>CAUYUJ010016215.1:132027-144527 GCA_963575745.1 Prorocentrum cordatum | reverse complement strand
GTGTGTCCATCCGGGAGGCTAGTAGAAGCGACAGTCCACGTGGGCATTGGGGACAGGACTCCTCCTCCTCCTCCTCGTCCTCATCCTCCTCCTCCTCCTCCTCCTCCTCCTCCTCCTCCTCCTCCTCCTCCTCCTCCTCCTCCTCCTCCTCCTCCTCCTCCTCCTCCTCCTCCTCCTCCTCCTCCTCCTCCTCCTCCTCCTCCTCCTCCTCCTCCTCCTCCTCCTCCTCCCGAGCCTTGGGCAGCAGCAGCAGCACCCGCGGCAGGGCCGCCCCCCCCCCCCCGGCAGACCGCGCCGAAGCCGCGGCCGCCGCCCTTCTGGCCAGGCGCGCCGCCCTTCTGGCCGCCGCCCTTCTGCCCTGCGCGCCGAGGCGGAGGGGCGAGATCCGACATCGAGTCGGATCGAGGGGGCGCCTGCGGGGTACCATAGGAGCTCGCCCACAAGAAACCTTCCAGAGGAAACCCAATCCCGAGACACCGGGACGTCCACTGTTCCCAACCATCCTGTGGTGTTGGGCCCTCGCCTGGAAGAGGCAGCGCCCCGCGGTCCTCCTCCTTTTCCCCTCCCCCTCCTCCCTCCTCCCTCCTTCCATCCCCTGCCGCTGCCCTCCGCATGTCTCTGTTTCGGCACACCTCTCACACGGTTCGTGGCCTCATAGGGAACTCCACCGAAGGCCCCAGTAGCAGGGTTCGCATGGCGCCACCGCACACCTTTCGGCAGACCCCTCACACGCTTCGTGGCCACATAGGGGGAGCTCCCCCGAAGGTCACAGTGGCAGGGTTCGCATGGCGCCACCGCACCCATGTCGGCATACCCCTCACACGGTTCGTGGCCCCATAGGGAGCCCCACCTCGCATGGCGCCACCGCACCCATTTCGGCACACCCCTCACACGTTTCGTGGCCACATAGGGAGCTCCACCGAAGGCCTCAGTGGCAGGGCAGTGGCAGGGTTCGCATGGCGCCACCGCACGCCTTTCGGCACACCCCTCGCACGCTTCGTGGCTCCACAAGGGGGCTCCACCGAAGGCCCCAGTGGCAGGGTTCGATGCGGATCGTGGCCCCACAGGGGGCTCCACTGAGAGCGGGGCTCACAACTGCGGTGCTCACAATTTGCATATGGTTGGGTCCTTCGCCGCAAGGATAACTCTTGGCGTGGGAACGTCATGCTGTCCATAGCAAAGCCATCGAAACCCAAGAAACCCAGGGCACCCTGGAGGCAAGCAGGGTGTTTCTTGGCACACTGTATCTCTTCCTCGCCATCGCTTGGACGTCCATTCCCCGTGCACTCCTCGGTCTCGTGCGCTTGTTCTTCGCACGATGGTCCAGGATGCTACTCGATGGTCCCCACCGAGAAAAAAGTGCACACGTCCGAGCGATGCCAGGCTCCTGGCGGCGCGCACCAGGGGGCAGCGGGGGAGGGGGGGGAGGCTTCTTCGAAGGAGGCTGCGCCGCCCTGGTGCCCTGCGCGCCGGCATGGAGGGGCAAGGTCCGACACCGAGCCGGACCGAGGGGGGCGCCTGCGGAGCGTCTCTGCGGGCGGCGCGCACGAGGATGGCGGCGGCGGAGGCGCCGCCAGGGAGGCCTGGCGCCCCATCCGAGACATCCGCGCGGACCTCCGAGGGTTTGTGTCCATGGAAGGGGCCCTGGGACGTGCAGAGAAATGGGCGCAAACAGCAGGATTCCCCATGTTTCCCCATATGTTCTGGGTCTTCGATCTCCCCCCCCATTTCCCAGAGCTTCCCGCATTGTCCTGGGGAGTCGACGATGAGTTGTGCCTGCCTGCGTGTTTTTTCCCCTCCTGGTCCGTGCCGTCTCCTCCTCCCTGGAGGGCACCCGGGGGCTCTCCTGCTCGCTGCTGCCTCCGCCGGCCTCCCCGCCTGGTGTGAAGTGCGGTCTGGGGCCGGCGGCGCGCACCCGGCCGGTGGGGGGGGGGGGGAGGTTGTATCCCCGCCCCCTGGAACATATGGTTTTTCTACTTATGACCTACCAATTGGATCCTGTGGATTTGAGAGGGGAACGCTGTGAGGGCCCCTCCTGTCTCGCAATTTGGGCATTCGCATCGTCGTCGTCATCATCATAATCATCAGCTTCATCATCATCATCATCATCATCATCATCATCCTCATCATCATCATCATCATCATCATCATCATCAGCATCATCATCATCATCGTCATCATCATCATCATCATCATCATCATCATCATCATCATCATCATCATCATCATCATCATCAGCATCATCATCATCATCATCATCGTCATCATCATCGGCGTCATCGATATCATGACCACCACCATCAGCATCATCATCACCATCATCATCACCATCATCATCGTCATCGTTAGCATGATCATCATAGTTATTGTTGTTCTGCCTGTAATACGCATCTATGTTCAAGTTTTCTTCTGCGGCCACGCTTCAGAACCGTCTTCGGCCATGGGCAACCTCCGCAAGGGAACCAAGGCGTACAAGGACAAACTCGACGCTAACAACGAGCGGCGGGCGAAGATACGGGTGGAGAAGTTTCTGAAGCAGGAGCGGACCCGAGAGGTCCTACTGAAGGCTGGGCGCCAAGCTGCTGCGAAGCTGCGGGCGCAGACTCTCGAGTACCGACGGCAAGCCGACGACTTGAGGACAGGCAACATGGAATCGTACCAGCAACAACTTGGCGGCACGTCCGTTTCTGTGCTCCCGCGAAGGGCGACCGCCTTTCGAACCCGCTTATTCTCGCCAGGCCGCACTCCTTCGTTTGCGGGGCATGCAGAATCTGACGCGCCGCCTTGTATGTGTTGTCGGTGTGTATTATGTTGCGATAGGAGACGGTCAAACAAGCACTACCGCGACAAGGGCGCGGCGGAGGCAAGCCTGAAAGCCTTGACGCGGCAGAGAGACCAGCTGCTGCAACAGAACCGGAGGCTGACGGACAAGCTCGCTGCTGCCGAGAAGAAGGCGGACGAGCGGGAGAGAGACCAGCTGGCGCAGCAGAACAGCAGGCTGACGAAAAAGCTGGCCGCCGCTGAGAAGAAGGCCAACGAGCTTGAGGGTGCCACCTCTGAGCTGCGCTTCTGGAAAAGGTGGTGGGCCAGCTTCAAGAGCTGGGCCCCCGACCACCTGCCGCGGAAACTCGCAAAGCGAGTTTTTTGGTTGGCCGAAAACGGCCCGCCGAAGGAGCACGCTAACGACTGGGGCTGAACGCAGCCGCGCAGCTGCAGACTTAAAAAAAGCAACAACACAAACAGACGAAAGCGACGGCGACGGCTGAGGGAGGAGCGGGAAAGGGCGCCCAGGGCCCCAAAACGTTACCAATGTATTCTGCTTGAGGGCCCGTGATGTTTCTGAGGGCATTTCAAAACAGGGATGCCCTCAACGCAGCGATGTTTGAGGATATGCCAAACAAGGGGCCGCCAGATAGTTTGGAGTGTTGTTGATAGGGGCATCCCAAACAGGGATGCCCTCAACGCAGCGATGTTTGAGGATATACCAAACGAGGGGGCCGCCAGATAGTTTGGGGTGTTGTTGATAAGGGGCATCCCAAACAGGGATGCCCTCAACGCAAAGATGTTTGAGAGGGCCCCAAACAAGGGTGCCGCCAAACATTTTGACATGTTGTTGGTAGAGGGTATCCCAAACAGGGATGCCCTCAACGCAAGGATGTTTGAGAGGGTCCCAAACAAGGGTGGTGTCAAACATTTTGGGGTGTCGTTGATAGAGGGCATCCCAAACAAGGATGCCCTCAACGCAGCGATGTTTGAGGGGGTTCCAAACAGGGGTACCGCCAAACAGTGTGGAGTGTTGTTGATAGGGGCATCCCAACGGGGATCAGGTAGCTCCGTAGCTGGCCTGGCTCAAGTTTGCACTAGCGCTCAATTGCGTTTTGCTTTCTTGCGCCAGAGCTTTGTTGTTTAGTCCGTGTCGTGATCCCATGACTTGATTGCTCGAGCTCCCTGTTCAGGGGCTGATGCGCATTCGCGTTTTCCTGTAATTCCTTTCACTTGAGTGCCCGCGCGCGTGGCTCAGCCGCGCCCGTTCTGCAGCAAAACGTAGTTGGAGGAAAGCCCGCCCGCGCCCTCTTCCGTTCTGCTGGGAGGGAAGGCCGCGGGCCGCTCAGAGACCCCAGGGCGCTCTGGAGAGGGAGGAGGAAAACAGGAAAAACATGAAAAACAAGAAAAACCTTGTGTGTTCACATGGAAAAACAGGAAAAAAACTTGAAAACGAGCGACAGTCATAGGTTTCGCTGGTTTTTTCCTGGTTTTCCATGTGAAAACACAAGTTGTTTATTGTGTTTCATGTTTGTCCTGTTTTCCCCTCTTCCGCTCTGCTGCGAGGGAGGGCCGTGGGCCGCTCAGAGACCCCAGAGCGCTGAGGGGAGGAATGAGGAAAACAGGAAAAGCAGGAAGAACATGAAAAAACCTGTGTGTTCACAGGGAAAAACATGAAAAAACTTGAAAAAGAGCGACAGTCAAAGGTTTCGCTGTTTTTTTCTGCTTTTCCATGTGAAAACACAGGTTTTTTATTGTGTTTCCTGTGTTTCCTGTTTTCCCCTCTTCCGCTCTGCTGCGAGGGAGGGCCGTGGGCCGCTCAGAGACCCCAGGGCGCTCTGGAGAGGGAGGGGGAAAGCAGGAACATGAGTAGAGAGAGAAATACAGATATATATAGAGAGAGAGAGAGAAAGAAAGAGAGAGAGCGAGAGCGAAGAAACTCAACAAAACTCTCACGCGACCCTTGTTCCAGGGGGCGGAGATACAACCCTTACGGGGGGGGGGGCTTCTTGGGAGGGAGGCTGCCAGGGGGTGCTTCTCACAGGGGGCCCAAAGAATATATACACCACCACCACCTCCCTCCTCCCCTCCCTCTCGCTGGAGAGAGGAGAGAGGAGGAATCGACGCAATGGTGGTGGTGTATATATTCTTTGGGCCCCCATCTAAGAAGCCTTCCCCCGTCTGCGCCTGGCTGACGTTTGTTCAGGGGCAACGTCTGCGGCAACTCGTGGGAGCATCCCAGGTCATCTTGCCGACGCTTGCGAGATCGACGCCAGCCGACACGAGTCGACGCTAATCGACGCCAGACGACGCTAAACCGACGCTACTCGACTCTACATCGGCAATTTCTCCTCGATTACCAGGCGCTAGCGCACGCTAGTACGCTCAAAGACGGGATTGCGAGGACACGCAAGGCTCCCATGAGTTGCTACCGAAGGCAACCACACGTGAGCCCTACCCCGGGAGGTCAGGCTTCTGAAAAACAGGCTGGGGCCACGAGTTTGAAGGATGCCTGCAGCCAGTCGAACCCTCTCTTTTTTGGCCTCGCGGTGAATCTGCACTGTGCTAGTTTGTTCTGGCTCCCCCACCTCTTGGGATGGTGGACTGGTTGTTGAGCTCCTTCCAAACTGAGAGCCAAAAGCTACGGGCAGGCAGCATTACACAGATGTTACGGCGTGCTGTGTGAATTACTGCTGCATGCTTTACGGATCTACTGCACTATGACAGCACTATGCCTACAGCCAGGCGAACCCCAGCGGGGATATCAGATCAAAATCGGGACGGGGGTACGCATCGGCACGGAGACGAAAGCAGGTCGGATCGTGGCGACGTGTGTATATATATAACATGTATACATACATACATACATACATACATACATACATACATACATACATACATACATAAATACATACATACAGACAGACAGACAGACAGACAGACAGACAGACAGACAGACAGACAGACAGACAGACATACACACAGACAGACAGACAGACAGACAGGCAGACAGACAGGCAGACACGCAGGCCTACCTACCTACCTACCTGCCTGCATGCATGCATGTATGCATGCATACAGACAGACATATATACATTACAGTACATACATACATAACTACATCATACGTACGTACGTACGTACGTACGTACATACAGACAGACAGACAGACAGACATGCATATATGTATGTATATATATGCATACATGCATGCATGCATACATGCATGCATACATGCATGCATACATGCATGCATACATGCATGCATACATACATACATACAAACATGCATACATGCATACATGCATACATGCATACATACATGCATGCATGCATGCATGCATACATGCATACGTACATGCATACATACAAACATATTTACATATATAGATATATGCATACCGATATACCTACCTACATACAAACATACGTACATACATACATACATGCATGCATGTATGCATGCATGCAAACATACATACATACATGCATGCATACATACAGACAGACAGACAGACAGACAGACAGACAGACAGACAGACAGACAGACATACATGCACACATACATACATACATACATACATACATACATACATACATACATACATACATACGTACATACGTACGTACGTACGTACGTACATACATACATACATACATACATACATACATACATACATACATGCATGCATACATACATACATACATACATACATACACAAATGTGCATGCATGCGTAAATATTATATAGATGCAACTACATGCATATCGGAAGCGAAATCGAAATCGAATCGGATCAAGCCGGGCGGCGTCGATTTCGAATCGACCCGATCGGATCGACATGGACCCTGAATGGAGGAACTATGATTAGCCACGAAACGTGTGAGGGGTGCGCCGAATTGGGCGCGGTGGTGCCATGCGAACCCTCCCACTGGAGCCTTCGGTGGAGCTCCAAAAGGGGCCACGAAACGTGTGAGGGGTGTGCCGACATGATAAACATGCGGAGGGCAGGGGCACGGATGAGAGGAGGGAGGAGGCGGGAGGAGAACGCGGGGTGCTGTCTCTGCAAAAAGAGGACCCACCACCACAGGATAGTTGGGAAAAAACGTAAACACGAGGTCCGCGCGGATCTCTTGGATCCGCGCGCCAGGGGCGGCGCCGGGGACGCTGCCAGGGAGGCTCAGCGCCGCTCCAAGAAAGCCGCGCGGAATTCCGAAAGCTAACTCCGAATTCCGTAAGAAAGGTGGGGGGGCTGATTTGGGAGGGTGTCTGATTCGAGCTGTCTTTGAGGGTTCCGGGGGGTCTGGGCAAAAAGCCGCCTTTCGTGTCTGGTCTGGGGGGGTCCCTGCAATTGCTCGCCAGGGAGATTTGTGGTCCCCCCTCCTGTATCATGACAACCGGAGTATGCATATGCCGCGTTTTCCACTAAACTGGGCTCGGGCCCGCCCAAAGACTGACCGAAAAATAAACATCGATGCTTGAAGAAGGAAGGCGCTTGAAAAAGAGTGGGATCTGGGAATCTAGAAATCGGGGACACACTAACCTGGGTCAGAGCAAAACCGGGAAAGTCAGGGCCACGTCGTGAAACAAGGGTGCCAAGAAGAAGCTTCCGAAACCGGGTCAGTGGAGGGCGGGGCAGCTGGGTCGGCTCCATAGCGGCTCTCAAACCCAGGTCAGCCAGAGGATCCTAGAGTGGATTGGCTGACTCCAGTTAGTGCTGACCCCGCTACGTCGTAAGCCCCAAAGAAATACCTACTCTGGGTGTCTTAATAAGCGTGGGGAGGTACCCCCCCGACGGGGGTCAACTCCGCCTCGTCGTTGCGCCGCGACGGGGGTCGGAGCGCCTTCGGCGCGCAGTGGCTGCCCGCGACGGGGGTCGATGTGGGGCCGTCGGCGGGGGTGACTCCCCCCGACGCTTATTGAGAAATTCGGAATACTTTCCACGACTGGCGGATATGCCGCCTGTGTGGACGCAGCTCGCGTGCTCTTCTCGGCATCCCCGCGCCGGCCCACAGTGTCTGAACGGCCTCCTCCCTCTTCTCGCGCTCTCTTTTCTGTTTCGCCTTCGTGCCTCGGCTCGCCTCCGGTGCGCCCCACCGCTCGCGTTGACTGGCGCATGACCGTCTTGCACCACCTCTCGCCCGCGGACTCAAAAAATGTGCCTCCTGCTCCTCCTCCTCCTCCTCCTCCTCCTCCTCCTCCTCCTCCTCCTCCTCCTCCCCTCCTCCTCCTCCTCCTCCTCCTGCTCCCTCCTCCTCCTCCTCCTCCTCCTCCTCCTCCTCGGGCCGGAAAGTTCGAAGTTTCGGTTCGTGGTCCCCCTCTTGGTCCCCTCTTGGAGCCGTCTTGGGGTGTTCTTGGGCCCTCTTGGGCGCTTCTGAGCTGTCTTGGGGACCTCTTGGGCCGTCATAAGGCCCTCTTGGGAACCTCTAAGGCCGTCTTCGGGCGGTCTTGGAGGCCACCTGGGCCGCCTTGGAGCGTCGGAAAGCCGAAAAGGCGAGAAGACCAAAAACCCTCCAAAACCAATGGGAAATCCGCCGACCCTGTCGGCGTGTGACAGGGGCTGTTCCGTCGCCATCGCCGTCGCTGCCGCCATCGCGTCGCCGCCGCCATCACGTCCCCTCCTTCCCCTGAGTCCGTCGCCGCTACCATCCTTTCCTTGGGCCCTCGTCCTCAAGCACGCCAGCCAAACCGAAATGCACCAGCCAATCCACAGTGAAATTAAGCAACGTTGTCATTGAGTCAAGGGAAGCCCCTTCCCTTTGACGCCTTTCCCGCGGAGGGAGGGGGGGGCCCGGGGGGGAGGTCCCCCGGGGGGTCCCGGGGGGTGGTCCCAGTTTCAGAATACCAACTTCCCAGGGCGCGTCGAGGGTCGAGGCCTCTAGGGTCGGCGGCGCCGGCCGTAAGGCCCTGGTACTATGGGGAGCCATGGAAGCTTGCTCCTCTGACTTCCGCCCAAATTTCGGTCCCCCCCTCGAGGCGGGCTCGCGGGACGGAAATACGAGGCCATCCAAGGCCCCCATTTGTTTGCTACCTGCCTCGTCTCTGCCGCCTCTTCGGGGAGAGAAGGGCCCACGGCACCACACCGAAGCCACCCGCGGGGGGGGGCGGGGGCCTCGGCCCCGACTCGCGCGCCGCGCGCCCGCGCACCGCCCACCCACCCCGCCCCCCCATTCGCGCCGTGGGAGGGGTGGGGTCGGGAGGCTGAGAGGGCGGCGAGGACGGAGGAGAGGCGACGAGGGGGAGAAGGCGGGAGGGGGGAAAGGGGAGGCGAGGGCGAGGGCGAGGGCAAGGGGCGGAGGAGGGCGCGGGAGAGGGGGGGGCGGCGGGACCCTGCTGGGCTTGCGCTGTGCTGCGCGCTGGAGGCACTGCGCCAGAGGGGGCGCTGCTCCTACACGAGACCTGTCCGAGCTGTACGGGGGAGGCGACCAGAAGGAAGAGAGGGGAGGGCAATGGGGGGGAGGAGGAGAAGGTCGCGTGCTGGTCTGCCTTCGGCGGTCCTCGGCGGCCTCGAGGCGGTCTCTGGCGGTCTCCGGCGCGAACGCTGCACGGCTGCTCTTCTAGTGATCGAACTTGTGTGCAAACGAAGGGAGGGCGGGGCAGCAGCAAACCCCGCACAGCCACGAGGGGACATGGCAGGAGAGCCCGGCCCAAGCAGGCGGGACCAGCCGCGGCGACGAGAGCTGCAACCAAGAGCAGGGAGGAGGGAGGGAGAGAGCAGGGGGGGAGGAGGGAGGAGGGAGATGTGAGGGAGGAGGGAGGAGGAGCGAGGAGCAAGGAGGGAGGAGGGAGGAGGGAGATGGGTGACGCGGGCATCGCTACCGACTCCGTCAACCGAGTGGTCTGGCAACTAAGCGGCATCTTAGGCCATGCCCATCTCTATCTTTCCCTAGGGTTCGTTTGGGCAATATTGGCATTATGTCAGCGTCTTATTATGGAATCGCTGACCCGTTCGAAGCGCTGCAATGCGATGAGGATACTTGGACCGCCTCCAGCAGCTGCGCCATGAAGAGGGCGTGGACATGCTCGACTTATGCTACGCGGCTTGTAGGATCGCGCCTGCCTGACTCAGATCGTACATGGCGAGGGCGATTCCAATTCAGAGAGGAATATCACAGGTACTCGGATGGCATGATAACCAAGTAAGGAGGCTCCATCCTCCTCCCCCTCACCCTCACCCTCCTCCTCCTCCCCCTCCTCCTCCTCCTCCTCCTCCTCCTGCTCCTCCTCCTCCTTCTCCTCCTCCTCATCTCCTCCTCCTCATCATCATCCTCATCCTCATCCTTCTCTTTTTCCTCCTCATCCTCCTCATCCTCCTCCTCTTACTCATACTCCCCCTCCTTCCTCCTCCTCCCTCCCTGCTTCCTCCTTCCCACCTCCTCCACCTCCTCTTTCTCCTCCGAAGGATCCTCTATAGCTGTTGAGTTCGGAGGAACTGCTACATCCCTCCAGACACACAGGCGAGCACATCTGTTCATAACGCGGTCGAATGAGAAACGTCACCACGGCCAAACAAAGGCAAGATGCAGTCCGAATGGTCAAAGAAGGGTAGAGGACCAATAGGTTGGAGAGGGCCGCAGAGATCGAAGGAGAGCAGCACGGAAGATGGCCAACGGCCAAGGATGGCGGGAAAGAGCGCGCGGCGGCCTTGGGGGAAGTCCTGCGGCAGACGCGCGCGATCGGGAAACAGAAACTCGGCAGAGAGGGGGGGCGGGAAACAGATGGGGGGAGATAGAGGAAGGGAAGAGCAGAGGACAGGGGCGAGGGGGGCGAACTGGCGGGAGGCGACGGCCTGGACGAGGTGAAATGAGACTCGGTGGCGAGCGAGGCGGGGAAGTGAGAAGGAGAATGCATTCTCAGAAGGCAGCGGGACTTCTCAGAAGCCACCGCGCCTTCTGAACAGTTTCCTGTATGTTCGGGGAAGGCTCAGGAAATGTTTCAGAAGGCTGGGGAACTTCCGAGCCTTCTAAAAAGGCCCGCCCCGTCTCACTTCCCCCGGGCTCGCCACCGGCAAGAGGGTCCCAAGGCTGCCCCAAGAGAGCCAAAAAGCGCTGAGACTGCCCCAAGAGAGCCCTTCTCTGATCGAACTCCTCCAAGATTTCCCCACGATTGCCCCCAAGCCTCCCAAGAGTGTCCCGAGAGGGCCCCAAGAGGCGCCAAGGAGGCCCTGCTGAGCCTTCCGAGCCTTCTGAGAAGGCATCTCCGTCCCACGTCCCCCCCCGGCTCGCCGCCGAGAGGCAGACGGGACGAGGGAGGACGACGGGTTGCAGCGCGGGGAGGCGGGGAGGACTGCAGACTCAGCTGGACAACGCCCATGCCTCGCCGTGCTCCTCCCCGTCGTCGTCCTTCTCCTCCATGTCATCCTCCTCCGTCTCCTCTTCCTCCCCCTCCTCCTCCTTCTCCGCCTCCTCCTCTTCCGCCTCCTCCTCCTCCTCGTCTTCCTCCTCCTCCTCCTCCTCCTCATACTCCTGCTCCTCCTCCTCATCCTCCTCCGTCTTCCTCCTCCCTCCCCCTCCTCCTCCCTCCTCCTCCTCCTCCTCCTCCTCCTCCTCCTCTTCCTCCTCCTCCTCCTTATCCTTCTCCCCCGGCTCCTCTTCTGTGTATTAGTAGTGTTAGCAGTAGTATTATCATTACTCGTATGATCCACATTCTTCGCAATACTAATAGTATCAGTGTTAGTAGTGTGATTAGTACTACTACTCGTGCTATAACAATACTAGTAATATGATTATCAGTCGTAGCATTACCTCAGTATTCTTGCTATGACTATTCCTATGAATATTGTTATTAGTGGCATCATCCTTTTATTACGCATAATAATAATAATGATAAAATCACCCGTATGCACAGAATTAGTAGTATGATTCGTCGTCGCCGAATGAGTATTATTACTGGTGTTAGTAGTAGTAGTAGTAGTAGTAGTAGTAGCAGCAGCAGCAGTAGCAGCAGTAGTAGTAGTAGTAGTAGTAGTAGTAGTAGTAGTAGTAGTCACGGTTGTATGCTTCTGTTTAGCAGACGTCTTAGCCGTCTTATTCGTACTTGTATGTTTCGTCGCCTTCGTCTTCGTAGTAATATGATTCGCCGCCTGCTGGCTATGATTAATGATATCACTTCAAGATTTCACCCTATTACTAGCAATAATGGTGGCAGTCTTCGTAGTATGCGTCGTATTAGATGTAGCGCCAGCAGAATTAGCATGCTTAGTCTTAGTATTACTAGTAAGAATAGTATTCGTCGTATTACTCTATGAATCTGGATATTCATCTTATCATGTGTCCTCCTCCGCCGCCTCCTCCTCATCGTCTTCCTCCTGGGCATCCTCCTCGTCCTCTTCCTCCTCCTCCTCTTGTTCCGCTTCCTCCTCCCTCCCCTCCTCCTCCACCCTCCTCCTCCTCCACCTCCTCCTCCTCCTCTTCCTCATCCTCCTCCTCCTCTTCCTCCTCCTCCTGCTCTTCCTTCTCATCCTCCCCCTCTCCTCATCCTCATCTCCTCCTCATCTCCTCCTCCTCCACTTCCTCCTCCTCATCCTCCTCATCCTCCTCATCCTCCTCCTTCTCCTCCTCCTCCACCTCCTCCTCTTCCTGCGCCTCCTCCTACTCCTCCTGCTCAGTATTCTCATCCTCCTCGTCCCCGTCCTCCTCCTCTACGACTACGACTACGACTACTACTACTACTACTACTACTACTACTACTACTACTACTACTACTACGACTACTACTACTACTACTACTACTACTAC
>CAUYUJ010016215.1:117500-131927 GCA_963575745.1 Prorocentrum cordatum | reverse complement strand
TCATCATCATCATCATCATCATCATCATCATCTTCCATCTCTTAAAGCACATCATCATCATCATCATCATCATCAGCATCATCATCATCATCATCATCATCATCATCATCATCATCATCATCATCATCATCATCATCATCATCATCATCATCATCATCATCATCATCATCATCATCATCATCATCATCATCATCATCATCATCGTCATCATCATCATCATCATCATCATCATCATCATCACCACCATCATCATCATCATCATCATCATCATCATCATCATCATCAACATCATCAGCATCGTCAGCATCATCATCAGCATCATCATCATCATCAGCATCATCATCAGCATCAGCATCAGCATCATCATCAACCGCATCAGCATCATCAGCAGCAGCATCATCAGCGTCATCAACATCATCATCATCATCACCATCGTCATCATCAGCATCGTCATCATCAGCATCACCATCGTCATCAGCATCATCAGCATCAGCATCATCAGCATCATCATCAGCATCATCAGCAGCAGCATCAGAATCATCCTCATCATCATCATCAGCATCATCGACATCATCATCGTCATCATCATCATCATCATCATCAGCAGTATCATCATCATCATCACCATCATCATCATCATCATCACCATCACCGTCATACCATCATCATCATTATCATCATCACCATCATCATCACCACCATCAGCATCATCATCATCATCATCATCGCCATCAGAATCGCCATCATTAGCATCGTATATAACAATCAGCATCAGTCGCATCATCAGCATCATCATCAGCATCATGAGCGTTATCATCAGCAGTAGCATCATCCTCGTCATCATCCGCATCATCAGCAGCAGCATCTTCAGCAGAGTCATCATCATCATCCGCATCAGCATGATCACCCGCATCAGCATCGTCATGATCATCATCATCAGAATCGTCATCATCAGCAGAAGCATCATCATCAGCAGAAGCATCATCAACAGCATAATCAGCATCATCAGCCTCTTCATCAGCATGAGCATCATCAACATCATTTGCATCATCATCAGCATCATCCTCATAAGCAGCATCATCATCAACATCAGCATCCTTATCATCGTCATCAGCAGCATTAGCATCATCGACATCATCAGCAGCAGCATCAGCATCATAGTCATCGTCATCGTCATCATCGTCATCATCGTCATCGTCATCATCGTCATCATCAGTATAATAGGCAGCAGCATCATCGTCAGCGACAGCAGCATCATCACCATCATCATCAACAGCAGCATCATCATCACCAGCATCAGCATCAGCATCCTCATCATCAGCGTCAACATCGGCATCAACATCATTAGTTTCATCGGCCTCATCGTCATCATCATCATCATGTTCATCATCATCATCATCATCATCAGCCGCATCATCATGAGCATCACCATCATCGTCATCATCAGCAGCAGCATCTTCAGCGTCAGTATCGTCATCATCAGCATCGGCATCTCCATCATCATCATCATCAGCATCAGCATCGTCAGCATCATCATCATCATCATCATCATCATCATCATCATCATCATCATCCGCATCAGCATCATCATCATCACCCGCATCATAATCATAATCAGCATCGTCTGCATCATCATTATCAGCATCATCAGCATCACCATCAGCTGCGTCGTCACCATCATCATCAGCATCATCATCGTCATCATCATAATCATCATCTTCAGCATTAGCATCGTCAACATCATCATCAGCATCATCAGCATTAGCATCATAATCATCATCAGCATCATCATTATCATCATCATCAGCAGCATCATCAGCATCACCCTCATTATCCTCCTCCTCCTCCTCCTCCGCCTCCGCCTCCGCCTCCGCCTCATCCTCCTCCTCCTCCTCCTCTTCCTCCTCCTCCTCCTCCTTATCCTCCTACTCCTCCTCCCTCCTCCTCCTCCTCCTGCTCCTCCTCCTCCTCCTCCTCCTCATGTTCCTCCTCCTCCTCCTCCTCCTCCTCCTCTCGTCATCCTCCTCATCCTCCTCCCTCTTCCTCCTCCCCTCCTCTTCTCCTCCTTCTCCGCCTCCTCCTCCTCCTCCTTCTCCGCCTCCTCCACCTCCGCCTTCGCCTCCGCCTCCGCCTGACCCTTCTCCTCCTCTCCTCCACCTCCGCCTTCGCCTCCGCCTCCGCCTGCCCGTCCTCCTCCGCCTCATCCTCATCATCAGCAGCATCATCATCAACCTCATCAGCAGCAGCATCATCATCAGCATCATCGTCATCATCATCAGCATCATCGTCTTTATCAGCATCCTCAGCATCATCATCATCAGCATCATCATCATCAGCATCATCATCATCCTCTTCCTCCTCCTCATTCTCATCCTCATCCTCGTCCTCATCCCCATCCCATCCCATCCCTCCCGCCCTCCCTCCCTCCCTCCCTTGCTCCCTCCCTCCCTTGCTCCCTCCCTCCCTCCCTCCCCCCATCCCTCCTCATCCCGTTCCTCCTCATCCTCCTGCTCCTCCTGTTCATCTTCCTCCTCCTCATCCTCCTCCTCCTCTTCCTCCTCCTCAGCCTCAAGACATGGTCCCCTTCCCTGCACGGCGCAGCCATCCCAACGCGGCTGCTCCCAGCGCAACGCCATTGTACAGCGATCTGTGTTGTCACAACGCTGACACGTGGCCGGCATATAGTGCAACACATTGTCAAAGATACCGCAGAGGACGATGTGTATTGAATCATAGGGTGAATATGGCGGAAACGCGCCGTTGCGCTTTCGCACCCCCGCGCCATACAGCACGGCTCGCGGCACCGCATAGGCGGTAAAATCAACTTTCAAACGCAGCGGTCGCGATCTCAAGGTAACCAAGACTACATCCTGTCACGCCGCCGAAAGCCAGCTACTCCTCTCGCGCGCCCAGGACCCTTCGCCATGCAGTACGGCACGCGGCGCCATCTAAGGCCAAATCTCGCCCCCGCCCGCACTCGATCAGTTCTCAGACGGCATGGCAGCGCACGCGGCCAGAGACCTGCCGTGGACCCGGCGACAGGTGGAACAGCGCCGCAGACAGCCATGACACACACCGCGGGCACGGCACCACGCCTCACGGCACGGCAAGGCGCCGCAGGAAGCCAGACCCCGCTCCCCTATGGAAGCCAGGGCTTCATCTTGCAAGCTGTGGGCACGGCATTCCAAGGGTTCCTCTTCGTCCCTCTCGTCTTGATTACCATCCATCCTGGTCCTCCCTCGGCCACTACCATCATCGGCAACACAACCGCCACTGTCAGAACCACAATCACCATCATCATCATCATCATCATCATCATCATCATCATCATCATCAGCAGCAGCAGCAGCAGCAGCAGCAGCAGCATCACCACCAGCATCAGCATCAGCATGAGCATCATCATCAGCATCATCAGCATCATCATCAGCATCATCATCATCATCGTCATCAGCATCATCCTCATCATCAGCAGCAGCATCATCAACATTATCATCAACATTATCATCATCATAATCATGATAAGCATCGTCATACTTGTCAGGATCATAATCATCAGCAGCAGCATTATCAGCAGCAGCAACACCTTGATCATCATCAGCATCATCATAATCAGCATCAGCCTCATTGTCATCATCATCGTCATCACCAGTATCGTCTGAATCACAATCAGTTGCATCGTCATCAGCATCAGCAGCAGCATCATCACCATCATCAACAACAGCAGCCGCAACATCATCATCAGCATCATCATCGTCTGCATCATCATCATCATCTCATCATCATCATCGTCGTCATCATCATCACCATCGCAGTCATAAGCATAAACATCATCATCCGAAGCATCATCACTGTCAGCATGATCAGCATCATCATCATCATCGTTGTCGTCGCCATCGTCAACATCATAGTTATCGGACTCCACGTGTACAGTATCAGCATCAGCGCCATCATCAACAAGATCACCATCACCACCGTCATCACCATCAGCATCATCATCACCATCATCATCGCCATCAGCATCATCGTCATCATCACCAACAACACCATCACCATCACCATCGCCAGCATCGTCTTTATCAGCAGCAGCATCATCACTATCGTCGCCGTCGTCTTCGTCATCAGCTTGAGCATCATCAGCTCAACCCCAGATCATCAGCAGCAGCTGCATCGTCATCATCCTGCTCCTCTCATCATCATGAGCATTGTCATCACCATCATCATCACCATCACCATCACCATCACCATCACCATCGCCATCACCATCACACTCACCAACCATGACCATCATCGTCATCAGCATCATCGTCATCATCATCGCCATCAATCATCATCAGCAGCAGCAGTTGCATTATACTCCTGCTCCTCCATCCAGCCCTCATCGATACCGCTGCTTCGGCCACGGCGAACTCCACAAGCGGAGGGCAGCGACGCGCTGCGAGGACGCGCGCGGCGGCAGGGTCTCCCGCTGCTGCGGCTGCTGCTGCTGCTGCAGTTGCTGCTGGTACCCGCCGAACTGCTGGTACTGCTGCTGCCCGAACTGCTGTCCTCGCACACGCGGGCGCCCAGGAAGCTCGAGGGATCGAGGCCCGAGGTCCCAAAAGCATCGAGGGATCGAGGGATCGAGGACCGAGGGATCGAGGGATCGAGGGATGATCGAGGCTCGAGGGCCCAGAAGCATCGAGGGATCGAGGGATCGAGGATCGGGGCATCGAGGCATCGAGTGATCGGGGCCCGAGGGCCCAAAAGGGGCGTCCAGAGGAGCTCGGACGCTGCTGGGCCTCCGGAGACCTCTGCCAGTGGGGACCTCCCTGGGAGGCCCCCTGCCCGCGAGCCGAAGCAGAGGGGGAGAGGCCTCGGCGTGCTCCGAGGAGGCCTCGAGGTGACTCTGGGCTCAGCCTCGCACGGATACCCCCCGAGGGGACGTGACGCCTCCAGAGTATCAACGCCTACTGATGACGACGTTCGCGCGGTCCCTGGAGGCCTCTGGATACCCCACGAGTGGACGTCACAATTGTCGCCCGATCGCCCTCTTGGCCGCCGACGAGCCCAGGAAGCCTCCAAACTGGGGCGGGGGAAGGGAGGAGGACGTGGGGGGGAGAGGAGAATGGGGGGGCAGGAGCGGGGAGCGGAGAGGGCAACGAGGAGAAGGACGGTAACGAGGAGACGGAGGAGGGAGTGGGAGGGCAGATGGGACGAGAGAGCAGGATGGGGAGAGGGATCTTTGAGGATTTGCGACTGTACCGCGCGCAAGGAAGAAAGGAGGGAAAGGGCCAGCGGCAGCGACCGCCGCAGCGGGAGGCGGAGGAGAAGGCGGAGGAGAGACGCGGGAACCAGCCCTCACAACTAGCACAATTCACAACCAACTAGCAACAGCTCGAACCAGCTAAGAAAAACTGAGAAGTCCGACCAGCCCTTGGGAGAGTGAGTGATCTAGCGGGCTTCCTCATCCGATCACCCTTTCTTCCCCTTCGGGGAAAGGTTTGTCACTCCTCCCCGAAGCCATCGGCAGACAACCAGGATCAATGCCAATATCTCCCCCATTATCCCTGCCAAACAACAATATCACGCACACTTTGGGGCAAAGTCTCGGGTCATGCTCGTGGGCCCCGCGAGCACTGTGTATTGTTGTTTGACCGGGACGGCGGGGGTGCCCTCATATTGCCTGCTTTGCGCAGGGCCACCATCCCTGTCAAAATCCTACAACATGCACTTCGCGGCTAAATCTGGGTCATGCGTGGCCACCCCGCGATCACTGTCCATTTGTGAGTGGCAACGACCGCGGGGGCGCTGGCATATTGCTTGCTGTGTGCAGGCCCACCAGAAACCATGATGGCCTCCCCGCCGCGATAGTGCACTGGTTTTCGACAAGGACGGCGGGGGCCGACATGTTTCCCGATGTTTGCTGTCACGTGCGCGATTGCACCTGCACACTGCGCGTGCCCCGGACGTGGCGCACCTGGCGCAGCTGGATCATGCGGCACACACGGTGCAGGTGTAACACGTGGCGCATCTGGCGCGCAAGGCGTGCCTGGCTCGCTTGGGCCCAGGGGTGCCTGGCGCACCTGGAGCGCCTGGCACATGTGGCGCACCTTGCCCCATCGCGCACATGGGGTCTGTATTGCTTTCCATAGCTTCCCATCCACAGACGACCGCTGAACATGCTGAGGCCCAGGTGCTACTCCAGATTTCGTAATAAAAGGGAGGGGGTCTCAACCCTCCCAGACGAGGGAGAACCGTCCGAAACATCGTCCCCAGACCCCCCCAGGCCCTCCAAGATAGCTTGGAAAAGACCCCCCCCGAAATGAGACCCCCCTCCCTTTATTACGAAATCTGGAGTACTTATGTGTTGGGAGAGCGGGTGGGAGTGAGCGAGACAGCTTACGGGCGGGGAGGGTGTCTCGACCCCTCCACCATACACCCTCTCCCTGGACCTGGACGGGCCGTTTAGCGAGCAGCTGGAGCGTCCAAGATGGCCTCGGAGAGAAAGCAAAAACCAACTCCTTTGACCGAGGTTCTGGCCACATGCTGGTCTCCTGGGGGGGGGGGGGCGTAATTTACTACGGCCCATCCTTTGATCGATCGCTTCAAAGGTGGCCCCAAAATGGCCCCCGAGGCTCCCAAGGGCACCCCCAAACGGCCCCAAGAGGTGCCCAGAAGACCCCAAGAGGCCCTCAAGAGGCGTTCAAAATGCCCCAAGAGGCTTCCAAGAGACTCCCAACAGACCCCCAAGAGGCTCCCCAGAGGCTCCCCCGAGGCACCCAACCAAAACCTTCGTCAGTCAGAGCAATCTGAGCTGGCACAAGCGGCGAGGCTGCTGCAACGTCCTCGGCTTCTGCGCCAGCACCATGAGTTTCTGCTTCGGTGGTGGCAAAAACTGCATTCAACGGTGGGTCGCCATCCGCCAGCATGCCGGCGGCAACGAGCTTCTGCACTGTTGCGTTCATAGAACCCTGCAAACTGCTTCCCTCTCTTCATCCTTCCCCTTCACGCACAGCCACTGCTCCGCTTACCACCGTCACAGGACTGGGGGGGCTCGGGACGCAGAAGAGTCAGATGGGAGAGGAGATAGGGAATGTGTTTCAGTACGCGCATGCTCTGATCCTCTGCGACTGAAGCACAACCACCCCCAAGCCTAAAAGGCTGACAAGCAAACGCAAGACACAAAGGGACAGCGGAGAGTCAAAGAGAGAGGAACCCTGACACCCCACGAGCTGAGTTACAATCACGACGGCACCACGGCACGGCAAGGCACCGCACCAAATATTGAATCTTCGGAACCGCAAGGCACGGCACGGCGGAGCGAGCGCGCTGCACGGCAGCAAACAGCGCTGCATTATAGCATGGCACGGCAAGGTACGGTGCCATGGTACGGCACGCCATGGCACCTCCAGGCACCAGGATCACCGATAGGCTGTCTAGGACACCAGGTCTCAGAACACATCCCATTACTCCCATCCGGCCCCTCCTCGGTTGTCTGGACTGGGGCCGTTGAGCCGACGACGCGCTGCCACTCCCTCTTCAGCCGATGGGACTGGGAAGGACCAGCAGGAGGGCGAACTGAGGAAATGAAGCAGGAGGGGGTGGGAGGGGTCGGCCGAACTCGGCATTGCAGCAGTCTGCGCGTCGTGTTGCAGAAAGATTCTCACCCCGAGACCCGAGGGGGGGGTACGGTTGTAGCCGCCGCCACCATGCCCAGCGACGGGATGCCCGGCCCCGAGTCAGAGGAGGGGGAGGAGGGAGGAGAGAGGGGGGAAGGAGGGAAGGAGGAGGGAGGGAGGAGGGAGGGGGGAGGAGGGAGGGAGGAGAGAAGGGGGGGAGGGAGAGGAGAAAAAGAGAGCTTGCTCGCCCTCTCCCCAGCCGGGCCTGGGTAGCCCATCTGCTGCCCGTAGCCGCCCATCTGCCCCATCTGCTGCTGCTGGGCGAGCCATTGCTGCTGCTGCTGGAAGGCGGCCTTTCCAGGCGCGCGCGCGGGCCCCAGGGGAACAGCAGGAGGAGAGGGAAAGAAGCAGGAGAGTGAGGAGAAAAGACGAGAACAGGAGGGAGGGATTGGGGGAGAAGGAGAAGGATGTTGGTTGGCGAGCCAAACTCGCAGCACGAATGAAGAGGAGAACGGTACAATTGACCAGTCTGGCGCATGGGGTTGTGGAAGGTTTGTGTTTGCTCGTTGCGTCCGTCCTTCAACCAGCCGTCGTCATATTGTTGTCCCATGTTTGCGCCATCTGACGCTATCGTCCTCAGCCGACTGGATGTCCTCATCATGTTTCGACTCCCCGTTATTATCATCGCCACCAGCATTATATTCGTTGTCATCTGCACCAGTATCATCATCGCCGCCACCACCATCACCATCATCACAAAGCGCCTGGTCAGCACGGTCAGCATCACCATAAAAAAATAATCGCTCTCCTTTTCCCACCTCAGACAAGCCCGCACCTTCCCCATTTGTATCAGTCGTGTCCGCCCGTGTTTCCTGTGGGTGCGCCGCGCGCGACGGGACGCAATCTGACCCTCCCCGCCAATGCACGGGGGGGCGGGACGAAGGTGAACATCTGGCGGCCGCACGTATTGTTGCAGTGCCTTTGCTTCCGCCTGGCACCAACTGAAAACCGTGGCACCACAAGCCGCTGATCGGGCGCTCGCGCGAAGAATGTGGCGACGGGCCCGGGGGGGGAAGTGAGAAGGGGCGGGCCTTCTCAGAAGGCTCGGAAATCCCCCAGCCTTCTGAGAAGCTTCTTAGACATCCGGTGAAGACGCAAAAAAAAAACCTCTCTGAAGGCGCGATGGCTTCTGGAAAGTCCCGCCGCCTTCTGAGAGAGCCGTCCCCTGCTGACTTCCCCCCTTCGCTCGACCCGCCGGGCGTGGGCCCCCCGACCCCGCCGTCGGGCGCGCACTCCCCCGAGGGCGCGGGGACCGGGCCGATTTCCCAACCATGCTGTGGTGTTGGGTCCTCGTTTTGCATCCTCTCCTTCCTCCTCCCTCTCCTCCCCCTCCCCTCCTCGCCTCCCTCCTCTCCTTCCTCCTCGCTTCCCTCCTCGTTTTGAATCCTCTTCTTCCTCCTCTCCTTCCTCCTCGCTTCGTGGCCCCATGGTAGTGTTGGGTCCTCGTTTTGAACCCTCTCCTTCCTCCTCCCTTTCCTCCCCTTCCCCTCCTCCCGTCGCCCCCTTTCATGTTGGCACACCCCTCACACGCTTCGTGGCCCTACAATGGTGTTGGGTCCTCGTTTCCCAACCATTATGTGGTGTTGGGTCCTCGTTTTGAATCCTCTCCTTCCTCCTCCCTATCCTCCCCCTCCCCTCCTCCCGTCACCCTTTCTCATGTTGGCACACGCCTCACACGCTTCGTGGCCCCACAATGGTGTTGAGCCCTCGTTTTGAATCCTCTCCTTCCTCCTCCCTTTCCTCCCCTTCCCCTCCTCCCGTCACCCCTTTCATGTTGGCACACCCTTCACACGCTTCGTGGACCCATTGGGACTTCCCCGAATGTCCCAATGGCGCATCCCGCATACGTTCCCGCCACCGATTCCGGCACACCCCTCACACACGTCGTGACCCCATAAGAGCTCCACCGAAGGTCGTCCAATTTGTTGAGCCCGCATGCGTCCCCGCCACCAATTTCGGCACACCTCTCACACGCTTCGTAGCCGCTGAGGAGCTCCGCCAAGGGTTCCAATTCCAACGGGGACGCGCCACCCATTTTGACAAACCCCTTACTCGTTTCGTGGCCCCGTAGAGAGCTCCGCCGAAGGACCCACTTGCGCAGCCCGCATGCGTCCCCGCCACCAAATTTGACGCACCCCCCACACGCTTCGTGGCCCCATGGGAACACCGAATGTCCCAGTGGCGCAGCCCGCATGCGTCCCCGCCACCAATTGCGGCACACCCCATCACGCGATTCGTGGTCCCATAGGAGCTCCACCGAAAGCCCCAATGGCGCAGCCCGCCTGCGTCCGCGCTACAAATTTCGGCACACCTTTCGCACGCTTCGATTTCGGCACGCCCCTTACACGTTCCGTGGCCCTAGAGGGGGAGCTCCACCAAAGGCCCCAGTGGCGGTGCCCACGTGCGCCCCCGCCACCAATTTCGGCACACCCCGCATACGCTTCGTGGCCCCTGAGGAAGCTTGATCGAAGGCCCTACTGGCATTGCCCACATGTGTCCCCGCCACCGATGTCGGCACACCTCCCACATGCTTCGTGGCCCCATAGGCAGCTCCACCGAAGGCCCCAGTGGCGAGGTGAATAAGCGCACCCGCAACCCATTTCGGCACACCCCTCACACGCTTCGTGGCCCCATATGAAGTTCCACCGATGGGCCCAACGCCGCAGCCCGCGTGCGCCCCCGCAACCCACGTCGGCACATCCCTCACACGCTTCGTGGCATCATAGGGAGCCCAACCGAAGACGATACTCACAACTGCGTCATTCAAAAGTGCATATGGATGGGTCCTTCGCTAATTGCTTGTTGCGTTGTAGGAATCAGGCCTCTTGTTTGGGAGCGACCATTATCCACGAACATACACACACACACAAGCACGCACGCACGCACGCACGCACGCACGCACGCACGCACGCACGCACGCACACACACACACACACACACACACACACACACACACACACACACACACACACACACACACACACACACACAAACAAACAAACAAACAAACAAACAAAGTAACCAAAACTGTCAGCCGGCGGCGCAAAGGAACCGCAGGCGTGGTCGGCAGATGGAGGCGCCAATTGCAAACGAACTTAATCGAACGAGCAGTAACGAAAAAATCCAGCCACGGCCATGCAGCTAAGGGGTGGCGGCGAAAAGATGAGGCAGTGCAAAGCCAAAGCGCAGCGGCCAAGCATCCCGCGGAGCGTAGCTCGACGCTAGGAGTTGATGCGCGAGCAGCAGTCTGGCGCTGATTAGCCAGGGGAGCGCAGCGGCCAAACATCCCGCGGAGCACAGCTCTACGCCAAGAGTTGAAGCGCGCGCAGCAGTCCGGCGCAAATGCCTTTAAAAGGACACGCACTGTAAAGCTGCCACATTAGCCAGCAAGCGGCGGCACGACACAGGCACGGGCGAGAGAGGCACCGCCGCCAGGCAAGCAAGCAACAAACACGGCAGAACGCCGCGCAGGCGCAAGTAGCGCAGAGACAGCGCGCGTTTGAAACATAAGGCCAAATCAAACAGCCAAGCTGACGTGCAAAGCGGGCGCCGCCGCAAAGAAGCAAAACCACCGCGGGTAACGCTGCGTCAACCACGGATGAAAGACAACGCAAG
The DNA here is from genome assembly GCA_963575745.1 of Prorocentrum cordatum. Taxonomy (NCBI): domain Eukaryota; class Dinophyceae; order Prorocentrales; family Prorocentraceae; genus Prorocentrum; species Prorocentrum cordatum. Next base: position 120,654 of record CAUYUJ010016215.1, on the reverse strand, counting down.
AAGCAAACACCTGGACGGCATCACACCTGCACGAGTCACAACAAGGTCGCACTACTCCGACCAGGGGCAATCACGCGGAGAAAAACAACAAGCGAGCCCGCCACTGGGGTGCGCCAACCGCTGGCACGCGAGCTGCCAGCGAGATGCGACCTGCAGAACCAGCAGCGACTCACACCCCAGATGCAGCGCAGACACCAAAACTTAAAGCGGCCGCGACCATGCCAGCCAGCACCCAGTCCCAGGCGCAAGCAGCAAGGCGGCACGGCCACCGCTGGACATGCTGCCAGCGGGAAAAAGCGCCGACCACATGCGGTGTCCGCGGAAATTGCCAGGCACACCCGCGGGAGCGCAAGAACACCAGCGCCCCGGACAACCACGAGAGGCGCGAGGCACCGCCAGACCGCGCCCCCGAGACACCCTGGATGGACAACAGGCGAGGCGCCCAGAGACAACCGGCGGTAAAAAATGCAACCCAACAGCGGGCACGATGGCGCAGAAAAAAACAACGGCAATCTGCCCCACATCGAGTCCTGGGGCGCGCCACACAAAGAAAGTGGGACGCGGCCAAGCCGGGCCAGGCCCCGCACTGGGGCGCAAGCAGCAAGGCGGCACAGCCACCGCTGGACAGTCCGCCAACGGGAAAAAGCGCCGACCACATGCAGGCCCGCGGAAATTGCCACGCACACCCCTGGGAGCGCAAGAACGCCAGTGCCCCGACCAACCACGAGGTGCGAGGCACTGACAGGCCGCGCCCCCGAGACACCCCGGATGGACAACTGGCGAGGCGCCCAGGGACAACTGGCGGCGAAATACTGAACAACAGCGGGCAGGATGGAGCAGAAAAAACAACAGCAACCTGCTCCGAATCGAAGCCTGGGAAGTGCGACAGAAGGAGCGGCGGGCCGCGGCGGGGCCGGCCCACGCCCCGTGCCGGGGCGCAGGCAGCAAGGCGGCAAGGCCACCGCCGGCCCGAGGGACCGACGGAAAAAGGCGCTACAACACGTGCGCGGAGCGCAGATCCAGGGAAGGACAGAAACATTGGCGGCGTAGACAGGACAAGACACAGCCGAGGACCAAGACGACGGCCGCCAGGCACAGGCCAGCCTTCCAGAGGTCCTTCCGACTAAAGCGACGCGAGACAGGAGCGACAAACTCCGCCCACCGCTTCGCTGGGCAAGCCACGAGGCAGCTGGAGGCAGCGAAACGAAAGCCCAGCCCCGGCGGCCACCGCGCGGAGCGGGGGGAGGCGCGAAGAGCGGCGAGCGGCAACACTTCAACTACGCAGAAACTGGGAGCCCCAGCGAGGACACGCAGAGGCTCGCAAAGCGAGGAACAGGAGAGAAAGCACCATGGCGCAGAGAGGACACACTACCGCCAGCAGCAACGCACAACAATGGCAAGGGCAGTCCTCAATTCACTTCGTTTGCAAATCACGGGCGGGGGCACGGCGTAGCCTCGGTAGCTCCCGCCTCCGTTCGCAGCGCGTTGTCGCCCCCGAACGCCTTGTCAGCATGGGCCCCACCTCCTCTGGATTATATCGAGCGGCCAAAATATGAGTGGAGGCCATGGGCGAAAGAAAAGTGGACCACGACAGAAACGACGGTCGCCCTCCTTCGCGTTACACACGACGCACACAAGCGAACGCTGTCCGGGAACCCATACTGCACTTGGCATCCTTCCGACGGCCTGGCACTCCTTGGAAACTGCCGACGCTGCCAGGCCACAGCCTACAACGCGGCCTCACCAAAGTCCTCCGAACGGCTTCATCGAGGAGCTGGCTCCACTTGTTGCGCGCTACCCCCCCGGCGACGACACGCGGCGAAACGCCGCGCCGACGTTGGCGCGAAGAGGAGGACAGGCCCGACGAAAACCCTGCAAGCAAAGCCCGTGCCTAGACCACCAGAGCAGGCCCCATAGACAGGCGTCCTCTGCCATGGCGGCTACCGGTCGGCAAGGATGAGATCCGCAGCCTAACAGATGTGCACCTCGCTGGAAAGATGGGCGGCGCGTAACTGGCAGTCTCCTCGAAGAACGCCCGCACAGCATTGAAAGGTCCCAGGGCCGCAGGGCACGCACGGCCGCAGGAGCCATTGAGAGTGATCGGCTGCCTTTGAGGCCCCGAATACAGGGAGTGCCATCGCGGAGAATGCGAGCTCCGCGCCCTGCTACTCTGGAGCCTGCAAGGCTACTAGCGACGGTCGCATTCAACCCTGACCCAGTTGATGCGACGCGGGGCCCGATCCCTTTCGCGAGCCCCCTGCCGTTGCGAGGTGCCTCGAGATGCCACCCCGAGACACGGCCACCGGCACCACCCCCACTTGGCCGCCAGCCTCAAGCAGCGGAGGTCCCGCTGCCCAAGGACTTCAGTTCCCGCGCCCCCCACGTCGGGGGACCCCTTCGAATAACCCCATCGGGCCTCTCAGGGGTGGTACGGCGGGCCCCCACCTACTGTGGCTGGCCAACCACAGGGCAAGAGTCTCTCCCACAGCCCCGTCAAGCTGTGGTGACGATCGGGCTGCCAACCCGCCTGTTTTCCTGGGACGCCACGAGGGCACCCAGCGGCACAGGTGTCCGGTGCTGGTTTCCACGTGGACGGCTCTGCGCGTCGTGGCCTCTGCCGCGTCTGCTCGTTTCCCTGTTCGACTGGTGGTCGGTTGAGCTGCCGATTGCCTTCAGTACGTGCCACCTCCTGTCCCCGTGTCCGCTGGATTGCCTCCCTGCGCTCATGGATGGCCCGTACCGAATCCCACCTTGACGCATGTCCCGCAAGGATTCGGCCCTCTCGTTGAAGCGCTTCCTCTGAAGGTGACTAGTCATGTTCCTGTGAAGGATACAGTCCTGGGGGCTTCAGTGTCCCTTGTCAAGGGGGCGGCGTACTCCGGATGACGATCGGTGGTGTGTGCCATGAGCGCATCGCCGTACGTTATCCTAAAGATCACCCACCCCAGGTCTGTCAGCACATTCACGTCGAAGAAACGAGGCCGGTAGTTGTGTTTCTTGCCGCCGTGGGTCCAGGACTGTCCTTGCGACGAATTCGTCACCGATGTGGGCCGACCAGCGGCCCCCAGCGGGGATGGGAGTGTCTCTCGTGCCATGCAGGCGGGCCACCGCGTCTGCAAGAGCTTGTTATATCTCAAAGCATTGGTGGACGGGG
>CAUYUJ010016215.1:0-112500 GCA_963575745.1 Prorocentrum cordatum | reverse complement strand
CCGGCCAGCAGAGGTAATACTCATCCATCACGCGTATCGCGCGTGGACGAGAACTTTCTTGCATGCGCCTGCAGCGACTGAGTCACGCGGGCAATACTCAGTTCAGGTTCCCCCACGGGTTGCACCCTTCCACGGGCGGCTCGGGCGGCGGCGGGCTTGACGACGCCGCGCATCCAGCGCATCCTTCTCCGCCGCGAGGCGAGCGGAAACGCTCCTGATCTGATGCACTGCAAATCTGCCCCTTGTTCTTTGAAAACTCCCCTCTGTCGTGCAAATACGTAGACAGTATGTGCCAGTAATCCAGAGTGCACCACTCTTCGTCGGTCAGCCACGTGACACGGTCCCTGTGGACATAGTACCCGACATGAATATTGTCTACGTAGCGCGGGTAGGACAGGGACTGGTCGTAGAGATAGTCGTAGCCAGCAGCGCCGCCGCCAGCATCCATGGCGCCATCGCGCGCGCGCTGGGGCACCGACCGATCCCAAGTGTTGGGGTAGTACGGGTATGCTTCTCTTGTCGTCACGGCTGAGCCGGCGACCGACCGCGGGGACTCGGCGGCATCATCAGGAACCCGAACGTCTGGGACGTCAGGTCAAATCGGCGGGGGAGGCGTCAAAGGTCTAGCGTTCGCCTCATCCGGTGCCCATCTCGGTCCCACGAGGTCGGCTTGGCCGTCGTGGTACAGATCATCGTTTCCATGATCTCGCATAAATTGTAATAAACTCCCAGCAGCAGTCGCCGCTGGGACGCCATACTTTCCGCATGCAGCGCGGAAGGGCCCATCCGCTTGATCCTGGATCTCTGTTCCAGTATCAGGATATTTGTCCTGAAGCCAAGAAATGGCTTCTTGTATGAGAGCACCCTGACAACGGACATCGTTCTGCACTTTCCTGCCCATATTACGGGCCCATTTCTCTATTATGTCATCCGTTTGAACAGCAGCACGAATACGGCAGTCTAGAGCATACTCATCTGTCCGTCGCTTCGTAGAAATATTCTCTGCGCTCGCTACATCGGGACGAATTATTCGCCCCGGGTATCCAATAAAATGTCCTTCTGATATAAAGGAGCTGATAATTTCACGGACAATCGCCAAAGTCCTTACAGGCCGCAGACCCAGTTGCATCTTCTGTACAGGGACCAACCAGTTGTCATCCACTATGGTCTCGATAATTGGCGGTACCGTATGTTTCGCTTCTCCTTGCAGCATTACCCTGTCAGGGTTATTCGGGTCTGCGCCAGTGTGTTCGACCACGTATTGGGCCGCGGTTGCCCGAGCCTCTGTCCCGAGCAACGTTATTATGATCGAGCGGTCTTCGCAGTGATTCTACACATGTCCGTCAGGATGATCAAGGTTGATCGTTCCCTCGGTTATCAGCGCGGCCTTAGGCCCGCTGATTGCCGAAAAGTCCAGTCCCATTTGTGATTGTTCACCTGCCCTCGCGGCTTCACCGCTGGCACGTAGCAATACTGGGACTACGAGGCGGCGGTCCCGACATTCATTGACACGTCTTGAAGCGGACTGGGAGCTGCGAGTTGGCCTAGCTCTGAAATTATTCTCCCAGGCGAGCGGCAATCGCGCGGGGAGTGGTTCCCCTCCGGCGTTTGCTTCTACGCCTCCCACGACGTTTTCACTCTGTACGGGTACCCATGGTCTCCCTAAATTTACCGCGCCATCAACTGTTTGAAGCGTCGGAACAAAAACATTTGATCTAATCATGTCGCTATGCCATCTATTCCAGCCTCTCAAGGGCGCGAGCAAGTCGCCCCTTTCATTCGGCCAGTCAAAGGCGGCCAGAGCCGGGCAAGTTCTTGGGCGAGCATATTGATCAAAGTTTGTCTTCCATAGTTCCGGCCACCAGGTATTAATCGCTGGGGTCCGCCTGCTCATCCTTCTGGCGGAAAACTCAAGCCAAGATATGAACTGTCTGACCAAAGGCCTTAAATGTTGGAAGAAAGGGGCATGGCGCGCCGGCGGCTGAGCCACGGCGTTCTCCGGCACCCAAGCCCAGAAATTGCCCGGCAAGCTGTTGCCGAATATCTGGCCCGCTGCCGCTAGTTTCTTGTAGTCCCCATTCGCCCATTTTCGCTCATGCTGATGATGGCTGCTGATGTTTTTCATTACAAGCGCAGAAGCTCTCTGTTGTCGTTCTCCACGCGCATTTAAGTACTGGGTGCGATCCCACCACGGGAGGTCGCACGAGTTCATCACCTCTAATACAAATCCCTTCGCCTCAAGGGACCGCGGGATTGTGGAATGGTTCCACGTCTGAGTCATGTAATCATGCGTGACCCTATACTTATATTTAATCGGACAGCTGCAGACAGGACAATTTGCAAAACCTGTCCTCACCCAATGATATCGGAAGCACAAGAACCTCCCGTCATCTTCCCAGGGGACAGTTAAAACCCGGTCCTGGATTTCGGGTTCCAGTGCTGGTCGGCGATGCCACGACAACAGTAGTCTCTCGTCTGTGTGGATCCAAGCAATAATCGACTCATTGTCGAAAGTCACTTCATACGAGGCCCACTCGCGATTGAAAAGTACCGACCAGCGCATCTGGTCCTCCTGTTTGACGAGAGAGACAGCTTTGTCGATGTCAGTGAACCTCGGCACTTCACGAGACACTATGGTCCCGTCTGGGCAGACCCTGTACGAGAAGCGAGTGAGTACTCGGCCAGTGAAAACAAGAACAAGCTCCCATGATTTGCGATGGTTGGGAAGTTGTTGCCATAGGTGGTTGGTGTCATCTGCGGGCCAAGTCCCCACCGATGGCGGTTCTCCTCTCTGCGCCACGTTGCCCATGGGCAGTAGGCTTCTTGCAGGGAGAGGTTCTCCGCATGTCCGCTGGCTGAGCCATGGGATCAGGCAATGTAGGACTCCTGTTCGCTGGAAGCAATCGCAGCAACTCATAGTCTGCGTCACGACAAAGCCCTGAATACCTCTTCGAGAAACGGACTGTTCCGTCCGTAGATTCGAGGAATGTCTGCAAGTCCGTGATATGAAGAAGAGATCCATGACCCCTGGCTTGGCCAGGGTCATTCGAGACATACATCCTTTCAATGGAAGCAACGAACGTCGAATGTCCCCGGCATGCTCGATAGAAAATGGGCATGGGTGTCTCACGCCTCTCTTCCTCTTGCGATGGGCACGTCTTATATCGTGACCACATTTCATGGACACTGGTCCCAATAGGCTTATAGCTATCCTTGGAGAGTATGCCCAAAACTTCAATTGTCTCTGGTGACAACACGGCTAAGCCGTGCGCAGCAAGGGCGTATGATTGAAACGTAAAACCGTCGTCTTTGATTTTCTGCACTAGGTCTCCAAAATAGACCCAGCCTCCCGACGATCTCGCATAGTCGGAACAATGCCTTGCGAGGTACACGGCGCACTTGCCTATTTTCTCGGCGAATACATCTGCACGGCAGCTCTGAGTGCACCAAGTGTCCGAACTGCCCAAAGCAGCCGGATTCTCTTTGTCATCGACCCCAACTACCAGCGGCTCAAGACACCCGAAGACTTCTGGGGTAAAGCCTTCTGGGGCGTCATCGGAATGAAATTCGGCTCTAAGAAAGTCCTTCGCCTTGTCGAAGGTACCATCTTCCTGATTGAGGCTCCCCAGCATCGCGAAAATCGGGTCTTCCGCAAATTCGGCCATGTACCGAAGCGCGTTGCCAGTCCGATTGCGGATGGCTTCGATGTGCGGCGGAACGGGTCCAGTTACATGTGCGTCATAGATCATCTGTTTCAATGGTCCAGGGGTCCTCCGACTGATTTGCCCGTGTTCTTCTGCCGTAACATATAGCTGTTTGCCCTTGAACGGAACAGCGTGCCCCACTATGACGTCTTGATCCCCATCGTTAGGATCCGCGTGCATGGGCTGACTTTGTCTTCTATCAGGAGCTGGCGGGAGATTCAATCTACGAAACATGCTCTCAGATGCTGGACCTAGGGAACAATCCTCGTCTACCATAGATTCAATGAGCTCGGGGTCTCCCTCACATGGAAAGACTGTACTAATGTCCTCAGCTTCAGCGTCAGCCCCTGGAATACCCGGATTGCCTGAGGCATCCGGGCGTCTTGCTGATGCGTTGGGGGCAGTAGTCGCCCCCTCGCCCCATGGCTCCACCGTGGTAGGCACTGATGGTTCTTCTGGGGCAACAAACTGATCATCCTGTTCCGCTCTGGGCGAAACAGGTGGAGGAGCCGGGGGATCATCCGCCGCGGCTGAGCCGGACGGAGGGGCAGGGGGAGCAGGGACTCGAATCATACCTGCTCCCGAATCGCCCTCCTCTGCATGTCTAGTCCCCCTGGGTTTCTCCGACACCACAGGGGCGCGAACAGAATCTGGCTCCGCCTTTCTGATTTGCTCTACAACAGCATCAGAAAATTCATTCCACACAGTGGTATATGTATCTGGTTCGTGGTCATCGTTCTGCGCGTATATCGAATAAACACATTTCGCCGCCCGAATAAAAGAGGCCGCTGCGATTCTGAATTTCCTGAACTCAGGAGCCCCCTGCAGGTCAACATCTTGCGCCCTCGACCGCAATCCCCTCATGCGGTAGAAGAATTGTTTCTCATTTCTCAATACTCTGCTGGCTCTCGGGCGCGAGAAGCGTTCATGTGAGACCTCTTTTAGAGCTTTCAAAATAGAAATTACATCATCATCTCCTTCTAATTTTGGCGAATCCTTAGATGAGCGACCCCCATCCGACTGAGTCGCGGGGCTTTCGCCCGAGATACCCAATCTATTACCGTCTCCGTCTTGATCGGGAGCTACCTCTTCAGCAAGGGCAGCTTTTGCCTCGTCGTTCGGGGGGTGCGCTTCTGCAGGCCGATTGCTTGTGGCACTTTCTTCGGCACGCCGTGCACCTCCCCGTCGCCTAGTCGAGCCGGGTGCAGATTTACATCGAAGCCCACCTGTCTGACGGCTCTGATCGACGGGCGGAGAGTCGGAAACATTAGCTCGGATAAATTTGGTCAAGTTGGGCGGAGGCTCAAAAATACCTGGCCTCCAAGTTTGGCTGCCGGCAGCATCTTTGCCACCCGGCTTAGACGGTGGCTGCGCAGCCGGGGATGCAGCGAGATCTCCTTCAATGCAAGGCCTCTTCGCTGGCGGAGGGCCCAATACCTGTGATCTTGGCGCGAACTTCGGCGGAGGCGGGGCTTTCTTGGGAAAATCTTCTGCCTGCGGAACACTCCCCTGCACGGGGGCATTCGGCCTGTTGGCAGGCGGCTCCGTCGGCGTTCAAATCTCCGGTGGAGCCCTTTCGGGGGCAATCTCTCTTGGTCATCCAGGAGGAGGAGCCTGAGGAGTAGAAGACCAAGCCGCGGCCCCGGGGGGCGGCGCTTTGCATATCCCCCCTAGATTTGCAGGGGTCTGTCCGAGGCTCGGGAAATCCTTGCTATCAATCGTAAACGGGGTGCCGGACGGCTTAGCCGCCGGGGTGCCGGACGGCTTAGCCGCCGGCTCCTTCTTGTCCGCCTCCTGCTCCTTTTCTTTGTCCAGTCTGTTCTGTTCAACTAGGTTACAAGATTCCTCCGAGGCCTCGCTCTTGTGAATCGCATGAATCTTGGTTAATCTGACTCATTTCTCTTGGAGCCAAGGCCAAATGTCACCATATGTTTCATCGACGGCTGCCCCTTTGCCCCTCAAATATGGGCTTTGTCCCTTTTGCCAGTCAAATCGTTTCAAATTTGGGACCCAGGCCATCTGTGCCTCCCGGACTTTGTCCGTCGCCGTCGTCCGAGCTTCATCTCGACATCTCTCAACCTCAAAGTCCTGCTCCAGATTCCAGCCGTTTAGCCTGGCAACATGCAGCAAATGTGACCACGCGTCGGTAACATACAACGCTGCCGCGGACCAATGGTAAAGTCGCAACTCATACAATACGTCACTCATTGGATCACTCACATACTGAGTCGGTGACCCTCTGATGGATCTCGGATTTTTGGCCTAGAAACAATCTCAGCGGCCACCCAAATACCGTCTCCAAAGGTCTCCTCCGCGACGGAGGACGCGGTGTGAGCGTTGGGGTTGTCGCTACACGGGAAGGAGTATACCCCAACCACATGCGTTTTCACATTCCCTCCGTACTTGTCTGATGGGAGCAACTGATGGCCTTCCAGTATCGAGTGAAGTGCAGTCACAGACGTTCCGTGCGACTGTTTGGTCCATCCTGCGGATGAGTCTGAGACTTCCGCAATCTTTGCAGCCGTCACGAAGAATGGCAGTGCAAGCTCAACACAGTGGGCCCAGCCCAACTTGTGGGCAGTCGTCCTCAATCTGGCCCAATTCAATCGGTGAGCCACGGTGGCTGTCGGGCCTGGAACCGACCTGTCGGTCTTGATTCTAAAGAAACGCGCCCAGTTCGGGATAATGCAACGTGGAGTCGCAGGCAGATTTCGTCGTCTTCTGTGGCAATTGGAAAGCCAGCCACGCCTCACTGTTGGTTGCTTTTAGGACCATTTTCGTTTCCTTGCTTCTAGCTGGTTCCTTCCCTCGAGCGACTTCAGCAAGGCGGCCTTCTTCGCCCGGATAGGCGTTCATGGGCATCATGCCCCGATGGAGGTTCCGGCTAGTAACCGTGAATGGACAGAGAAAATCACAATAAGTAACATCTCCCTCCGATGATTTCTGGAAAGGCAGCTCCTTTGTCCGCTGATACGGGTGACAATACGGCCAGAGGAGTTCTTCATATCCCGAGCTACCTTCTTTTGGCCGCCTTGGAAGCTTGCAACGTTGACTGAGAGTGGTCAACTTTCCCTCGGGGCACTTTTCGCGGATGTGTCTTTCTGCTGCTTCACCAGGCGTCTCTATTTCTTTGACATTAGACGGTGGCGCCAGAGGGAGAGCGCGAGGCGACTGAGCCGTTCGCGCGCTGGAGCCGGAGCCTGTAGCGGCTGAGCCGCCAGGCCTGGCATTTCCAGCTGGGGCAGCAGCACCAGCCAACGACGCGGCGGGAACAGGGACAGCTATGCCGCCCGGCGTTGCGCTACTCACCGCAACGGCTAAGCCACTCGGTGCAGCCGCTGGCGCTGCTGAATTGAACTCGTTGAGTGCTGTACGCATAGGCTCATCATTTTGTACGCCCTCATTCACCGATCTCTGGCTCTTTCCCTTCGGCGGCATTCCAGGACAGAAAGTTTCTCCGCGAGGCAGAAGGTAGGCATCATCCGTCCATGGGAAAAAGTCACTGTACGCGGCCCCTCTTCCAAAGAAATTCTTAAAGTCCGCTAAGTAAAATGAATGTATTGCACCACCTCCAGTTCCGTTTGAAACGGCTGGAAAATCGACGTTGGTCAAAGGTTCCCTGAATGGGAGCGCACAGAATACCGACGTGGGGATATTGCCCTCAGCAGGAGACCAGTCCTGCCAGTACATAATAAGGTATTTAACTTCCGCCTCCTGTTCGGCATATCCGCCATCTCTCGTTGCGCACGATATATGACCATCCCGAACGGCTGAGCCGCCGGAGCGCTGACAGAAAAATAATACGGCTAGCTTAGCCGTTTTGATCATGTAATCCGCACAAGTGGCCAGCATTTGCACCTTCAATACGCCCTCCGTTATACAGCTTGTAGTCCGGGTGGCTGGCACCGAAATGGAAAACGGCTCCTGGGCGGTGCTTAAGCTGTCGGTAGAGGCTCACTCCGTCGAGAATCATTAGTCTAGGAAACATGCCTATTGCCTTGTAGTGCTCTATCCGACGGTTCATTCTGGCTCGAACTAGTGTGGCCACGTCGTCCCACATGGGGCCAACACCCTCTCCATCGTTCTGCCAGCACATGTGGTTCCCACCAATATACATGATATCGATCGCCCCCTCAGGTGAACGGAGCATCGCGTCGTCAATCAACTTAACAGCATCTCTTATCATGAACCTGAGGCTTCCGGCGAAAGCGAGCGGGTTCTCGCATCTGTTGGGCCCACTCCCAACCCCGTTTAGATTGTACGAGTTGTCGACTAGGTCGTTGCAATTCCAGAACGTAAAACGGATCGGGGCGTGGGTCCCTTTTTCGTAACACCCGCTCTGTTCCCACCGAAAATTTGCGGAGGCATTAAGGATGTCCGAAATCTGCGCCCCACTCATGGCTTGCTGTATACTCCCGAACACCTTCTCACGCAGGTTATATTCAGGGCACAGGCTAGGCTTCGCGGGCCCTGACCTGTCTTTGAACACAATCGTAGAATCCGAAACAATATGAATAGAGCGAGTCCAAGCAACTCTCGATCCGCACCTCATCTGGCTCAGCGGGCGAAAGAAATCCGTCGCGGGATTCCCCGTGGACGACATGGCAGCGAGGTCCTCCCCTATAAACGGGATCCACGAATGTCCGTTGACTTCGGCGATCTTAGAAATGGCCTGACACTTCTTATTGAGGGTCAGTTTGTCCGACCAGTCTTTCATTTTCGGATCCGCGGCCCCAATATAGAGACTCAGAATTTCGCCCCCCTTCTCCCGCCAATCGTTCGAGGGGGGGTCTGGGATCTCCCCCGAAGATTCCCTGCGTCCGCAGATATTCAAGAACGTTCCAGGGACCACGCCCAATGTAGGGCTGATCGTCCGACTCAGCTCCAGCCGCTACTGGTCCCGCGTCGGGCGGCCCCCCCCCCCTCCACCACCTCCTGAGGGGGGGTGAGAGGGTGGATCGTTTCCCGAAGGGAGTCCGCCAGATGTCGGCGGTGCTCCACCTCCACCGGCTGAGCCGCGGGGTGGTTCACCACCATTGCCCCCACCGGCTAAACCGGGAGGGTCATTGAGCCAATTGCCGGACGATTGACCGGCTGACGATTCGCCGGCCACTTGTCTTCCGGTCCCAGGGTTGTTCAACGAGGGCTGTTTGCCGCAGGAGACTGCTTGCTGATTAGCGACGGTAACAGTGTCATCCGTTGCCTCCGCTGCAGTTCTTGGCTTTTTCTGCGGTGAGTCTTCATCAGCCCCTGGATCACGGCCCTCCCTGGCAAGCCACTCTTCGAAATTCTGCGGTATTTTCCATGGTCGCTGTCTTTTCCGCCAACGCACCGCCTGTTGGGGAGAGGTCTTGAAGCATGTTACTTTTGCAGTGGCGGCAAGGGCCTCCTCGACAGCATGCACAGGTGCTTGGCATAAACCCTTGACCACTGGGAGAGCAAACATCGTTCCCCAGCTATCCCCAGTGGCTGAGCCCTGGGGAGGCTTTCGGGGAGATGGCGCCCATATGTCAACCCAGACATGCGGGGAGCCCTCTGTCCGGAAATCAACCACTGGCACGCTTACATAGTTTCCAAAGGAGGTCTCATACTGAACTGCTGAGCCGACAGTAGGACCTATGACTTCTCCTGGTTCGAGCGGTCGAACAATACCACGGTATCCCCCAGGGGGGTTCGCATACACCTTACTAACCAACTTCGTCTTTTCGTCAGGATACGTCTGAAAGAACGTTCCAATTGGGATCTTATCCGGGTCAGGAGGGGCGCAATCGAAACGGCAAGTAGCCCTCCGCTCGAACATTGTCCAATGTACCGTCCATGGATCTTGCGAAAATTGGGAATAAAAACGCTGAAATATCGTCTGTGACGTTGATTCCAGATCTGCCTTCAACGCGGCCACGACTTCGTCGCTCCGCGTATAGAGTATGTCATGCCTCCACACTGCGTAGCGCCAACCCCATCCCAGTAGGTTCCTGTCGGGGCCACTCTCTCAACTTGTCCGGGAAACATTTGAAGATCGGTTTGTTCTTCCAGGAGTCGATGTCCTCATTATTAGAGTTGGCCGCTTTCTTTGCGTGCTGACTATCTCGGAAGGCTGCCTCTGCCGCTCTTTTGCGCGCGGCTATCTCTTCGCCGCGGATCTCGACACCAGCCTCCATTTCGACGTCCATTTCTGATACAACATCGTTCGGGCTGAAGTCGTTGTCTTTTGTCCCTCCCGGCTGAGCCGGTGGGCAAGCCTTCCCACTCGGCTGAGCCGGTGGTGTGGCTTTCCGAATTGTGTTGGGAGGGGCATTATCTCGAATCTCTCTCCCTTGGTTCTCTTCTCCGACTGAGCCGGAGTCGATATCATCTACGATGTCGTCTGAGCGGATCGAGACAACGCCCTCCCCCGGGGGCTTAACCGCTGGGTTCCTCAGCGGTCGGCACATGGGTTCGGTCGATGCTCTCTCAGAAGCGCGGGGGGCGCGGCAGGCAAGGCTCGAGCAGTCGCCGCAAGGCAACCGCTCGATCCCATGGGGGGCCGGCCGCAGGGCAGCCCGCGCAAGCTCTAGAGACGAAACGGCAGCGGCACAGATATGAATGGAGGAGGAGATAGGACGACGACGAGACGACGCAAATTTCTCTGCAGCACGAGCAATGACAGCATGGACCTGCTCAGCAAAAACATCCGTGTAGTCTTCAGCGCTCTTGCATCCACGTCCCCTAGCCTCGACATGCCCATGCGCGCCATCACATCTGCGCTCGAGCCCCTCCCCAACAACAGAGGAGGTAGTGGCTATCGCCCAGGGATTTTTCATGAAATTGCCCTTGCTATCCTTTAACCCATACGCACATCCATGCAACGCCGTCTTCACAAATTCTAGTTCTCTCATGAAACCTTTCACCTGAGGGCCCCTCCAATATTTGCACTGGGTAGACCACTCAATGCAAACAATACCCCCCGCTTTGTGCACAGCGCGGGCAAAACAGGTATCTGAAATCAGTTCTAATACCACGAAGCCTACGCATCGCTCTGCGATTTCCAGTGCGGAAATAGTGCGCTTCATTTACATATTGCAAGGGAGAGCCTCCCGTACAAGGCATGGAACCCACAACGTGATGTGTTTTCCCTTGAATGTATTGATATCGTTCAGTACTATCCTCAGCCCCTCATCCGTCCTCATGTATTCCTTCTCTGTGTATCGAATTACCTTATATGAGATGTCGACGAAATTATTTGGGTCTCCTATCCTGCTTTGAGGGCCGCAACAGTATTCTATCAAAAGCCTTTCCCCGGTCCACTGAGTGGCCGGGGCGCCATCTTCTCGGATCCAGAACTCTGTGTATCCGGTCCATCTAATCGGGCTATAGTCGCCATCGCTGGAATCACCATTCGAGTCATGTTCAAATGGGCGATGATATCTACTCTCTTCGTCGCGCCAATTGTCAATACGATCAATCGTCAAACCTTGCTGGGCGTTGACAGCATAGGCGCGGCGCTTATCATCTAATCTTCCGGGGTCGACGGGACAGTCACCGACTGCAGGCATGAATACAACAAGTCTCGGAACAGAATGCCATCTTTTCAAATTCTGCCCTTGTTGCACCCACGTGTCCTTTATCCAAGGAACTAGCAGCCGCAGCAGGCGGAGGATGAGGAAGAAAATGATTGCCACTAGGAATATATTCCACGCTTCCGGGCGCCATGGAGGTATTTGACTCGTTTTCGAGATCCATCATGTCAAACATTGTCTTCATTTCGCGATCAGACCTTTTCTTGGTTATATTCTCCATCGCTCTCGTTTTCTCGGAGCTTCTGCTGTAACCTTCTTTCTTCTTTGGTCATTAGAGGAATGGTTTTACCTGCATCTTCGGCGGAGCCGGATGCATCCGCAGTCTTTGCTGCACGGAGAGCGCATGCCTCCGCGGCTTTGCCGGGGGCGGCCACAACAGGTTTACCCTTGTTCGGGCGCTTTTTCTTTTTGTTCATCTTTTTGCTAGGTATAACAGCTCCTCTCCGCAAGGCCGAACTAGGGCCCAAGCGGGGCTTCAGAATCCCCCCGGGTTCCAGGGGAAGTCCGTCTGAAAACATCGAGTCAAGATAATCTTGGTTCCGCTTAGCGGCCCAGAATTTAGGCGTAACAATGTTGACAAGATATAGGACTTAAACCCACGCCAAAGGGTCAATAAATCTTTTGGTTCCAATATCGGCAGCCTCGCTTTGAGCTCTTCCATGCTGGAGCTCAACACGGCCACGAGAAAATTGTTCAGACACAGCCGCAACATCAATTATATGCGTTCTCGGGAGACGCATGAGCTTCATTGACCCACCCGCCTTGATGACCTTGCAAACCGCTTGGTTATCTTCCAAAAATAGACATCGCACTGGTCTGTCAAGCAGTATTTCCCAAAGCGGTAGTGCCGCAAGCAGCTCCTTGCGCAACGCAAGGTCAGCAGCGACAATTTCAGCCTCAAGGGTACTTTGTGAAACACACGTTCGGCGTTGTGATCCCATGGACTGTCCAGCTCTCGTGTAGGGGGCCCAAATGGCTTGATAGCTAGCACTCGTGCTCCGACGCGTGCGAATGTCGCTTGCCAAGTCTGCATCAGAACATTGTTTTAACATAACATCCTCCTTTTTGTCTCCTACCCACGAAGTCATACAGCAATGGGAGGTACATTTGATATAACATATGAGGCGGTATAGATCCATGTCTTGTTGCTCTGTCCATTTTGTGATGCAATTGGCGGTTTGACATACTGCTCGAACCAAGTCGTATCTTGCCATTCTCGCACCATAAAGTATATTCATCAATACTTTTGCTGCAATGGGTTGGAGCACACCCGACTGAGTCGGTGGCTCGGGGTCAGCAGGGATTGCTACTGCGGCATCAAGGCCAAGAACTTCGATCTTCCGATCAGGGGGGCCGGGATCAACATTGATTTGCAAGGCTGATGCTATCGCCTCCTCAGCTGTGGAGTAAATCTCGCCTCTTGGGCCGCCCTGACCATCTTCTAGATCAGTAAGCTCAGGGCCAAACGGGGCACCCGCGGCCGGATAAGTAGCTGGGTCTGTGTCCGTTAGCTGAGCATACAAGGTAACACAAGACTCAAAGAACTCCGTCATATCATACTCTATGACTTTTACTAATTTCGGTTCTCTCGGCTGACATGGCTCGGACGGTTGAACCGCCGAGTCGCCCCTCGTTTCCTCCTCACTACTCTCGTCTGTGACGGAGGCGTGTCTTAACCTTGGGAGGAGGCGGGTCTAAGATTGCAGGTAACTCACCCTGCCATTCAACCGTTCGGGTTGACAATTTATGTTCACATCCAAAGGATCGTCCAACTGCAGTTGGAGGGTATATCTCGATTCCCTTGGGACAGTTATCAGAGGGCTATTGTAGTAGTTTCCAGCCCTCGGCGAGCTTGTCGGCAGGTCCCGACAGCTTAAGATCATCAACATAGATAATCAAAGAGATTTCAAACTCCTCATGGAAATAACAGCTGCGCCACGGGCTACACTTCACAAAGCCTTTGGCCGTAACATGCCCTTCACAGTGCTGCTCCCAATATCCGCCTGAATCATGGTGCCAATATAATGAGAGATACAGTGGGCATTCGGGGTTACGCATGTGTGACCATGCTTTAGGCCATTCATCTCGAGGCAAGAAAACCCACGTGGGGGTGCTCCCCAGTTTCGACTGAGTGTAAGCCTGGCGGGCATCTGCTTGCTCGATGCTGTGACCTTCGAATAGCCCGGAGGTGTCGGCTGCTTTGCCGGCCTGCATCGCGGCGGGACCGCCGGAAAGTTCCTGGAATAATGCCACATCCTTATTTTGATCTCTAACACTCGAACCATCGAAAACTACCCGACCTTTGTACTTGCGATCTTTATGTCCTAACGGTAACTCCGAGTTCTTTTCAAAGAGGATCGCAAACAGCCGCCCAAAATGGGCCGTCTTTCCCTTGAGTTCGGCAACCACATGAGAGCATTCTCTGACGCCATCTTCTATCCATGTGCCTATGGCCCGCAACCTATCCCATTCTTTTCTCAAGGCAGCTTGGGCATATTTGTTTGCTTTGGCCTCGTCTTTCGAAACGGATCTGGCGACAGCAGCATCGATTTGGGTGCGTTGCCAATCATTAGGAAGTTGGAAGGGTTCATCGACGATTGAAATAAGGTCAGTAAAAGGATTGTAGACATATTGCAAGTCAAACTTTTCTTTTTCACGATGACTGAGATCTGCCTCTGAGTTACGTTGTAGTGGCATTCGAGGCACGCTTCGCCGCGACGCGGCGGCCGCCGGACTCGGGGTCTGGCTTGCCTCACGATTGTCCTCAGACCCGTCATCGTCATCATCGGACAGAGGATCCCTACCAGCTGAGCCGGAGGGAAGCCCATCTCGTGCAATAGCGCCGCCATACCATGTCTGTTTCCACCAGATGTCCTCATCATCCGAAAGATGTCCAATCGAATCATCTCCCTCCGAGGATTCATCGATCGCAGGCGCGGCTTGACCGCCCTGGGCGCGTCGCGACGCCGCCCCACGTCCGCTGCCAGGGGTGTAGCACAGGCTGTTTTTCTTCAATCGGCGCAGCCTCTCAGCCACCTCAGGCGCTGAAAACCTGACCTCAGGAAGGGCCGCAAGTGGCTGAGCCTCTGCGGGATCGGGCGGAGTCGGTGGGTCATCCACATCCAGGCCAATGTCACGCAGAAGTCCGAGGCAAGGGCCAGGATCTTCAATACCGAAGAATCCTCTCTTTTCTGCCTTGTATTGTTCCACGGCCTGCCGGCGTTGTGCTTGATTCATGTTAAACCATCGTCCCGGATGCATTCCCGGGCCGGTGGATTCAGGCAGCTTTTCCAGCCATTGGGCACTGTACTTCGGGTCTGGGTCTGTGACCCATACTCGTGTTATAGGCACGTAATCGGGATCATAATATAGAACAACTCGAATGCTGCACGTCTTTCGACGACCTGTCAATGGAAGTTGCTGTGTCAACTCCTCTTTTGTGAGTCCAGCGACGATTCGTGTGTCTTCGAAGTATTCCATCGTGTCCAGGTTTTGAGTTGTTCGAACAAGAAAACGCCCTTTCCCAGGGACCTTCTCGCGCGGCTTAGCCGCTGAGAAGATGGACTGTCTGTCCAAACGATACTCGAGTCGTGCGAGTCCCAGCTTTTGATTCTCGTCTGCTGGATGGGAGTCGCGTTGAGGATCTCTACCGTCAACAACCATAGGCTCGTCACCCACACACAAGCCCCCTGGGCCGTCGTCTTCTAGATCGGCCTCTGAGTCGATGCGTGGAGCGTCCTCGCCTCCTTGAGAAGGCGGAGGCATAATAATAGCAGGATCGTCAACATTAAACGTATTGTCCGATCTTATCCCTGTGGCTGGTTGAGGTCTGTCTGGGACGGCCGCAGCTTCTCCTGTTTCTGTAGGGATTGTGACGGATCGTACCTCTGTCGCCGCTTTCTCGTACGCTTCTCGCAGAGGGAATTGAGGCGACTGGTCATCAGCAGTACCATCTAAGATGTTGCTGTACACCTGGTCAGACTTCTCAATGGTGGGTCGTTTTCCCTCTGGGGTAAGCCCTGTTTCCATGTTAGGTCCGTCCAATTGTCTCAGAGGGACAACATAGCTATCTGGTCCAACCAGCCCCCCCGCTGCGTGCACATACCCCAAGTATATCCCCGGAATCATCGTGGCACCAGTCTTGGCGGTCCGAAATCTGGACTCAGGTGGAGGCACGTAGCGCATGAGGGATCCGAAGGGAAGGAGCGGAGCGTCGAATTTGCATCCAAAGCGTCGCTCCCAGCTTGACTGTCCCTCTGCCGGGGTTCGAGTATTGTAGCATAAGCAGAAGTAACGGACTGCATAGGTCAAAAACGGTGGCGGAAGACCGGCCTGCATGAGTAAGGCTCTGGCCCCCATCTGCACCACGCCATTTGCACGCTCGGCAACAGCGTTACGTTTCTTGTTTCCTGGGATGATAGGATCATGGGCAACATTGAGCTCGTAACATGCCCTCGCAAGCTCTCTTGCACCATCTGCATAACAATATCATAACTTCTCCTCCGGGGCTCTCAGGTTTACTTAAAAGTTGCACACGTGAACCGCAGATTTGTCGTGTACACCCTGAGCGGCGAGAAAGTCCGTAGCTCGGTCGCGAAATGTCACACACGCGGTCTCGTCGTGGAGCCCCCGCGATAGTTCATCCATCGCAAACCAATGGTCCATCGTCGTCAGGTGTCCCAACGAAGTGGGGTTAGCGTATGGGCGGGGAACCTTAAGCCCTTTGTTTTGCGCTTTGCGCTGTTGCTTTCTAATAGCTTTGGCTCAAGTGCATACTGAACCATATGGGTTCTTGGGAGTATGAGCTAGAAGGTGCGGCAGGGAGGCTGCGGCCTCCTTTAGCCGCTCGGCAAGGGTCTCCGACACCTCAACCTCCGCAACGTCTGGATCTAAATCTGGCGGTGCGTCGACGTCGACTAAGTCGACACCGCCAGCGTCTCCATCTTCACCGTCTTCGGGTCCTGGGGCCGCGCTACACACATATGAGTCCAGTCCTTGATTTACGTCGTCAGGAAGACATCCTGAAGCTCCATACCCACGTGGGTATCTGCACGCGGCAGCGCAGGCCTCCGCTTTGCCGTGCTGCCCGTCGTACTGACCGACGGCTTGACCGTAGTCGGGCAAAGCTGAGAGACTTTTAGAGGCAGCGATACCGGTCGGCGTCCGACTCCAACCGCTTTCACTAGCCTTGTGAAGCGAATAGTAGAAGTAGGTAATGGTACCCGCAGAGTCTATCGAAGACGGGAAGGCGGGCGCGATCTCAGTCGGCCGTCCATCAGCGTAGCTGTGGGTTCCAATCAACCCATGTGCATGCAGGTCTATGGTCACGCGAGTCTGGACAGCGCGGGGCGGAGGGCCTCCCGCAGATCCCCCATTGTCCAGGAATGCCTTGGCGCCTGGCGTCACGCAACACCACCGCTCGGGGGTCTCGCCTTTTCCGGCGGCAACCGCACACATCCACTGACCCAGTGCCTCTTTGCCTGATAGGGTCAAGTACGGTATCTTGCCCTCAACGGCCAGGCCCACTCTCTGACCATTGGGCAATAACAGGTAGGGTCTTCGGCCTGCTGGCCAGAAGAAGCTAAAGCCGTGATCCATGCACCGCTCTCCCACCGAAATCACGCACGGAGTCTCCGGCATGACTAAAGCGTTAAAACTACCACCCTTAAATTTAGGACATGCGATGCGAACTAAACCGAGGGCCTTGGACTCTCCCCCAGCAGTGTTCAGAGTGATCGATTGCGGAAGCTTTCGAATCAACCTCATTGCACCTGCACTTCTGATGTGTTTCTCCGCTATGAGGTTATACCCACATCCCGTGTCAATGATGAAGCTCAGCGCGCCGAGATACGCAGCATCTTTGTCTGTGCACACAGCAGCGGCTGTGCCGTGCGGGCCCTCTCTCCCCTCCTCAGTCCTCAACCAGAGGTGCCAGACGTCATCTTGCAGGTCCGACGCTCTGATCAAAGCTTCTGCAGTAGATGCCCTCGACTGAGTGGATATTTGTCTGCGCACTTCTCCTGGGAACCTCCATCTGTCTTTCCTACTCGAAGGCAACTCTTTCAAGTCGTGGCGACGCGCCTCCCTCCAAGCGATAGTGGGTTCCTCAGTAGAGGGGTGAAAACGGACACGGAGATTGCCTCTATCGCTGTTATGATGTCGGATGCAACTCTTACTAGGGGGGACGCACCAGTACTTCTTGATCGCGCCCCGAGAAAGAGCGCACAGGAAATTCTCAAGGACATTGACGAGACTCTCGACCTGTTTCCTGCTTTCCTGGTAAAACTCGTCGCCGAAGGGATTCCGGTAGTCTCCCCCGCCGGCATCAGCGACAGCTTTCAAAAACTTAGGGCTGGTTTGTTTCTGCCCAGGGCGGCCCCGAAATAACGGAGCGGGGCACGCTATGGCACCCAAGCTGACATGGTCAGTGGGTCTCTTCTGACCCCCCCCCCCGCTTTTTGTTTAACCGACGCAGGCTTCGCCACATCCGTCGAGCAAGGAAGACAAGGAAGAAGACCCTTAAAAAAATTACATGCATCATTCCTCCAACACTGGCGGCTGAGCCGCCAGTGTGGAGCCACTGTCACGGATGACCGTCCGTGGTCTGGGCAAACCAGCACTCTTTACCGCGCGAGCACTTACCTGTCTCCCTGTAGGAGCGGCAGACCATGTCCTTGCCTTTGCCTCTGCCTTTACTCTTGTCTCCATCCTTTTTGCATTTGTCAGAATTAGTGCTAGAGGCTCTCGAGCCAGTGTTACCTCCTGTTGATGAGACATTGGCAGCGGCGGCATTGGCTTGTTTGATCGTACGCTCATATCCTAAAGATTGTCCCGCGTCAAGCTCCGACTGCTCCCACTTATTACGTTTGAGCTTCTCAGCGTCACTCAGCGTTCTGTGAGCCTTGTTGCAACCATATGCCGGCCCTCGGCAATTCTTGGGATCTCGGGAATACGCGTAACATGGGATATTGCTCTCTTTTCCGCGCGATTGATTGGATTGACCCCTGTTTTTCTGTTGTGCTCCTTTTCCGCGTCCGCCCGTCGGGGTCTGGAATCGACCCTGCCCTTTCGGCTTCTATCTTTGGATCTCCCTCTGGTACCCTTATCCTGGGCAGGTGCAGCGCTGATTTTCTTCCCCGTACTCGGCTGAGCCAGCGCGGCATTCTCGGGCTTCTTATGGTTCAAGGGGCAGCCTTTCCCAGCATACGGGCAGGTTTCGCCCTTACGCACGTACTTGCACGTCGTCTCGCCCTTGGTCAATCCGCCTTTCATGACATCAGGTGATTTCCCCAGCTTAGCTGCCACTTCTGCCGGAGCGGCTTTACCGCCGGCATTCCTTCGGTTGTCATTACCCCGACCTCCGCCTAACAGTGCCTGTCTAGCACGCTGGTTCAGAGTACCCTCACGCACGCTGATGTTCCATTCTTCTTTTTCTCGCAACATCATTTCCTCGATCTGCTCCACCAGCCATTCGTAGCTCTTCACGCCATGTCCCATTTTGTCTCTTGACATGTCGCATAGTTTGCATGCGAGGTCAAGCTTGCTTGGCTTTCTGCATCGCCCAAGGAAGTGTGCATGAATTGAGGCCCTCATGTCATCAGACGGAGGTCGGGTGCCGTAGAGCTGTTGGTATGCGTCTGCCCGTTCATTATAGGAATGATACAGGTCAGCATCTGGCTTGCGGGGTCAATAACTACCTTGAAGATATCTTGTGAAATGCGACATTGGCCCAACTCTGATCGGACAGAGCACCAATGGCAAATGGCTCGTACCATCTCACGTCCAGTTAAGAGCCCCCCCTCATTCTGGGCGCTGTACTCCATCCGTTGGACCTGTTGGAGGAAATGGATATGTTGACCAGTCTGAATACGATTTCTTCGCATCTTGCTGCATTTTTCGATCAGATGTGTAGCAATCATAAGGTCAAGCCGCTGAAAGCGCCCTGCATCCTTTAGCTGCTCATCGTCCACGGCTGGGCCCATAGCCTCCGCGATCCAGTGATGCGCTGCCTGACTCTCAGGCGAAGATCCGGCGATCGCCCGGACCGCATGCATTTGCCACTCCCTTATGTTAGCAACAGTGGGGATATCCATTAGATCGATTTTCTGATTGCTGCCAACCTTTCTCCATTGATCTAACGGCGTACCTTCATCAATGACAACTGGATCCTGCGGCCCGCGAGGGCCTTGAGGTCCTCCACGGCTGCCTCCGTCATCCGAGGGATCTGAACCCCCTGGGCTTCCTGGAGGCGACTTATCCGGTCGTTTGCCACGATCGTCGTCACGCATAGACGTGTTCTCGGAGTTCGGAGCATCACTCCTGTCATCCCCATCTCCGTCCTGCCCTTCAGCACCCGACGACTGAGTCGCCGTCGGTCCCGCAGAGCCATCCTTTGCGGATGGGCGGTAATTGGCGAGTGCGTTGTCGTCACTAGAACCTGTCAGTTTAACGTTAACTGGAAATCCACTCTCAGGGATACCTGGCCTAGCCAGACCCTCTAGGGCAGGACCTGGGACAGTAAAGTTATCGCGCAACAACGGTCTTATAGGAGTGTCCCGAGACAGTAACGGCATATCAAATGAGCTCAGAGCGAGCCCTTCACTTCGCTTCTGTTCAGCATACGGAGTTGGATCCGTGATGATGGCTTTGAGCCTCATCGTTTCTTTTCTCTGTCTCAGCTGCGTTCGCCATGGCCTCTTCTTCTCGCATGTTGGCAGCCGACCTTTCACTCTTCCATAAGTCACATGTGGAACATCTTCTAGTGCTCGCATCGAAATGATCTTCACAAGCCGATCGGCCACAGCCGACGCAATTCCCCGTTTTCGGGCGAAAGCAAACCGAGCAAAACTGAACCAATGGATTTCTCTGCGCATGTTTCTCCCCGCTCCTCGGGTGGAGAATGCGCCACCTCTCTTACCAGCAGGGTTGACGCTCCCGCATTTGCTATGTTCGCCAAGTCAGACTGTGATGGAACGGACACGGCGCCAGACGACTGAACTGCCGACAATTGATGCACGTTCGTCCCAGTCGGCTTAGCCGGCGGGCATTTAGCATTGCTCGATTGCATACGCTGAAGGGAAATTCTGGCATCTTCATGCGACCTAAGCTCTTCCTAATATTGATTGTTCTGGTCGGCTATCTTCGCAGCTACCGCTTCGGTGTTAACCGCTTCCAGCCTGGCGTTTTTAAGCTCTTCTTGTAAGGTCGGCCTTTCACGCTCCGCCTTGGCTGCAGCGATTCGTTCTCCTTCTACTCTAGCCACCGCAACAGCCGCAGTGACCGCTTCGGCATCGACAGATTGAGCAGTAGCCGCCGCAACGGCCTGCGGTTCAGAAGCCAGCATTTCGCGATATCTGTTTTCGGCCTCTACCTCCGCCTGCCGCTGAGCGGCCGCGGTCTGATGGTAAATTTGTTCCGTCAGTTCTCGTTCTCGCTCCCTAGCGGCCATAGCTAGGGCGAGTCTCTCAGCCTCCAATGTTCCCCGAACTTATTCCACGGTCGCAGTCATTTCCTCTCGATCCAGGCGGGCCCTTTCGGCCAACTGTGCTTCACTTGCGAGGAAGTCTCGCTGGGTGTTAGCCACAGCCAGCCTAGCCTGGCCCTGGATAGTCTGCATTAGAAGATAAGTGCAGTTGTGTTCTTCCATGGGAAGGCACTCGGCACACAACCATTGGATGTTACACTTGGGGCATACTTCAGAGCAACTCTTACAAACTGGATGCTTGCATGCACCTTCTGTCCGGTAGGCTTTCCCCGGACATCTGCTTTCCGCCTGAGGCGTACAGTCAGTGTTCGGGTTCCAGCATTCCTCCATTATAAAGATGGTACTGTTGCTTCTTGAAGTAGACCTCGCTCCTGATCTAGGTATTTTGGGTCTCCCCCTACTAGACGCATTCGATCTGGGGCGAACACAAGTGCTTTCTTCGGGTCTGGGTACGCCTAGGACCTCTTCATCCCTCTCGCCCTGGTTTATTAGCTCAGTGCACGAAGCTGGTTGCCCAACCATTTCCTCATCCTCAACAACAGCTGGTATAGAGGGTTGCCAGTCGCCCGAGGTGACCGCGAGACGAAAGAAACCTTCCTTCAGTGGTGAGACATGTAGGTCATAATCCTCATTTCTTTCCTTCTTGAGGTGAGGTGCAGGGGTTCGGCCTGTGGACTCCCTCTCATGCTTCGCTTGAGCGTCAGTCCTGTCCGCCTGAGGCGCCAGGATACGAGTGTCTTCATCAGATCCATCTGGAGACCACCTCTCGCCTTGGGCGGGGAGGTCTTCTTCCATCATCAGGGACAGTTCTCGGCTCAGAGAGATTTCGTTGTTGAGATTATCAAAATCCTCCTCCATTGAGTTTGTTTCGTGTTCTTTATCAATGGGATCATCGCTGTCCTGACCGAATTGTCCATTTAACGCTATTGGGACGGGGACGTCTCTATTCGCACCTGCCCACTCGCCTGGGACGCTGGGGTAAACGCCTGCGTTCTCGTGGGCACCACCTTGCCTACTGGTTTCACCAGTGGCAGGCACGATTGTATGTGTAGCATTTGGAATCGGGCTGGTTGACTCCGTCGATTTGGCACTCCAAGACGAGAACGCACTCTGTCTAGGTCTCGCCGTTGTGCCTTTTCGCCCGTGCGGGTCTGGGGTTTGTTCCCGGCTACCAATCGGAATCCCGGAGGGAGAGACATCTGCCGACATCTCTGCCACCCCTTTCAGTGCTTCTGCCCCTAGATACCCGAGCGGCGATATAACATGTTGTACAACATGCCTGTCGGCGCTTCGCAAAACGACGGACTCGTCATTTGTCTTATCACAGCTCATTCCCGCAGCGACTAAGTCGTGGAGCTCACCCAATGTTCCTTTTCCCGGGTGAGTTGGCCCCGCGTCGACTAAGTCACGCGTTTCGGCTGATAACCTGTCTTTCCTCTGAGAATCGGGATAAGATGCCAAAAGAATTAAGATCTCACGTTCACTCTGCTCAGGGAGAGAGGGGACGGGATGAGACATCGATAAGACAAGTATCCGTTAAGCAAGATCACTCTACCAGGAATGTGTAGGGAGGAGGCCGGCTGGCCTACGACCGACGACGCGCGACGGCCGAGGGCTGGCACGCTCCTTTTCTCTCCTACAAGCCAAGGCTGGCTTGTTTGAGCAATCAATACAGCTGCAGGATGCAGCAGTAGTTCAGGCAGACAGTGCGGAGTATGCAAGTTATCTTAAGCTCTAATTGAATATGAGGCGGAGAGGAGCATATTTACTCATCGATATTATGATAGCATCGTCATCATAATTCGTATCATGATTATCACCACCACGACCATAATCATAATCAGCATCCTCATCATCAGTATGAACATCATCAGAATCATCATCATCAACATCGTCATCATCATCATAGTCATCATCATCATCAGTATCATCATCAGCAGAATCCGAATCATCATCATCGTCATCATCATCAGCAGCAGCGACCATATCATCGTCGTCATCGTCGTTGTCAATGTCATCACCAGCACCACCACCATAATGATGATGAACCCCCTTCTCCCGCTCCTCCTGGCCCCTCGTCGACACCCCTCTCACCCCACTGCACCTCCTCGTCCTCGTCTTCCACCCTCACTGTCTGGGAAGGAATGGGGGGGCTCGGAAGGAGAGGACAGATAGCGCCCAAAAACAATGGCAAGAGCGCAGGAACCATGACCAGATGAGCACGAGCGTAAATATCCGCCACTGGGCCTTGTGCCAAGTGGTCGTGTTACAATGCTTTCTGTTTTCTGGGAAGCTTCCTTAGTTTTCCAGAGCCGACCCCACCCACCCACCCTCGACGAACGCGTGGTTTAAAGTCGCCTCTCTGAAATTGCTCTCCGGCTGTATTTTCGGCCTCCCAACAGCCAACATGGCCTCCAGGACGGCTTCCCAGACAGCCAAGACGACAGTCCAGGTGGCCCAAGACGACTCAAGAGGCTCTGCAGACGGACTCCGGCCCAAGAGGGCTCCAAGACGCCCTCCAAGAGAGCGTCTTGGAGCCCCCTTGGAGGAGGAGAAGGAGGAGGAGGAGGAGGAAGAGGAGGAGGAGGAGGAGGAAGCAAAAGACCATTGATGCTCCTTGGGTGCTTGAAGGACTGTCAGGTTCTCGCCTGTTTGGGCTCCCGACCGCCAAAGACCGCCCATGGGGCCCCCAAGAGGACCCCGAGTCGGCCCAAGAGGACCCCAAGATCGCCCAAGAGCCTCCCAAGAGGGTCCCAAGACGGCCCTAAGACGCTCCAAGAGGGGACGAAGACGGCCCAGGGAAGCTCCCAAGACGCCCTCCGAAGGCGTCAGAAAAGCCAAGAGGCCCTCTAAGACAGCCCAAGAGGCCACCAAGATGCCCCATGAGGCCCCCAAGAGACAGCCAAAAGGCCCTCGGGAGGCTCCCAGGAGGCCCCAACAATAGGACATCAAGAGGCCTCCTCATCCTCCTCCACCTCCTTCATACCGAGCGCGCGAACGCAAGGGTGACATCACGACCCACCTAAAGTCAAACCAACCGCTAGCTTGTCGCGGAGCGTGAATTCGACCTCCACCCTACCGCGCGGACCAGACCGAGGTCGAGCTCACGACCCTCTTCGGTTCAGACAAACCACTGGAACTCCAGCTGGGCGTGGGCTCGACCTCCTTCGTATCACACTGACGAAGACGAGGTCGAGTTCACGACCCCTTCCAGTACAGACCATTCGCTGAAATGCAGCGAGGCGTGCAAACGACCTCCTTCCTACCGCGTGGACAAAGACGAGGTCGAGTTCACGACCCGTCCAAGTTCAGACGGATCGCTGAACTGCAGCGGGGCCTAAAGTCGACGTCGTTCATACCGCGCGTTCGAAGGCGAGGATGAGTCCGCAACCCGTCTCAGTTCAAACCACTCGTCGGAAGTTCACTGTTCCTACACTCAGTAACCTGTCTGCTACGCTGTTACAGAAGCGCAGTGGCGGGGGTTGCCGCAGGCAACTGGATACACATGATCGCAATTATGATGATCCTAAGCACGGCGGCATGTCAGCGATCGTTTCCCGTTGGTCTGATCTCCGACTCTAGGTTCTGGTGCGGTCTCGGAGACTGCTTCGTCTTGGTGAGCTTCTGAGCTCCCAAAGCACATGCCATCGCAGATGCCCCTCTATTCTCACAACCTAGTATATCCGATCTTGCTGGAGCGTACCTTAGCGCACTTGAGCCTAAGAGCTCAGTTCAGCTCGTCTTCGCCAGCTGAGTTCACCTTAATTCACCTGGGTCGACCTAAGAATGATCACTGTTGTCTCACTTGCTCCTGAATTACCCTAGCCTGCGTAAGCATTGCGTATACCCCAGACGTCATTAACTTACATCAGTTCGCATGGCTTCAGCCTTCCTTGGCCTACCTCAGCCCGGTTGGCTCAGCCCAGTGCAACTGACCCGGCACTCTTCTCGTGGACGGTTTCCCCAGGGGTCGTAGGCGACCCGAAGAGGGAAGGGCGAGGGGGAGGAGGAGGAGGAGGAGGAGGAGGAGGAGGAGGAGGAGGAGGAGGAGGAGGAGGAGGAGGAGAGGAGGAGGAGGAGGAGGAGGCGGAGGAGGAGGTGAAGGAGGAGGAGGAGGCGGAGGAGGAGGGGAGGAGGAGGAGGCGGAGGAGGAGGAGGGGGAGGAGGAGGGGGAGGAGGAGAAGGACGACGGGTCGCCTAAGCCCTTCGGAGAAACCCTCCAGGCTCAGCCCAATGCAACTGACCTGACACTCTTCTCGTGTCACAGTTGCGATGACGACGGTGCGGATGCTGGTGGCGACGGAGCCGCCAATGGCGCTTTTGTTTCAAAGGGCTCGTCGTGGGGCCCTGTTGCTCCGTCTCGGGGCCGTACCTTGGCCAATCTCGGGGCGCTATCCTGGAGGAATCCAAGGCCGTCTTGGGCCGTCAGCAACCCAGAAAGGACGTTTGGGTCATCTTGGGCCCGTCTTGGGCCGCCTTGGCCTCCAGGACCAAAATCCTCCAACAACAATTTTTCATAAAAGAGAAACGTTGACATCTGCGCATCCTCCTGGGGGTCATCTTGGAGACCTCCTGGACCGTCTTGGAGGCCTATCAGGGGTCCTCTTGAACCGTCCTGGCCGATTTTTGAAGCGTCTTGGGGGCCATGTTGGGCGTCTTGGAGCTCTCTTGGGCCATCTTGAGGCCCTCCTGGGGCCGTCTTGGGGACCTCTGTGGCCGTCTTCGACGTCTCTCGGGCCGTCCGGGGGGCATCATGGGGGCCTCTTGGGTCGTCTTGGGCCTTGGGAGGCCCGAAAATTAGCCTTCGAACACATGCCTGCTGTCGCCCCCTCCTCCTCCTCCTCCTCCTCCTCCTCCTCCTCCTCCTCCTCCTCCTCCTCCTCCTCCTCCTCCTCCTCCTGACCCACTCGCTCGATCGCTCGCTCGCTCACTCACTGACACACTCACTCCCTCCCTCCCTCACTCACTCACTCACTCACTCACTCACTCACTCAACTCGTGTTTCTCCTCCTGATTACCTCGTTACCTGATCACCTGATGGCATAAAGGTCGTACTAACGTTGTCACTCAGGCCCAGGGCCGGTCGGCCATGGATGGCTAGTCAAACAAGGGGCCAGGCGACTCCTGGGGCTTTCGCTCCAGGAGTCGCTGGCAGGTAGGAAACATGTCAAAGAAGTAGGGCGACGGGCAGGCGAGAGGGAGGAGAGAGAGAGGAGGGGACAAGCTAGGTGAGCTCACGCCTCATGTGACGTCCTTTCGCTCCCTCCCATCCCTCGCATGGCGCCGATGTTTTATCATCAGCGGACGCGTGTCATAGCCGACCAGCGACTCCCACGTGCGCAATCAGAAAAAGCGAAGCTACGTGCACAGGAGGAGGTGGCGGGTGAGCAGGATGAGCGGGAGTGAAGGAGCAATAAAGGAGGCTCCTCCTCCTCCTCCTCCTCCTCCTCTGGTGCCTTATCCTCGCCCCGTCTTCGTCCTCCTCCTCCTCCTCCTCCGAAGGGACACGCTACACGGCAGCGGTGACCAAACAGAAGGCAAGGCCCGCGCCAGCCTGCCCGTAGCCGCCCTGCATGGCTCAAGCGCGGCCGCCGCACCTCGCTTGCAGGCCAACCTCCTCCTCCTCCTCCTCCTCCTCCTCCTCCTCCTCCTCCTCCTCCTCCTCCTCCTCCTCCTCATTCTCCTCCGGTGCCTCCGCCTCCTACTGCCCCCGTCCTGGCCTCTGACTGGCGGCACGCACAAGGAGGTGGCGTGAGGGGAATGGCCTTCCGAGAAGGCGGGGGGCGCCTTAGAAGGCGCAGGCCTTCTGAGAAGGACCCAAAGGCTTCGAAGAAGGCTGCTTAAAAGCCAGAAGAGCTCCTACACGATAGCATCCCTTCTTCGAAACACTCCCGCCCTCTTCATGAGAAGACCGCCCCCCTCGCGCTACCACTGTGCCGCCGGCTCTATCCAGATGGCGGCTGGGGAATGGGGACCCGCTTCGTGGAGCGAGGTTTGAGCGGCGGCGAGCCTGGGGGGGAGTCAGAAGCCCCGCCGCCTTCTGAGCGGGCCTCCTGCTTCTCGCTTCCCCCCCCTCGCTCGCCGCCAATGTCAGAGGTCCGCGCAGATTCCTTGGGTTGGCGCTGGGCCTCCTCCTCCTCCTCCTCCTCCTCCTCCTCCTCCTCCTCCTCCTCCTCCTCCTCCTCCTCCTCCTCCTCCCCTCCTCCGCCCTCCTCATCCTCCCCCTCCTCCCCCTCCTCCCCCTCCCCCTCCGCCCCCTCCTCCTCCTCCTCCTCCTCCTCCTCCTCCTCCTCCTCCTCCTACCTCCTCCTCCTCGCTCTTTTCCTCCTCTTCCTCCGCCTCTCCTCCTCCTCCCTCCTCCTCATCCTCCTCCTTACTCCTCATCGCTACGCTCCTCCTCTTGATCCTCTACTCCTCCTCCTACCTCCCCTCCTCCTTCTCCTCTCCTCCTCCTCCGCCTCCTGCCTCCTCCTCCTCTTCTCCTCCTCCCCCCCTGCTGGCGGCGCCCCCTGTGCCTGCATCTCTCGGGGGGGGCGGGCAGCGCGCACGAGGCTCGCCAGAAGGCGCTGGAGTGGGCGGAGGAGCAGGGGGCCGAGCTGCAGCCCCGAGATGTCTCCCTCCTCCCCCTCCCTCGTCTTCCTCCTCCTCCTCCTTCCTCCTCTCCTCCTCCCTCCTCCCTCCGCCTCCTCCGCCTCCTCCTCTCCTCCTCTCCTCCTCCCCTCCTCCTCCGCCTCTTTCCTCGCCTCTTCACTCCTCCTCCTCCTCCTCCTCCTCCTCCTCCTCCTCCTCCTCCTCCTCCTCATCCACCTCCCCTCCTCCTCCTCCTCACCTCCTCCTTTTCCTCCTCCTCCTCCTCCTCCTACCTCCTCCTCCACCTCCTTCCTCCTCCCTCCTCCTCCTCCTCCTCCTCCTCCTCCTCATCCTCCTCCTCCTCCTCCTCCTCCTCCTCCTCCTCCTCTCCCCTCCCCGTCCTCCTCCTCCTCCTCCTCCTCCTCCCTCCTCCTCCTCCTTCCTCCGCCTCCTCCTCCTCCTACCTCCTCCTCCTCCTCCTCCTCCTCCTCCGCTCCTCCTCCTCCTCCTCCTCCTCCTCCTCCTCTCCTCCCCTCTCCTCCTCCCTCCTCCCCTCCTCCTCCTCCTCCTCCTCCCCCTCCTCTTGATCCTCCTCCTCCTCCTGCTCCTCCTCCTCCTCCTCCTCCTCCTCCTGCTCCTCCTCATCATCATCATCAGCATCAGCATCATCCCTCGTATTCGTCCTCCTCCCTCATCCTCCTCCCTCATCCTCCTCCCTCCTCCTTCGAAAGTCGATGTTTGTGTCGGTTGCTGTTTCTCAGCCCTGGCTGGAGGCCCTCTGAGGTTAGCAGATCGTCTACAGCGGAACCCCCCACTGCAGCATCGTGCAGCCAGCGCAGGAACGGAGACTCGTACTCTCGTTGGGGGAGCCCGACCCGGTGGCGTGCGTGCTGCCCCAGTCGGGAGCTGTGACTCCCCCAGGGAAGGAGGGGCGCAAGAAGCAGGAAACAACGATCCAATGGGTCTCGAATCGGTGCAACGGCCAGGGCTGCAATGCAATCGAGCAGTTTGAGGCTCGAGGCAAAATCGAGGCTCCCATAATCGCAGCCCGAGGATCCATTGTAGGATGCGCGGCCAATGTCGACGACCCATTATCACTGAAACGCTGAAGCCGAGGAGCCTTTTGTCCGAGCTGCTGCGCGTTTCCAGTGGAGAATGGGACACTGTCGACTGCCCAAAACAACTTCGCTACGCAGCGTGCGATGCAAGCGCACCCGAATCGGGACCGACGTTAGCGTCTTGAGATGCCTGCGGAAGATCTACAGATTGGCTACGGAGGCGTCACAGGACAACAAGGACTGGGACGGGATCCTGTGCATCGTGATCGTCGCCGTGCGTCGGGCGCGCGTGGTTTTTTTTTTTCCCCCCCCCCCCCCCCCCCCCACCCCCCCCCCCCCCCCCCCCGTACGAATGTGTGTGTGTCTGTGTGTGTTGTGCGTTTGTGTGTTATGTGTGATTGTTTTCTGTGTGTGCGAGTGTGTTCTGAGTGGTGGGGCTGTGTGTGCTGTGTGTGCTGTGTGTGCTGTGTGTGCTGGGGGGGGGCTGGTGTGGTTGTGGTTGTGTGCGTAGTGTTGTTGTGTTTAGGTTGTGTGTGTGTGTCTGTATGGATTGTGTGTTGGATGTGTGTGTGGTTGTGTGTTGGTGTGTTGTGTGTGTGGTGATCGTGGTTATTTTGTGTGTGTGTGTGTCGTGTCGTGTCTGTGTCTGTGTCTGTGTCTGTGTCTGTGTCTGTGTCTGTGTCTGTGTCTGTGTCTGTGTCTGTGTCTGTGTCTGTGTCTGTGTCTGTGTCTGTGTCTGTGTCTGTGTCTGTGTCTGTGTGTGCGTGTGCGTGTGCGTGTGTGTGTGTATGTTCTTGCAAGGCGGCACTCGTGGGCATTTATTCCACGCGGGGCGCTGGTGCTCCAGGCCTTGCTCCCTGCCTGCGCAAGGAGGAGGAAGAGGAGGACGAAGCGGAGCGAAGAACTCTCGCCACGCTGCTCGTCCGAGCCTGCGTTGACGCGCCGTTGCGTTCCCCCCTCCCCTTCCCCCCCCATCTCAGATCCCCCCGCCCCCCCCTCCTCCCTGCCTTCCACACTCCCACAGCTCCCCCTGCCCCCATTTCCCCCCATCTCACGGACGCCTGCAGGTGGAAAGGGACGAGGAAGAGGAGGAGGAGGAGAAGGAGGAGGAGGAGGAGGACGAGGAGGGAGGTGGCAGCATCCATGAAGGACTATCATGCAGTCACTGCCCCGTGCCCAGGAGGAGGAGGAGGAGCGAGGAGGAGGAGGAGGAGAAGGAGGAGGATGGAGAGGAAGAGAAGAAGAAATGGGGAGGGAGGAGGAGGGAGGAGAGAGGAGGAGGAGGAGGAGGAGGAGGAGGAGGAGGATAAGGAAGGAGTAAGGGAAGAGGAACAGGGAGGGGGGGAGGAGGAGGAGGAGGAGGAGGAGGAGGAGGAGGAGAAGGAGGAGAAGAAGGAGCAGGAGCAGGAGCAGGAGTAGGAGGATGAAAAAGATGAGGAGGAGGAGGAGGGAGGAAGAGAAGGAGGGGGGAGGAGGGACGAAGAGAGAGGAAGAGGGAGGATCAGTGTAGACCCGACACGCATCAACGATGCTGTGACAAAACCCTCCCCCCCAAGCTTCCTCTTCGTAGGCCCCATTCCTCATTCGTACCGAAACGCTAGACCTTGGACTTCATTGCCGCGAATCAATTTTACGGTTGCGCCCAAACGATCCTGCACCGTGCCAAACCACCATTTCAGAGACATCTACACCGCGAATCAACGTGACTGGTGCGCCCTGACAATCCTACCCACGAGGAATTACTTGTAAGGGATGGTGGAACAAGGGCGGAGGAAAAAAGGATGAACGAGGTTCGACGTTCGAGGATCGATCGCGGCCCCTTTGGGAGGGCACCTGGAAGCCTCTGGATGTTTCTCAAAGAGCCCGTGGGGACCTCGTGTGATCCCTGGGGACTCCAGAACAAGGGAGGAGGGCCGGGTCGGACGAGAGGGGGGTTAGTTCAAGGGGAGGTTCGCGACTCAGCTGCCGCAGCTGGTTTTTTACCGGGGCTTCCCAGCGCCAGAGGCGCCCATGCATCGAGGAAAGCGCACGCCAGCAGATTCGTAGCCTCCTGGGCCCGACAGGGGTAGGAATGGCAAGAGAGGAGCCCAGACATGCGGTCGCCTGATTTGCTCCATGCGCGGCCCCTGGGAGCCCAGGCCTGCTCCCCCTCGGCCAGCTGCTCGCCCCGAGTCGCTCTCTGACGGCCCCGCGGCGCCCAGGGCCCCCGGGGGGGCCGAAGGCGAGAAACCTCTGTCCTGCTCTTGCTCGAGACGCTGCCCGTCTGGGAGGAAGGAGCGGAGCTCCGCGCTCCGCGCGCCCCGCAGAGCGCGAGGCGCGGCGGCTCTCGCCCGCATCCAGGCGCCGCCCCCCCCCGGGCCCCCCCAGGGCAGGATACCGCCCCTCTGGCCCAGACCACGAGGCGCGAGGCGCGGTCACCTTCGCGCCCTCGCGGGCAGCCTGGGTCAAGCGGGCTCCGAGCACGGGCCGGGGGGGAATGGGGGGACGAGGGGGGAGGGGGAGATGGGAAGCGGGCCCCTGGAGATTCGGGGTGGGGCCGCCTCGTGCCGTGACGACTGCGGCGTTGGTTCCTGACACCGCGTGGATCGTTCAACTCTGAGCGATTTCAGTTTCCGGATAGCGCAGATCATTCGATATCGGCGGTTCCATGCCACTGGCGGCGTTCAACCGCGAACGCCCGCGCTGGGGTCGCCGCCGCGTCGACACGACACGAACATGCCGTACTGAGAGGTGCCCTTGGGCACTGTGCCCTAAAGGAAGACCCCGTCGAGACTGCATCAGAAACTAGCTGACTCCATCACGCAGCTTTGCCATCCCGCGACCTGCGGCGCGGTCGCCAAAAAGACAGCCCCGTCGCTCCCACTGTGCGCGGGGAGGGGCGGTAGCAAGACAACCTGCTTGGAGCCACAAAATAATCCACGCACTTGCGAAGAACACGGGCGTGCGACCGAAAGACAGGATGGCGCGTAGGCTGGCAGGGAGCCTCAAATGAGGGCCGGCGGGCAAACAGATCCAAAAACATGCAGGTAGACACACAAGCAAATGGGCAGGCAACGTGGACGGCGGCAGGGCGAAGATGCAGGATAACGACCGAACTAACGGAGGGACGGACATAGCCACAGATGCACAGAACGAACAGAACCAGGCACAAACTGTCGCGAACAGGACCACCTCACCAAAATCCAAATCACGATGAAAAATCCTTCTCGTTCAATGAAACAACAAATAGTCCTGGGCAACATGCACAGTCGAAGACACAGATACCAAAATCCGTCACCGTGCATCCTGGCACGACGGGTCGTGGTATTATGCGAGGGTTTGTCTGGTAGGGTCTGCACGGTTTCTAAAAGCCCCCCCTCCTTATATCAATCGCTCACAGGCATCGCGACCCCCATCACAAGACTCCCTGGACGTCACGACGCCTTCCTGGTGTTTTCCGAGAGGCATCCGATATGCTCACAATGCGTTCCAAGTCGGCCCAAGAGAGACTCCAAGATGATCAAGAGCCCTCGGAGACGACCCAGGAGCCCCCGAGAGGCCCACAGCAAGGCCTCAAAACACCACAGACGAGTGCCCAGGAGGCAGACATGATCGCCAAGCATGAAGTTATTCAGCGACACGCATTGGCATCCAAAGTTTTTCGGCCCAAGATGGCCTCGAGAGTGCTCCAAAGAGACCCGGCCAAGACGGCCCAAGAACTATCCAAGACGGCCCAGGAGGAACACAAGAGGGCCGAAGGGGGCCTGAGGAGGACCCAGGGCGGCCCAAGCGAGCGCAAAACTAGTCCCTGAGGGCTCCTCGGCAGCTAAGAAGCCACCATGATGCCACAGCAGGATCCCTTTTTTCCGTCCCCCAAGACCACCCCACGGGGCCCCAGGACACACTTAAGAAGCCCCACAAGGGTTCCAAGAGGACCCGAAGAGCCTCAAGAATCCACAATATGCCCCAAGGACAGTCTGACTGATTTCCTTCGTTCCTCCTGTTCTCTGTCTCTCACTCTATCTCTCTCATTATCTCTTCCTGTCTCTCTCTCTTTCTTTCTACCTCTTTCTGTCGCAATGTTCCCCGCGTATACGGATTCAACCCTTCGTCCTACATGCCACGACGATGCTCCCAAAGGGAACGCAAACGCCGATGTTACATGTTGCGGTTCGGGTGAATCCAGGGAGTAATACAAACATGCATACATATATATATATAGCCAAATTAACACAAACAAAAACAAGAACAAAGACAACAACAACAACAACAGCAACAACAATCATTTAAGACTGGGGACACTCCGTTCTCACCAGTGCCAGGGTTTTCATAGGAGGCGGGCAATACCCCCACTTTGCGGGGGGGCCGGTTCAAGCTCTACCAAATTTCCATACGACTCTTCGCCACCACCCACACCCAGCTTCCCGCCCTATGACGTTCGGACACTTCACTTCGTGGCATGCGGACGACCGTGGCTACTATTCAGGGCCCCGCGGCCGACGACGACGGCGTGCGCGCGCGAAGAAAAAACGAATGTGTCCCGCATGGTATTATTTGACAGGGATGATGGCCCTGGCAGGTGCGCAACCGTTGTCGCAGAAGTTCGAAAAAGTTGCTCGCAAAAGCCCGTTTGACAGAAATGTTTAAAAAGTGTTGGGTTTCCTACGAATCCGCAAGAGCGCGCGGGATGAGATTTTGACAATTTTTTGTTGAAAAACCATTGGTTTTTTGATGTTTTTATGTTAAAATCGCTGCGAACACTAAGGTTTTGGAAGGATTTCGTCTTGCGCGCGCGAATGTCCACTTTACCTTATTTTTTGCAAGGGATTCTTGAAATTTGATTATATTAGAACAAGAAATGTCATTTTCTATTGTTTTTTGCAAGGGAAAGCGGATTACAACAAAACAACCGGATCCTGTACACACCCTCTTTTCTGAGGCTTCCTCACGAAAATGATGAAAATGTAGCTGCGGCCTAGGCGGCGCAGGGGGGGCGCGCACCAGGGGGCCCAACAATAATTATTCTTTAGAATAAATAATGTTCAATAACAACAACAAAGACAAAAACATAACCACAGTAATACAAATACAACTAACACCAACAACAACAGCGAAAACAGCGGCAATAACAAAACAACAACAATGACAAAAACAAAAACAGCATCACGAACAAACACCAAAGACAACAACAACAACAAACCGGCGACGCCGCCTGGCGCCGGCATACACGGAGCAATCGCACTCGATTACTCCGTGCATCCGAAGCAGATTCTAATTGGATTACTATTGGAACCTGCATATTGGATACACGGAGTGATAGCACTCGATTACTCCGTGTACCCGAAGCAGATTCCAAGTGGATTCCGATTGGAACCTGCAGATTGATACACGGAGTAATCGCACCCGATTCCTCCGTGCATCCGGGCCTGATTCGAATTGGATTACTATTGGAACCTGCATATTGGGTACACGGAAAAATCGCACTCGCTTACTCCGTGTACCCGAGACAGATTCTAATTGGATTCCGATTGGAGCCTGTATATGGGCTACACAGAGTCATCGCACTCGATTACTCCGTGTATCCGAGGCAGATTATAATTGGATTCCTAAAGGAACCTGCATACTGGATACACGGAGTAATCGCACTCGATTACTCTGTGTACCCGAGGCAGATTCTAATTGGACCCCTATTGGAACCTGTATCTGGGCTACACGGAGTAATCGCACTCGATTACTCCGTGTACCCGAGGCAAATTCCAATTTGATTCCCCTTGGAACCTGCATATTGGATACACGGAGTAATCGCACTCGATTACTCCGTGTACCCGAGGCAGGTTCGAATTGGATTCCTATTGGAAACTGCATATTGGATACACGGAGTAATCGCACTCGATTGCTCCGTGTATCCGAGGCAGATTCTAATTGGATTCCTACTGAAACCCGCATATTGGATACATGGAATAGTCGCATTCGATTACTCTGCGTATCCGAAGCAGATTCTAATTGAATAGTGCTGGCCGTAGCTGGGAAATCGAGATCCGCGGCGGCGCCGAAAAAATGCCATTTCCATACACATGCTTCCTGTGAAAATGCTGAGTTTCTCCTTCTGGCGCCCGGCAAGGCCTCCCGGGCCGATTCCGCAGCCGAGTCCAGGCCGATTCCCGATTGGAACCTGCATACTGGATACACTGAATAATCGCACTCGATTACTCCGTGTATCCAAGGCAGATTCAAATTGGATTCCAAGTGAAACCTGCCTATCGGATACACGGAGTAATCGCACTCGACTGCTCCGTGTATCCGAAGCAGATTCTAACTGGATTCCAATTGAAGCCTGAATATTGGATACACGGAGTAATCGCACTCGATTACTCCGTGTATCCGCAGCAGATTCAAAGTAGATTTATACTGGAATCTGTATATCGGATACACGGAGTAATCGCACACGACTACTCCGTGCATCCGAGGCAGATTCGAATTGGATTCCTCTTGGAACTTGCATATTGGATACACGGAGTAATCGCACTCGATTACTCCGTGTATCCGAGGCAGATTATAATTGGATTCCTCTTGGAACCTGTACATTGGATACACGGAGTAATCGCACTCGATTACTCCGTGTACCCGAGGCAGGTTCGAATTGGATTCCTATTGGAAACTGCATATTGGATACACGGAGTAATCGCACGTGATTACTCCGTGTATCCGAGGCAGGTTCGAATTGGATTACTATTGGAACCTGCATATTGGATACACGAAGTAATCGCACTCGATTACTCCGTGTATCCGAGGAAGATTCGAATTAGATTCCTATTGGAACCTGCATTTTTGATACACGGAGTAATCGCACTCGATTGCTCCATATATCCGAGGCAGGTTCAAATTGGATTCCTATTGGAACCTGCATATTGGATACACGGAGCCATCGCACTCGATTACTCCGTGTATCCGACGCAGATTCAAGGTGGATTCCCATTGGAACATGCATATTGGATACACGGAGTAATCGCACCCGACTGCTCCGTGTACCCGAGGCAGATTATAATTGGACTCCTATTGGAACCTGCATATTGGACACACGAAGTACCCGCAAAAATTACTCCGTGTATCCGAGGCAGATTCGAATTTTATTCCCATTGGAACCAGTACACTGGATACACGAAGTAATCGCACTCGACTACAGCGTGTTCCCAAGGCAGGTTCGAATTGGATTCCTATTGGAACCTGCATATTGGATGCGCGGAATAATCGCACTCGCTTACTCCGTGTACCCGAGGCAGATTCTAATTGGATTCCTTTTGGAAGCTGTATATTGGATACACGGAGTAATCGCACTACATGTCCCCGTGTCTCCGAAGCAGATTCTGATCAGATTCGAAATGGAACCTGCATATTGGATACACGGAGTATTCGCACTCGACTACTCCGTGTATCCGAGGCCGATTCGAATTGGATTCCTATTGGAACCTGCATGTTCGATACACTTGGAAGCTGCATAATGGATACACGGAGTAATCGCACTCGATTACTCCGTGTATCCGAGGCAGATCATGATTCGTCCCCACTTGGAACCAAAATCGCACTCGATTACTCCGTGTATTGGACACACGGAGTACCCGCACTCGATTACTCCGTGTACCCGAAGCAGATTCGAATTGGATTTCTCTTGGAACCTGCATGTTGGATACACGGAGTAATCGCACTCGCCGTGCATCTGAGACAGTTTCGAAATGGATTCCTATTGGAACCTGCATACTGGGTACACGGAGTAATCGCACTCGATTACTCCGTGTATCCGAGGCAGATTATAATTGGATTCCTAAAGGAATCTGCATAAAGGATGCACTCGACTACGCCGTGTATCCGAGGC
Organism: Prorocentrum cordatum; assembly: GCA_963575745.1. Taxonomy (NCBI): domain Eukaryota; class Dinophyceae; order Prorocentrales; family Prorocentraceae; genus Prorocentrum; species Prorocentrum cordatum. The sequence continues at coordinate 76,279 of CAUYUJ010016215.1, read as the reverse complement.
AGATTCGATTCCAAATAGATTCCTATTGGAACCTGCATATTGGATACGAAGTAATCGCACTCCATGACTCCGTGTCTCCGAAGCAGATTATCATTGGATTCCGATTGGAACCTGAATATCGGATACACGGAGTAACCGCACTCGATTACTCCGTGTACCCGAGGCAGACAATAATGGGATTCCTCTTGGAACCTGCATATTTGGTACACGGAGCAATCGCACTCGATTACTCCGTGTATCCAAAGCAGATGTTAATCCAATTCCTCTCGAAACCTGCATATTGGATACACAGAGTAGTGGCACTCGATTTCTCCGTGTATCCGAGGCAGATTGTAATTGGATTCCTATTGGATACTTCTATTGGATACACGGAGTAATCGCACTCGATTATTCCGTGTACCCAAGGCAGATTCAAATTGGATTCCTCTTGGAACCTGCATATTGGAAACACAAAGTAATCGCACTCTATTACTCCGTGTATCCAAGGCAGATTCGAATTAGATGCTTATTGGAACTTGCGTATTGGATACACGGAGTAGTCGCACTCGATTGCTCCGTTTATCTGCAGCAGATTCTACTTGGACTCCTATTGGAACCTGCACATTGGATACACGGAGCAATCGCACTGCACTCGATTACTCCGTGTACCGGAGGCAGATTCTAATTAGATTCCTATTGGAATCTGCATATTGGATACACGGAGTGACGCGTAGAGCTCCCCTAAGAGCGAAGCGGCGAAGTCAGAGGGCACTTCTGGCGCGATGGGGGGCTAGTTGGCAAAGAAACTCTACGGGAGTTTTGCATAACTTTGCTCGGTATAAATTCGATCTCTCGAAATTTGAAAGGTCGTTAGAACTCTTGTATTTTCCCACAATATTCGATATTATTCCCGCTCGCCATCTTAATATCAGGTCGACCGGGTACATATTACTGCCAAAAAGAATGTGGGCGGGATCGGCTGTTTAGTGACATATTGGCAGGCGCTGTCGGTTTTCTGTACTTAACTCGAGCTGTAGACGGGCAACAGAGCTGGCACGCACCGAATCTATCTACCATCATCAGGCGCGTTAGTCTCAAGTATCTGGATGTCCGAACTCGGTCTGCTACCAGAGCTGGGTCCGAAAAAACTATTCGTACTCTGCTAATTGTTGGGGGGGTGATGATGAGTTTCTTGATGCAACTCGAGCTTCAGATAGGCCACAGAGGTGCTTGGCGCACCAAACGACAGGAAATCGTCAGAAACGCTATTCTGATGCATCTAGATGCCCGAACTCGGTCTGCGACCAGATCTCGGTCCGAAAAAAACAAATGGTACTCTGCTAATATGCTAGAGATGATAGCTGCAGATGAGCCACAGAGCTGTTTGGCACAGCATTCGAAAGGAAATCATCAGAAGCGCTAGTCTCGAGCATCTTGATGCCCGAACTCGGTATGCCACCAGAGCTGGGTTCGAAAAAAACTATTCGTACTCTGCTAATTTTTCGAGAGATGACGATGCCTCTCTTGATGTAGCTCGAGCTGGAGATGAGCCCCAGAGCTGTTTGGCAGAGCAATCAAAAGGACATCATCATACGCGCTAGTCTCAAGTATCTAGATGCCCGAATTCGGTCTGCTTCCAGAGTTGGAACGAAAAAACTAGTCGTACTCTAGTTTAACTGTTTGAAGGGATGACGATGCCTTTCTTGATGTAGCTCGAGCTGCAGATGAGATTAAAGCTGCTCGGCACAGCCATTGGACGGAGATCACGAGGAGCCCTCGTCGCAAGTATCTACATGACTCGTAGAGCTTCCCTAGAGCGAAGCGGCGAAGCTAGAAAGTAATTCCGGCGCGCTGGGCGGCTAGCTGGCCAAACAAATCTCGACGGAAGTCACTCGTAGGCCTTCCCTAAGAGCGTTCGCGGCGAAGCTAGACAGTAATTCCGGCGCGCTCGGGGGCCAGTTGGCAAAAAATCTCGACGGACGTTTTGACTTTTTTTTTGACATATTGAAATGGAACTTCTCGAAAGTTGAACATTCGTCAAAGCTCTAAAATTGTCCCCCCCCCCTTTTCGATCTTATTCCCGCTCGCCATCTGAATATGATGTCGATCGGGTACATATTACTGCCAAAAAGCATGTCGGCGGGATCTGCTGTTCGAAGTCATATTGGCCGAAGCTGTCGGTTTTCTGCACTTAACTCGAGCTGTCGAAGAGCTACAGAGCTGGCAGGCACACCTAAACGATCTAGAATCATCAGGCGCGTTAGTCCCAGGTATCTAGATGTCTGAACTCGGTATGCTGCCAGAGCTGGGTCCGAAAACCTATTCGTACTCTGCCAATTGATTCAGAGATGCTGATGCATTTTTCGATGAAACTCGAACTGCAAATGAGCTACAGAGCTGTTCGGCGCAGCAGTCGAAAGAAAGACATCAGAAGCGCAAATCTGAAGTATCTAGATGCCCGAACTCGGTCTGCGACCATAGCTGGGTCTGAAAAACTATTCGTACTCTGATATGCTGTTAGAGATCACGATGAGTTTCTTGATGTAACTCGAGCTGCAGATGAGCTACAGAGCTGTTTGGCACAGCAATCGAAAGAAAATCATAAGGAGCGCTACTCTGCAGTATCTTGATGCCCGAACTCGGTCTGCTACCAGAGCTGGGTCGAAAAAAAATATTAGTCTGTTAGTGTGTCAGAGATGATGATGAGTTTATGGCTGCAACTCGAGCTGCAGATGAGCTACAGCTGTTTGGCACAGCACTTGAAAGAAAATCATCCGACGCGCTAGTCTCGAGAACCTAGATGCCCGAACTCGGTCTGCTACCAGAGCTGGATTCGAAAAACGATTCGTACTCTGCAAATGGCTTAAGATATTATGATGACTTGCTTGAGATAACTCGAGCTAAGCGCTAGTCTCAAGTATCTACATGCCCGAACTCGGTTTGTTCCCAGAGTTAGAACCAACAAACTATTCGTACTCTCCTATTGTGCCAGAGATGACGATGCCTTTCTTGATGTAGCTCGAGTTGCAGATGCGATTAGAGCTGCTCGGCACAGCAATTAGAGGAATCATCAGGAGCGCTCGTTGATAGTATCTACAGGTTTGAAATTGGTATGCTACCAGAGCTGGAACCAAACAACTATCCGCACTCCTGCTCCTCGTCCTCTTCCTTCTCCTCCTTCTTCTCCTCGTCCTTCTGCATCTGCTGATTTACCTCTTTCTCCTCCTGCCATTCCTCCTTATCCTTATATATCTTCTCTTCATCATCATCATCATCGTCCCTCTTCTCTCCCTCTCCACCCTTCCCCCTCCTGATCGTCAGTCTCCTCTTCCTTCTCCCCCTTCTTCTCCTCCGCCTGCTCCTTTTTCTCCTCCTCCTTCTCTTCCTCAGGCTCCTCCATCTCCTTACTCTCCTCACTCCTTCTTCTCCTCCACTTCCCCCTCCATGAAACCGCACCCTCGCGCGCGCGGAATGCGAGATTGCCGCGCCCGCATTCCACGAGGACGCTCTCCGAGTTCCCGGCGGTAACCAAGGTTGACGGTTTACCGACGGCCCCCAATAATCGCACTCGATTACTCCGTGTATCCGACGCAGATTCTAATTGGACTCCGATTCGATTCCGTATATTGGATAGACTGAGTAATCGCACTCGATTACTCCGTATGTCGGAGGAAGATTCTAATTGGATTCCTCTTGGGACCTGCATATTAATCGCACTCGACTGGAAGCCGGCGGTAAATCCTCAACCAGCTTACCGCTAGGACCCTCGTAGAGCCCTCAACACAGCAAATCAGTGCCCAGATAAGAAGGGAAGAGCGTTCTCGAATGTGAGCTTGAAAATTCGCAAACTGCATCTTTCGGATACTGCACCTAGAGCCCTAAGAATTGCACCATCGAACGCACCTTGATCGAGTGAACAAGAATCTGGGTTCTCAAAACAAATTCGCAAATCTGTCAGAATTCTGATTACTATTATATATGTGCATAAATATACATATTTGTATAAATACATATATTTGCATGAATATATGTGTATATATAACAAACACACACACACACAAAAAAAAGTCCGTTTTGGCCGGGTCGGCTAACTAGCTGCACCCCGCGCCGGAATTTCTCCTAGCTCATCTCGTCGGAGAGCTCCACGAGGTATTACTCTGTGCACCCAAGGCAAATTCTAACTCGATTCCTATTGGAACCACAGACTCGGTGGTGGTGCCTGCCAGCAGCTCCTCCACGGCGCCCCAAAATCCCGCCAGAAGGATGCTTGAACCCGCAGCCCGCCCGGGAGCGCTTCTGGCATGCGTCCACGCGTGCCTGCGCGCGTGTAGGCACGCGTGGAAGCGTGCCCGGCAACGCTTCAGGAGCGCTTCAGGAGAGCTTCCTCTTTTCCTGGAGGGCCCTCTGAACTGGGCGCCGGCGGTAAACCGTCAACCTTTCTTTGCTTTGCTTTGCTCGGAGCCCACAGGGACAGAGGAGCCCCCGCTCAGGATTCAGGTCCGCAGCAGAGGAGCAGCAGGTGCTCAACACCTTCAGCGAGGCGCTTGCTGGCCAAGAGCTCAGCTTGACTAACCGTGCAGGTCGGCGGGATGGCGGCAGCCTCCGAGGCTATACTGAATAGCCAAGAGCCTTGAGAGTGTTGAAGAGCAGGGAGGGGGAGCACGAATAAGTCAATAACCCAACCAATGCCAACACCGTGGGAGGAACGACCACCATCGAAGTAGCCGCGAATCCCCTTTATTTGTTCCCTTCTGAGAGTATGAATGCACGGGTCGAAAGTACGATGGTTCTGGCCCGTGCGGGCCTTCCAAGTTTCAGCATCAGCACGCTCGTTTCCCTCACGATAAAACCACTTCCAAGGATCTAAACCCCAAGACGGCGGCCTCAGGTTCACGCGGTAGTTCAAGTGTAATCTGTATAATATACTTTGAATGTGTGCAATGGTCTCACAATACACTTCCGTCGTACATACATATTGTCCCACCAGCCAGTTCACTACCACCTGCGAGTCACCACAGAGCTCGACGGGAATCCCTTCAGCCTCATAGTTCCAGACGCTGGCATTCTCGAAGTTAAAGGCGAGCCGCTTTGCAATCTCATTATTTCTCTCCTCCGTCCCCTCCGCCTCCTCCTCGTCGTTTTTCGGCCTCCAGGGTTTTGGTTCAGGCAGGTGAGCATACTCTAAAACATGTTGTAGGTCCCATTCCGAAAGCAACGTACGGATAAAACATCTCCACCCTGCCTGAGTCCACTCAAGAGTATCATACCAAGCATCTCCACCCACCGTCTCAAATGGCAAGCCCCACGGACGAAGTCCCACCGTTTTCCCACCTTCCCTTCGACGTGTAAAGGATCGTGCTTCCTGCGAATTATATGTGCGAATAACGGCATCCATCTGCTGTGTCCACGGGCTGGCGGCATGCATCATCGTGTAACGAGCCTGCAAGAAAGGGTCGTCCGTACTCACCCCAACCATATCACTTCGAAACCTTCTTCGTATGGCTGCTGGCGCAGGTGTAGGGGCAGATGATGATGATGGCGTTGATGATGTGGGAGCATTCCTGCTCCTTTTGGCAGCAGCACGGGACGCCTGAGAGATAAGCCGTCGTCGGTTCTGAGTCGTGGCGCTGTTCTCCTGACCCTCTGGCAGAGCAACGGTGAGGTCCCCCCGGGCAGTAAGGACAGGGGCCACAATAATAGTCACCCTCCGTCGTTTCAGATCTCCGATAATCGGTACAGCAGCACCCGCATTCAAAGACCTCGAACCCGTGGTAATCGGTACGACCGCACCCGCATTCTGAGACATCAAGTCCGTGGTAATCGGTACAGTAGCACCCGCATCCTGAGACATCCCATCCATATCAAGAGACACTGCACCACCCATTTCCATTGGATCAATTGTAGGCTGGGCGTCATCAACTCGGCGGATCCCGTTTTGAGCAGTTGTCGTCGCCACATCCTTTGCCCAACTCCACTGTTTGAAAAGAAAGAGCTGAACTGCACTCGGCATCTGAGCTGTCCTGAGTGCTTTCCGCCCCGTCAAGTACACGCTCTGAAAAAACTGTGGCCAACTCTCAGTGTCACGTTTCCGTCTCCACACCATCTTCGAAAGTAAGCGGCCTTCAAACGCATGAATTGATTCAATCGCATTTTTGTCAGCTGTCATCCCTTCCACTGCAAACAATAATCGGCTTCTTACACGTGAGTCATATCGCCGCAATCTTTTCTTCAACTTAATACCCTGGCACATGTAATACCTCTTATCTTGCCAAAACGCCTTTTGAGCGAGAGAAATCCGATGATTTAAGTCCTCATGTTGTCGCATGCTGTTTTCAAGAATCGTGCCAAGTATTTCCAAACGATCTGTCCGCTGCAACGTTATAGTCACTCTCTGACGCTTGTCCAGGGAATTCGGCAACGCAAAGGAGACATCCAAACTCTCAATCCCAGGCTCATCATAGCCAAAGCGAATAAACTGCAAGCTACTCGGTTTCCATCTGTACTTTCTGTGATAAAGTGGGACACTGATCTCCGCAATCATGGTCGTCAACTCGCTCTGATCTCTGGCACACAACAGAACATTGTCGGCCCAAATCGCATGTGTAAGATGACGAGTCCCTGCCTGCTGCGTCAACTGCACTCCCATCCCCCGCTCCTGCCAACTCAATACCACAGGACGGAACATGAGCACACTCTCACACAGCCAAAAGAGCGGAGCCTCAACACTACCTGTGCGGATACAACTATCCCAAGCTATGTCCGATACGTCCACCTGCTGGAAGGATAAATCGGCCCTGTTCTCAGCTAGGCCCTCCACGAGCGCATAACTAAGTTCAGGTGGGAGCCTCAACTCCTCCAGGCAGTCAGCAACGTCGGCCACCTGTACGTTATCAAAAGCACGATACACGTCTAAGCTCGCCATGTGCACACAATATGACTTCCCCCATTCCGTCGCGTGCTGAGCAACTCTCTTCAAACCACCAGTAATCTCGTGTGTCCGTCTTCCAGCAACAAACCCGAAGAGCATGACCTCGGGGGCAACACTCCGTTTGAGATGGTCCACGGCCAACAAGGTGAGACATGACATATACCATTTTGACAGGCAAGATAATAATGATAAAGCTCGTGTGTCATTGAATTCGCAAGTCTTCACAGACTTCGGCATCAGCTGTATACATATATGGCGCCATTCTGTGGGTGTGCAATACTCGCGCATAAACAGCTGCTGAAAGCACCGCAAGACTTGAAGACAACCTGACCAAGGGATGTGCTTAAGCATGGAGACGCTGATGTTGTCCTTACCTACGGCCTTTCCTGAACGAAGACGAGACCTAGCACGCATGAGCAGGCCGATATCGATAGGCTGGTATTCGCGCAGAGGTCTTGTCAGGCGCGCCGGCCATCTTGTCTCAACCTGTGCTTCAATTTTCTCCTCTGCTCTTATTTTGCCTGAAGCCTCCTGCAACCTCTTCCTCATCTCCTCCAGCTTACTGTTAGTGCGTGCACGCTCATGTTCATCAGTGTACATGGCCAAACCGTGCGCTCTGAGGGCCATCTCCCACTTAGACTTGTCCCAAGTGTGCACTCCCTCAACCTTGAGCGTCTTAAGGTATGTCCGATGCTGTAGGCCTGGACGGAACTCATACTCCAAGATATTCCTCCCATGCTTCCTCCTCTCATATCTGTACCTCCTCCTCGCCTTCTTGAACTCCTCCTCCGTGCATTCACCCTTATTTCTCTTCCTCCTCATCTCAAGTGCAGCCTCCCGAGCGGCAACATACTGCTCAGAAACTTTCGGGGTAAGGTCGGCTTTGGTGGGGACCCCGCCGATTTCCTCACAAGGCTGTCGGATCTTGTCACCTAGCTCCGTGGGCGAGAGACCCGTGTGTCCACTCCAATCGGTCTGATCTGTCCGGCTGTTGCCAGACACCAGGGCTGCATCAACTGCATAGCGCAAAATAGGTACACGATGAGACTGAACGTGCCAACGTGTGTTGCGGACAGGATCGGGACGCACAACTCGACGAGGCAAGACACGAGCAGGGATACGCAAGTGTAGCAGACCATGATCACTCCAAAAGCTCGAGGCCGAGCTCCCAGACATATGTGCTGCCCCCGGCTGTGGCCACAAGACGGAGACCTCAGGAGCTCCCCAAGACGATGGTACACCTATGTAGTCGTAGACGTGAGAGTACTGCTGTTCTCGAGGTAGGTGCCTGTAGTGAGCCCATTTAGCAGAGCGCCAGGTAGGGAGCCTCGTAGGGTTGAAGGTGTTGGCCAACTGGAGGCCCAGGGTGCCCATAGTGAAAGTAAGAGCCTCACTGAGTTCCAAGGCAAACTCCTTAGATCGCCTCTGAAATCCGCCATCCCTCGTACGAGGGACAATGGGCACACCAACAACACTAGAACCCGAGACAGCCTGAGACATGTGGAAAACCTGAGGCTCAACCTCAACGTTAGCATCAGTTCCTAAAACAACATCCTGAATTCGAAACTGCTTTTTCAATCTGGCAACATTGAGCGCTGCATCCCTCAGCACTTCCTGGTATACACTAAGCGTACGCAAAAACTGCTCACGAGACTTTCCATGCAAATACTTATGAGGCAAGTAGAGAGAGAGAAAGATGGCATTGGAGCAAACAACGGCAACCCAACGGTCGCCTCTGGCCTCGTGTTGGACATCATCCTTCCAAACACCTCTGAGGCCCACGCAAGCTCGCTCACAAGAGGAGCGCCAAAGATTCCAACCGTGTTCCTCAGCAACACGGTCAGAGACAAACTGGCATTCTTGAAGGAGAATCACATTGCTTGAATTGAAAACCTGGGCGAAAATCTCGTGGCATTGTGCAATCCCTAGCAAACGAACGTTCCAGCTGAAAATTGAGCGATCAACCTCAGCCAATTGTTCGTGCCACTTGCCAGGGCACCGTAGGGAGCCGGGGGACTCGTAGAGCTTCCTGACGATATATAATGTTGCAGAGAACGAATAGTTCTTCAGCCCAAGCGATTTCAGACCTCTCGATGCAACAGCCGAACGCCCCCGATGCTTCTGCATTCTCTTCTGCACGAGCTCTGTAGCTCTCCTACAGCCCGAGTTACGTGCGTAAATCGACAGCACCTCCAAAGATGAATACGAATAGGCAAACCTAGCTCGAGTATCAGACCAAGACCAGACCTCTAAATGCGACAGGCGGACGCGTTTCATGTCCCCGAACCGATTCCTGTGATTACCAGCCCTGCAGCCCCCCTACAGCCCGAGTTAAGTGCAGAAAACCGACAGCACCTCTCAGGATGGCTCGAACAATACGAATAGTTTCGCGGACCTAGTTCGGGCAGCAGACCGAGTGCCGAGCTCTGAATTCGACAGGCGGACGCGCCTGATGTCTCTAAATCGATTCCTATTACTACCAGCACTGCAGCCTGGCTACAGCCCAAGTTAAGTACAGAAACCGACAGCACCTCTCAAGATGACTCGAACTATACGAATAGTTTCGCGATTCTAGATCGGGCAGCAGACCGAGTTCAGAGCTCTGGATTCAACAGACGAACGCGACTGATGATTCTGAATCGGTTTCTGTAAGTATAAGCTCTGTAGCTGTCATATAGCTCGAGTTCAGAGAAAACCGAGAGCGCCTGTCAAGATCACTCGAAAAATGCGAATACGTTTGCGGACCTAGCTCGGCTAGCAGACCGAGTTCAGACCTCTGGATGTAACAGACGAACGCGCATGATCAATCTGAATCGATAAGGTGTGCTTACCAGCTCTGTAGCTGTCCTCTATCTCGAGTTAAGTTCAATCTACTGAGGGCGCGTATCAAGATGACTCGAAACGGCCGATCCCGCCTGGACGCTCTTTGACAGTAGAAGGACAGTTTACCGCCGGATCCCAGTTTGCAAGAAAAACCTCGACAGACCTTTTGATGACTGTTGGTCGGTTGAAAATTTTGTTCTCGAAATTGCACCACTCGTTAAAGCTCTAGTACTTTTTTCCCATAATATTCGATATCATTCCGGCTCGCCGTCTCGAGCTCAGCTCGATCGGGTACCTTGTATTGCAAAAAAGCAGACGGGCGGGATCGGCTGGTTCGAGTCATCTTGTTACGCGTTGTCGGTGTTTCGTAGAAACTCGAGATGTAGGGCAGGTACAGAGCTCATACTGCCAGAAACCGGTTCAGATGATCAGGCGCGTTCGTCTGTTCCATCCAGAGTTCTGAACTCGGTCTGCTGCCACAGCTAGATCCACGAAACTAGTCATCTTGAGAGGTGCTCTTCGTTTTCTGTACTCAACTCGCAGGCTCCAGTGGTAATTACAGAAAGCTCGTCGGAGACATCAGGCGCGTTCGCCTGTCGCATGCATAAATCGGTCTTCGACTCGAGGCGCGTTCGTCTGTTGCATCCAGAGATCTCAGCTCTGATACTCGAGCTGGATTCGTATTCTAATTGTATTATCTACACGCTGTAGACTGCTATGAGCGCTCTGGCTGAAAAATATTCGTTGGTCATGATATATGGCTAGGAAGCTCTAAGAGTCCCCTGGCGGTAAGAAAAGTTGACGGTTTACCGCCGGCGCCCAGTTGGACGACCCGACGAGAACGGAGAAAGTGGTAACTTTTGGCCGATTTTGTCAAAATTTGACAGATATTCAATGATTTATTTCAAAAAAAGCAAATTTTCACGTCGCATTGGCATATAAACTTCGTTTACAGAGCAGCTCCGCTCTCTCATACAGTTTCACTATCCCTTCAACTCCTGGAACCGACAACATATGGGTATCCAAAAATGCAAAAATATGAATTCCGAGGAAATCTTATATGGAATTCTCTGCTTCGATGCTGAGACCCTCAGACGTGCGAAGAGCTCTAGGAAGTTCCCGGCGGTGACCAGGTTGACGCTTTACCGCCGGCGCCAGCGTGTCTCTACCGTGCAGGCGCGCGTGGGAGCGTTCCTGGCAGCGCTTCGGAAGCGCTGCAGGGGAGCTTTCCAGAGCTCTCAAGGAAAGATTTCTCTTTCTCGACGGTCTCCTCGCTCTCCGGGTTTTGGACGCTACCAAGTAAACGCTACCAAGTGGATGCTACCAAGTACGTAGAGCTCTTCGGCAAGATGGGCTGAGAGGAACTCATGCGCAGGATGGAGCTAGCTGGCCGACCCGACCTTAAGAGAGAATGTGTTAACTGTGGGTCGGTTTTTCAATCTTTGTGCGATTTAAAATTTTTCGGAACTGGTATTTCTCTCACCTGTAATGGGTCATGCCGCGTCTGCCATTTCAAGTCGCAGATCCGTAGCTGCAATTTACTATCAAAGACATGCTGGAACCGACGACCGTTTCGAGTCATCTTGACACGCGTTGACGGTTTGCTGTACTTATCTCGAGATACCTCGTAGAGCTCTTGTTATCGATCAGCTAGGCAAGTTTCCGACGCGGGGTGGAGCCAGTACCTCGTAGAGATCTTCGGCATCGATGAGCAAGAAAAATTCCGGCGCGGGATGGAGCTAGTTAGTCGACCCGAGCAGAAAGGACAATGTCAACTTTTTCCCGGAGAGCTCTCTGAGAGCTGAAGGGTTTAAGACTGGCGCCGGCGGTGAACCGTCAACCTGGTCACCGCTAGGAACCTCGTAGAGCTCCTTGCACTCGTAAGATTGCTCAGAATCGGAAGGGAGAGCTTCTGGAAGCATTATATATATATATTAAAAAATAAAAAATATATAAAAAAAAAAAAAAAAAAAAAAAAAAAAAAAAAAAAAAAATGTCGACGTGAAGTTGGTTCCGCCAAGTGTTTTGATAGTACAAGTGTGCCTACAGAGCTCATAATAAGACGCGGAGGCTCTCATAGTTGTCTAAAGGTGCGGAAAAATCCCTTTCTCAAAATGAATTGTCAAGACCGACCCCAAGTCACCACATCTTCTTTTCTGGCCGGATCGACCAACTAGCTCCACCCCGCGCCGGAATTCCTCTTGCTCATCGATAACAAGCTCCATGAGGTACTGGCGCCGGCGGTGAACCGTCAACCTGGTCTGCGAGTTCTGCGCTGGCCGATTCGAGCTCCCTAAAGAGCAGGCCACTACACAGAGAACCTAAACAGCGAAGCTGTACAAGGGCAGCGAAGCTGATAGATTAAAGCGGGAAGATTATGCAGCGAAGCTGTAAAAGAAATGTGACATCCACATATATGTGTGCACAAATCAACAACTCCCGACAATAAACTCTGAGATGCAGCAAGTTCCGCCTGGGTGACTGCACAATGGGAAGGGAGCATAAACGCCCGCTTGGCTACACCGAGCTGCCAACGATTAGAGGGGAGGCCGGGGGGGAGGGAGGAAGAAGGCAAATTAGAAGATATGGTCACCGCCGGGACCCTCGCAGAGCTCCTTCCACGCGTGAGAGTGCTTAGAATCGACAGAGAGAGCTTCTGGAAGCAGTTCGCGAAAAAAGCAAAATTGATTTTTTTCATGTCGATGTGAAGTTGGTTCCGCCAAATGCTTTGATAGTAAATCTGCGTCTACAGAGCTCATACTGGCGCCGGCGGTGAACCGTCAACCTGGTCACCGCCAGGAACCTCGTAGAGCTCCTTCCACGCGTGAGAGTGCCTAGAATCGACAGAGAGAGCTTCTCAAAGCATTTCGCGCAAAAGGAAGAATTGATTTTTTTCATGTCGAGATGAAGTTGGTTCCGCCAAGTGTTTTGACAGTGAATGTGCGCCTACAGAACTCATAATAAGACGGAGAGGCCCTCATAATCGTTTACAGGTGCGAAAAATCTGTTTTCTCAAAATGAATTGTCAAATATCTTTCAAATCTCAGCAAAACCACCCAAAAGTTACCAATTTGTCCTTTCTGGCCGGGTCGACCAACTAGCTCCACCCCGCGCCGGAATTCCTCTAGCTCATCGATGCCGAAAAGCTCTACGAGGTATTGTCTCTTTTGGTCGGGTCGGCCAACTGGCACCGGCGGTGAACCGTCAACCTGGTCACCGCCGGGAACCTCGTAGAGCTCTTTCCACGCCTCTGAGTGCTCAGAGTGAGTCGAAAGAGAGATCTTCTGGACGCATTTCTAGAAAAATTGAACGTTGGTTTTTTCATGTCGAGATGAAGTTGGTTCCCCCAAGTGTTTTGATAGTAAATGTGCGCCTACAGAGCTCATATTAAGACGTAGAAGCCTTCATAGTCGTCTACAGGTGCGAAAAATCTGCTTTCTCAAAATGAATTGTCAAATGTCTTTCAAATCTTCAAAACCCACCCAAAGTCACCACATCTTCTTTTCTCGCCGGGTCGACCAACTAGCTCCACCCCGCGCCGGAATTCATCTAGCTCATCGATGCCGAAGAGCTCTACGAGGTATTAAGACGCAGAGGCCCTCATAATCGTTTACAGGTGCGAAAAATCTGCTTTCTCAAAATGAATTGTCAAATATCTTTCAAATCTTAGCAAAACCGACCCAAATGTGCCGCACTGGGCGCCGGCGGTAAACCGTCAACCTTTCTTACCGCCGGGGGACTCGTAGAGCTTCCTCACAATATATAATGTCGAAAAAAATTGCAGAGAACGAATAGTTTTTTAGCCCAAGCGATTTGACCTCTCGATGCAACAGCCGAACGCCCCCGATGCTTTTGGATTGTCTCCTGCACGAGCTCTGTAGCTCTTCTACAGCCCGAGTTACGTGCGTACATCGATAGCACCTCTCAAGATGACTCGAACAAAACAAGTAGTTTGGCAAACCCAGCTCGAGGATCAGACCGAGTTCAGACCTCTGAAAGCGACAGGCGGACGCGTCTGATGTCTCCGAATCGATTCCTGTGATTACCAGCCCTGCAGCCCCCCTACAGCCCGAGTTAAGTGCAGAAAACCGAGAGCTCTCAGGATGACTCGAACAATACGAATAGCTTCGCGGACCTAGTTCGGGCAGGAGACCGAGTTCCGAGCTCTGGAGTCGACAGACGGACGAACCTGATGTCTTCAAATCGATTTTTGTGATCACCTGCACTGTAGCCCCCCTACAGCCTGAGTTAAGTGCAGAAAACCGACAGCACCTCTCAGGATGACTCGAACAATACGAATAATTTCGTGATTCTAGATCGGGCAGCGGACCGAGTTCAGAGCTCTGGATTCAACAGACAAACGCGATGATTCTGAATCGGTTTTTGTAAAGATCAGCTTTGTAGCTGTCCTATGGCTCGAGTTTAGTACAGAAAAACCGAGAGCGCCTGTCAAGATGACTCGAATAATAGGAATAGGTTTGCGGACCTAGCTAGGCTAGCAGACCGAGTTCAGACCTCTAGATGCAACAGACGGACGCGCCTGATCATTCTGAGTCGATAAGGTTGCTTACCAGCTGTGTAGCTGTCCTGTATCTCGAGTTAGGTCCAATAAATTGACAGCGCGTATCAAGATGACTCGAAACGGCCGATCCCGCCCGTGTGCTTTTTGGCAGTTAAAGGTACCCGATCGAGCTGAGATCAAGATGGCGAGCGGGAATAAGATCGAATATCACGGGAAAAAATACTAGAGCTCTAACGAATGGTTGAATTTCGAGAACAAAATTTTCAACCGACCAAAAGTCAGCAAAAGGTCCGTCGAGATTTTTCTTGCCAACTAGCTCTCCAGCGCCCCGGAACTGGGCGCCGGCGGTAAACCGTCAACCTTTCTTACCGCCGGGGGACTCGTAGAGCTTCCTGACAATATATAATGTGGAAAAAAATGCAGAGAATGAATAGTGTTCAGCCCAAGCGATTTCAGACCTCTCGATGCAACAGCCGAACGCCCCCGATGCTTCTGGATTGTCTTCTTTACGAGCTCTGTAGCTCTCCTACAGCCCGATCTAAGCGCGTAAATCGACAGCACTTCTCAAGATGACTCTAACAAAACGAACAGTTTCGCAACCCAGCTCGAATATCAAACCGAGTTCAGACCTGTGAATGCGACAAGCGGACGCGTCTGATGTCTGCGAATCGACTCCTGTGATTACCAGCCCTGCAGCCCCCCCTACAGCCCGAGTTAAGTGCAGAAAACCAACAGCACCTCTCAGGATGGCTCGAACAATACAATAGTTTCGCGGACTAGTTCGGGCAGCAGACCGAGTTCCGAGCTCTGGATTCGACAGGCGGACGCGCCTGATGTCTTGAAATCGATTCCTGTGACCACCAGCACTGTAGCCCCCCCCCCCCAGCCCGAGTTGAGTGCAGAAAACCGAGAGCACTTCTCAAGATGACTCGAACAATACGAACAGTTTCGCGGTTCTAGATCGAGCAGCAGACCGAGTTCAGAGCTCTGGATTCAACAGACAAATGCGACTGATGATTCTGAATCGGTTTCTGTAAGTATCACCTCTGTAGCTTTCCTATAGCACGAGTTAAGAACAGAAAACCGAGAGCGTCTGTCAAGATGACCCGAATAATACGAATAGGTTTGCCGACTAGCTCGGCTGGCAGACCGAGTTCAGACCTCTAGATTCAACAGGCGAACGCGCCTGATCATTCTGAATCGATTAGCTGTGCTTACCAACTCTGTAGGTGTCCTAAAGCTCGAGTTATGTTCAGAAAACCGTCATCGCGTGTCAAGATGACCTGAAACGGCCGATCCCGCCTGCCTGCTTTTTGGCAGTAAAAAGGTACCCGATCGAGCTGAGATCAAGATGGCGAGCGGGAAAAAGATCGAATAGCATGGGAAAAAATACTAGAGCTCAAACGAATTGTTGAATTTCGAGAACGAAATTTTCAACCGACCAAAAGTCAGCAAAAGGTCCGTCGAGATTTTTCTTGCCAACTAGCTCTCCAGCGCCCCGGAATTACCTGGGAGCCAGCGGAAAACCGTCAACCAGGCTACCACCAGGAGCCTCGTAGAGCTCTTTTCTCGTGCGGGGCTGCCCGGCACACATTGAAGGCTTTCTTCAAGATTTCTGTGCGAAAGAGCTCTCGAGCTGATCGAGTTAAGTGGAAAAAGTTCACCATCAGTTGCAAAAAAATCGCCCTATACAAATAGCTTTGCAGACCTAGCTTGGATAGCAGACTGTGTTCAGAGCTCTGGATACTTCAGCGGAACGCCTCTGACGATTATGGATCAGTTTCCGTGCGTACCAGCTCTGCAACTCAAGAGATTCAGTTGAGTACAGAAGACCAACAGCGTCTGCAAAGAGAACTCCAAGAATACCAACAGTTTTGCGGACCTAGCTCGGGTAGCAGACCGAGTTCAGACCTCTCGATGCAACAAACGCACGCGCCAGATGATACAATCATTTCATGTGCGTACCAGCTCTGTGGCAATTCTGAATCGTGTGTTTAATAAAGAAAACCGACAGCACTCGTCAAAATCACTCGAAGAATACGAATACATTTGCGGACCTAGCTCGAGCACCAGACCGAGTTCAGAGCTCTAGATGGACAGACAAACGCGCCTCATGATTTCCAATCGGTCCCTGTAAGTGTCAGCTCTGTAGCTGTCCTAAATCTCGAGATAAATATAGAAAACCGTCGATGCGTGTCAAGATGACTCGAAACGGCCGTCGGTTCCAGCAAGTGTTTTGATAGTAATATTGCAGCTACGGACGTCAGAATTTAACTGGCATCCGCGGCATAACTCACTACACGTGAGAAAAATACCGGTTCTCAAAACGAATTTTCAAATTTTGCGCACAGATTGAACTGGCAGCGTCCAAAACCCGGAGAGCAAAGACACCGTCGGGGAGAGAAAATCTTTCCTGGAGAGCTCTAGGGAGCTCCCCTGCGGCGCTTCTGAACGCTTCCACGCGTGCCTGCACGAACGCAGGCACACGTGGAAAGCGCCCCCGAACCCGCTGCCGGGACGGGCGAGCCGCTGCGAGGATCGTGGAGCGGCGGAGATGGGCTGCTGGCGGGCACCACCACCGTCCGGCTTCTACTCTAAAACCCTCTAGCTCTCAGAGAGCTCTCCGGGAAAAACTGACCCAAAGTTAACACATTGTCTCTTAATGCCGGGTCGGCCAACTAGCTCCACCCTGCGCCCGAACTGGCGCCGGCGGTGAACCGTCAACCTGGTCACCGCCGGGAACCTCGTAGAGCTCCTTTCACGCGTGAGAGTGCTCAGAGTCGAAAGAGAGAGCTTCTGGAGGCATTTCTCGAAGAAGGCAAAATTGTTTTTTTCATGTCGAGATGAAGTTGGTTCCTTCAAGTGTTTTGAAAGTAATTCTGCGCCTACAGAGCTCATATTAAGAAAGAGAGGCACTCATAATCGTTTACAGGTGCGAAAAATCTGCTTTCTCAAAATGAATGGTCAAATATCTTTCAAAGATTTGCAAAACCACCCAAAAGTTACCACTTTGTCCTTTCTGGCCCGGTGGTCCAACTGGGCGCCGGCGGTAAACCGTCAACCTTTCTTACCGCCGGGGGACTCGTAGAGCTTCCTGACAATATATAATCAGACAAACGCGACTGATGACTCTGAATCGGTTTCTGTAAGTATCAGCTCTGTAGCTGTTATATAGCTCGAGTTAAGTACAGAAAACCGAGAGCGCCTGTCAAGATGACTCGAATAATAGGAATAGGTTTGCGGACCTAGTTCGGCTAGCAGACCGAGTTCAGAGCTCTGAATTCAACAGAGAAGCGCGTATGATCATTCTGAATCGATACGGTGTGATTACCAGCTCCATAGCTGTCCTGTATCTCGAGTTAAGTCGAATATACCGACAGCGCGTATCAAGATGACTCGAAACGGCCGATCCCGCCTGGACGCTTTTTGGCAGTAAAAAGTAGCCGATCGAGCTGAGATTAAGAAGGCGACCGGTAATAAGATCGAATATCACGGGAAAAAATACTAGAGCTCTAACGAATGGTTGAATTTTGAGAACAAAATTTTCAACCGACCAAAAGTCACCAAAAGGTCCGTCGAGATTTTTCTTGCCGACTAGCTCTCCAGCGCCCCGGAACTAGGCGTCGGCGGTAAACCGCCAACCTTTCTCACCGCCGGGGGACTCGTAGAGCTTCCTGACCATATATAATTTCGAAAAATTGCAGAGAACGAGTAGTTTTTCAGCCTAAACGAATTCAGACCTCTCGATGCAACAGCCGAACGCCCCTCATGCTTCTGGATCGTTTTCTGTGCGCACGAGCGCCGTAGCTCTCCTAGCCCGAGTTACGTGCGGAAATCGACAGCACCTCTCAAGATCACTCGAACAATACAAATAGTTTCGCGAATCTAGCTAGAGTATCAGACCGAGTTCAGACCTCTGAATGCAACAGGCGGACGCGCCTGATGTCTCCGAATCGATTCCTGTGATTACCAGCCCTGCAGCCCCCTTACAGCCCGAGTTAAGTGCAGAAAACCGATAGCACCTCTGAAGATGACTCGAACAATACGAATAGTTTTGCGGACCTAGCTCGGGCAGCAGACGCGTTCAGAGCTCTGAATGCGACAGGCGGACGCGACTGATGTCTCCGAATCGATTCCAGTGATTACCAGCCCTGCAGCCCCCTTACAGCTCGAGTTGAGTGCAGAAAACGGACAGCATCTCTCAAGATGAATCGAAGAATACAAATAGTTTTGCGGACCTAGCTCGGGTAGCACACCGAGTTCTGAGCTCTGGATTTGGCAGGCGGACGCGCCTGATGTCTCCGAATTGATTCCTGTGAGTACGATCCCTGTGCCCCCCCCCCCCCACCCCACAGACCGAGTTAAGTGCAGAAAACTGACAGCACCTCTCGAGATGACTCGAACAATACGAATAGTTTCGCGAACCTAGCTCAGGCAGCAGACGGAGTTCGGACCTCTAGATGGAACAAACGAACGCGCCTGATGATTCGCAATCGATTTCTGTGAAAATGAGCTCCGTAGCTGCCCTACAGCTGGAGTTAAGTAGAAAATACCGACAACGCGTATCAAGATGACTCAAAACAGCCGATCCCGCCGCGACGCTTTTTTCCAGAAATATTTACCCGATCGAGCTGAGATCAAGACGGCGACCGGGAAAAAGATCGAATATGGTCAGGAAAAATACTAGAGCTCAAACGAATTGTGGAATTTCGAGAACAAAATTTTCAACCGACCAAAAGTCACCAAAAGGTCAGTCGAGATTTTTCTTGCCAACTAGCTCTCCAGCGCGCCGGAATTACTCTTAAGCTTCCAGCGACTAGCTAAGGGAAGCTCTACGAGTTACTGGGCGCCGGCGGTAAGCCGTCAACCTTTCTCACCGCCGGGGGACTCGTAGAGCTTCCTGACAATATATAATGTGGAAAAATGCAGAGAACGAATAGTTTTTCAGCACAAGCGATTTCATACCTCTCGATGCAACAGCCGAACGCCCCCGATGCTTCTGGATTGTCTTCTTTACGAGCTCTGCAGCTCTCCTACAGCCCGAGTTACGTGCGTAAATCGACAGCACCTCTCAAGATGACTCTAACAAAACGAGTAGTTCGGCAACCCAGCTCGAGTATCAAACAGAGTTCAGACCTCTGAATACGACAGGCGGACGCGTCTGATGTCTGTGAATCGACTCCTGTGATTCCCAGCCCTGCAGCCCTTCTACAGCCCGAGTTGAGTGCAGAAAACCGACAGCACCTATCAGGATGACTCGAACAATACAATAGTTTCGCGACCTAGTTCGGGCAGCAGACCGAGTTCCGAGCTCTGGATTCGACAGACGGACGCGCCTGATGTCTTCAAATCGATTCCTGTGACCACCAGCACTGTAGCCCCCCCAGCCTGAGTTGAGTGCAGAAAACTGAGAGCACTTCTTAAGATGACTCGAACAATACGAATAATTTCGCGATTCTAGATCGGACAGCAGACAATGCGACTGATGATTCTGAATCGGTTTCTGTAAGTATAAGCTCTGTAGCTGTCCTATAGCTCGAGTTAAGTACAGAAAACCGAGATTGTCTGTCAAGATGACCCGAATAATACGAATAGATTTGCGGACCTAGCTCGGCTAGCAGACCGAGTTCAGACCTCTGGATTCAACAGGCGAACGCGCCTGATCATTCTGAATCGATTAGTTGTGCTAATCAGCTCTGTTGCTGTCCTAAAGCTCGACTTATGTTCAGAAAACCGTCATCGCGTGTTAAGATGACTTGAAACGGCCGATCCCGCCTGCCTGCTTTTCGGCAGTAAAAGTTACCCGATCGAGCTGAGATCAAGATGGCGAGCGGGCATAAGATCAAATATCACGGAGAAAAATACTAGAGCTCGAACGAATTTTTGAATTTCGAGAACAAAATTTTCAACCGACCAAAAGTCACCAAAAGGTCC
Source organism: Prorocentrum cordatum (assembly GCA_963575745.1). Lineage (NCBI taxonomy): Eukaryota > Dinophyceae > Prorocentrales > Prorocentraceae > Prorocentrum > Prorocentrum cordatum. Next base: position 56,093 of record CAUYUJ010016215.1, on the reverse strand, counting down.
GTCGAGATTTTTCTTGCCAACTAGCTCTCCAGCGCCCCGGAACTAGCGCCGGCGGTGAACCGTCAACCTGGTCACCGCCGGGAACCAAGTAGAGCTCTTCACACTGGCAAGAATGCTCAGAATCGGAGTAGAATCAAAAAATAAAAAAAATCGAAAATCTTTATTTTCGATGTTTTCGATGTTCATATTTGCTCAGTTCCTGGAAGTCAACTCATAAGAAAATGCATCGGCAGAGCTCAGCTGCTGTCGGAGAGCAGTTTATATGCCGATACGACGCGCAAAAAATATGATTTCTCAAAATAAATGGTCAAATATCTTTGAAATTTTTACAAAACCGACCAAAAGTCACCAATTTGTCCTTTCTTGTCCGGTCGACCAACTGGCGCCGGCGGTGAACCGTCAACCTGGTCACCGCCGGGAACCTCGTAGAGCGTGAGAGTGCTCAGAGTCGAAAGAGAGAGCCTCTGGAAGCATTTCTCGAAAAAGAGAAGATTGTTTTTTTTTCGTGTCGACATGAAGATGGTTCCTCCAAGTGTTTTGATAGTAAAAGTGCGCCTACAGAGCTCATATTAAGACGGAGAGGCCCTCATAGTCGTTTACAGGTGCGAAACATCTGCTTTCTCAAAATGAATGGTCAAATATCTTTCAAATATTCGCAAAAGCACCCAAAAGTTGTCACTTTGTCCTTTCTGGCCGGGTCGACCAACTGGGCGCCGGCGGTAATCCGTCAACCTTTCTTACCGCCGGGGGACTCGTAGAGCTTCCTGACAATATATAATGTCGAAAAAAATGCAGAGAACAAATAATTTTCAGCCAAAGCGATTTCAGACCTCTCGATGCAACAGCCGAACGCCCCCCGATGCTTCTGGATTGTCTTCTGTACGAGCTCTGTAGCTCTCCTACAGCCCGAGCTACGTGCGTCAATCGACAGCACCTCTCAAGATGACTCGAACAAAACGAACAGTTTGGCAAACCCAGCTCGAGTATCAGACCGAGTTCAGACCTCTGAATGCGACAGGCGGACGCGTCTGATGTCTCCGAATCGATTCCTCTGATTACCAGCCCTGCAGCCCCCCTACAGCCCGAGTTAAGTGCAGAAAGCCGACAGCATCTTTCAGGATGACTCGAACAATACGGACAGCTTCGCGGACCGAGCTCGGGCAGCAGACCGAATCCGAGCTCTGGATTCCACAGGCGGACGCGCCTGATGTCTCCAAATCGATTGCTGTTGTCATCACCAGCACTGTAGCCCCCCTACAGCCCGAGTTAAGTGCAGAAAACCGACAGCACCTCTCAAGATGACTCGAACAATATAAATTGTTTCGCGATTCTGGATCCGGCAGCAGACCGAGTTCAGAGCTCTGGATTCAACAGACAAACGCGACTGATGATTCTGAATCGGTTTCTGTAAGTATCAGCTCTGTAGCTGTCCTATAGCTCGAGTTAAGTACAGAAAACCGAGAGCGCCTGTCAAGATGACTCGAATAATACGAATAGGTTTGCGGACCTAGCTCGGCTAGCAGACCGAGTTCAGACCTCTGGTTGCAACAGCCGAACGCGCCTGATCATTCTGAATCGATAAGGTGTGCTTACCAGCTCTGTAGCTGTCCTATATCTCGAGTTAAGTTCAATATACCGACAGCGCATATCAAGATGACTCGAAACGGCCGATCCCGCCGCAGTGCTTTTTGGCAGTAAAAGATACCCGATCGAGCTGAGATCAAGATGGCGAGCGGGAATAAGATCGAATATCACGGGAAAAAATACTAGAGCTCTAACGAATGGTTGAATTTCGAGAACAAAATTTTCAACCGACCAAAAGTCACCAAAAGGTCCGTCGAGACTGGGCGCCGGCGGTAAACCGTCAACCTTTCTTACCGCCGGGGGACTCGTAGAGCTTCCTTGCAGAGAACGAATAGTTTTTCAGCCCAAGCGATTTCAGACCTCTGAATGCAACAGCCGAACGCCCCCCGATGCTTCTGGATTGTCTTCTGTACGAGCTCTGTAGCTCCTACAGCCCGAGTTACGTGCGTCAATCGACAGCACCTCTCAAGATGACTCGAACAAAACGAATAGTTTGGCAAACCCAGCTCGAGTAACAGGCCGAGTTGAGACCTCTGAATGCGACATGCGGACGCGTCTGACGTCTCCGAATCGATTCCTGTGATTACCAGCCCTGCAGCCCCCCTATAGCCCGATCTAAGTGCAAAAGCCGGCAGCATCTTTCAGCATGACTCGAACAATACGAACAGTTTTGCGGACCTAGTTCGGGCAGCAGACCGAGTTCCGAGCTCTGGATTCCACAGGCGGACGCGCCTGATGTCTTCAAATCGATTGCTGTCATCACCAGCACTCTAGCCCCCCCACAGCCCGAGTTAAGTGCAGAAAACCGACAGCACCTCTCAAGATGACTCGAACATAAATTGTTTCGCGATTCTGGATCCGGCAGCAGACCGAGTTTCAGAGCACTGAATTCAACAGACAAACGCGAATAATGCTTCTGAATCGATTTCTGTACGCATCAGCTCTGTAGCTGTCCTTTAGCTCGAGTTAAGTACAGAAAACCGAGAGCGCCTGCCAAGATGACTCGAATATTACGAATAGGTTTGCGGACCTAGCTCGGCTAGCAGACCGAGTTCAGACCTCTGGACGCAACAGACGAACGCGCCTGGTCATTCTGAATCGATAAGGTGTGCTTACCAGCTCTGTAGCTGTCCTATATCTCGAGTTAACTCCAATATACCGACAGCGCGTATCAAGATGACTCGAAACGGCCGATCCCGCCGCAGTGCTTTTTGGCAGTAAAAGGTACCCGATCGAGCTGAGGTCAAGATGGCGAGCGGGAATAAGATCGAATATCACGGGAAAAATAATAGAGCTCTAACGAATGGTTGACTTTCGAGAACAAAATTTTCAACCGACCAAAAGTCACCACAAGGTCCGTGGAGATTTTTCTTGCCAACTAGCTCTCCAGCGCCCGGGAATTACTCTTAAGCTTCCAGCAACAACTTGCTAAGGGAAGCTCTACGAGTTATTTTTCTTGCCAACTAGCTCTCCAGCGCCCCGGAATTACTCTTAAGCTTCCAGCAACAACTTCCTAAGGGAAGCTCTACGAGATACTGGGCACCGGCGGTAAACCGTCAACCTTTCTTACCGCCGGGGGACTCGTAGAGCTTCCTGACCATACATAATGTCGAAAAAATGCCGAGAACGAATAGTTTTTCAGCCTAAGCGATTTCAGACCTCTCGATGCAACAGCCGAACGCCCCTCATGCTTCTGGATCGTTTCCTGTGCGCACGAGCTCCGTAGCTCTCCTACAGCCAAAGCTACGTGCGGAAATCGACAGCACCTCTCAAGATCACTCGAACAATACAAATAGTTTCGCGAATCTAGCTAGAGTATCAGACCGAGTTCAGACCTCTGAATGCAACAGACGGACGCGCCTGATGTCTCCGAATCGATTCCTGTGATTACCAGCCCTGCAGGCCCCTTACAGCCCGAGTTAAGTGCAGAAAACCGAGAGCACCTCTGAAGACGACTCGAACAATACGAAAGTTTCGCAGACCTAGCTCAGGCAGCAGACCGAGTTCAGAGCTCTGAATGCGACAGGCGGACGCGACTGATGTCTCCGAATCGATTCCAGTGACTACCAGCCCTGCAGCCCCCTTACAGCTCGAGTTAAGTGCAGAAAACTGACAGCACCTGTCAAGATGACTCGAAAAATACGAATAGCTTCGCGAACCTAGCTCGGTCAGCAGACCGAGTTCAGACCTCTGGATGGAACAGACGAACGCGCCTGATCATTTCCAATCGATTTCTGTGAGAATGAGCTCTGTAGCTGCCCTACAGCTCGAGTTAAGTACAAAATACCGACAACGCGTATCAAGATGACTCGAAACAGCCGATCCCGCCGCGACGCTTTTTTGCAGAAATATTTACCCGATCGAGCTGGCGAGCGGGAATAAGATCGAATATGGTCAGAAAAAATACTAGAGCTCAAACGAATGGTTGAATTTCGAGAACAAAATTTTCAACCGACCAAACTGGGCGCCGGCGGTAAACCGTCAACCTTTCTTACCGCCGGGAAACTCGTTGAGCTTCCTGACAATATATAATGTCGAAAAAAATTGCAGAGAACAAATAGTTTTCAGCCCAAGCGATTTCAGACCTCTCGATGCAAGCCGAACGCCCCCGATGCTTCTAGTGTCTTCTTTACGAGCCCTGTAGCTCTCCTACAGCCCGAGTTACGTGCGTAAATCAACAGCACCTCTCAAGATGACTCTAACAAAACGAATAGTTTGACAACCAAGCTCGAGTATCATACGTTCAGACCTCTGAATGCGACAGGCGGACGCGTCTCATGTCTGCGAATCGACTCCTGTAACTGCCAGCCCTGCAGCCCCCGTACAGCCCGGGTTAAGTGCAGAAAACCGACAGCACCTTCAGGATGACTCGAACAGTGCAACAGTTTCGCGGACTAGACCGGGCAGCAGACCGAGTTCCGACTTCTGCATTCGACAGGCGGACGCGCCTGATGTCTTCAAATCGATTTCTGTGACCATCAGCACTGTAGCCCGCCCCCAGCCCGAGTTGAGTGCAGAAAACCATGAGCGCTTCTCAAGATGACTCGAACAATACAAATAGTTTCGAGATTCTAGATCGAGCAGCAGACCGAGTTCAGAGCTCTGGATCCAACAGACAAATAAGACTGATGATTCTGAATCGTTTTCTGTAAGTATCACCTCTCTAACTGTCCTATAGCTCGAGTTAAGTACAGAAAACCGAGAGCGTATGTCAAGATGGCACAAATAATACGAATAGGTTTGCGGACCTAGCTCGGCTAGCAGACCGAGTTTAGACCTCTAGATTCAACATGCGAACGCGCCTAATCATTCCGAATCGATTAGCTGTGCTTACCAGCTCTGTAGCTGTCCTAAAGCTCAAGTTATCGTCAGAAAACCGTCATCCCGTGTCAAGATGACCCGAAACGGCCGATCCCGCCTGCCTGCTTTTTGGCCGTAAAAGGTACCCGATCGAGCTGAGATTAAGATGGCGAGCGGGAATAAGATCGAATATCATGGGCAAAAATACTAGAGCTCAAACGACTTGTTGAATTTCGAGAACGAAATTTTCAACCGACCAAAAGTCACCAAAAGGTCCGTCGAGATTTTCCTTGCCAACTAGCTCTCCAGCGCCCCAGAATTACTCTTCAGCTTCCAGCAATAACTTGCTAAGGGAAGCTCTACGAGTTAAGTCAGCAAAAGGTCCGTGGAGATTTTTCTTGCCAACTAGCTCTCCAGCGCGCCGGAATTACTCTTAAGCTTCCAGCAACTAGCTAAGGGAAGCTCTACGAGATACTAGCTCCACCCCGCGCCGGAATTCCTCTAGCTCATCGACGCCGAAGAGCTCTACGAGGTACTAGCTCCACCCCGCGCCGGAATTCCTTTAGCTCATCGATGCCGAAGAGCTCTACGAGGTACTGGCGCCAGCGGTGAACCGTCAACCTGGTCACCGCCGGGAACCTCGTAGAGCTTCGTTCACGCGTGAGAGAGCTCAGAGTCGAAAGAGAGAGCTTCTGGAAGCATTTCTCCAAAAATTGAATATTGACTTTTTTCATGTCGAGATGAAGTTGAATATTCCAAGTGTTTTGATAATAAATGTGCGCCTATAGAGCTCATATTAAGACGGTGAAGCCCTCATATTCGTTTACAGGTGCGAAAAATCTACTTTCTAAAATAAATCGTCAAATATCTTTCAAATATTCGAAAAACCACCCAAAAAGTTATCACTTTGTCCTTTCTGGCCGGGTCGACCAACTAGCTCCACCCCGCGCCAGAATTCCTCTAGCTCATCGATGCCGAAGAGCTCTACGAGGCATTACTCTTAAGCTTCCAGCAATAACTTGCTAAGGGAAGCTCTACGAGTTACTTGGCTGCGTCCAAAACCCGGAGAGCAAGGAGGACACACACCCGAAAGCCTTCCTGGCGAGCCCTCGGAAGCTCTCCTGAAGCGCTTCCGGGGCTCTGGGGGGCTCCCCTGGAGCGCTTCTGAAGCGCTGCCAGGAACGCTTCCACGCGTGCCTGCACGCGTGCAGGCACGCGTAGACGCTTGCCGGAAGCTCTCCCGGACACGCTGCCGGGCCCGGCGAGGCGCTGCGGGGATCGTGGACCGGCGGAGATGGGCTGCTGGGGGGCACCACCACCGTCCGGCTTCTAACTGGCGCCGGCGGGGAACCGTCAACCTGGTCACCGCCGGGAACCTCGTAGAGCTCCTTCCACGCGTAAGAGTGCTCAGAGCCGGAAGAGAGAGCTTCTGGAGGCATTTCTCGAAAAATTGAACATTGAGTTTTTGTCATGTCGAGGTGAAGTTGGTTCCCCCAAGTGTTTTGATAGTAAATGTGTGCCTACAGAGCTCCTATCAAGACGCAGAGACCATCATAGTCGTTTACAGGTGCGAAAAATCTGCTTTCTCAAATTAAATGGTCAAATATCTTTCAAATCTTAGCAAAACCGACCAAAAGTTGTCACATTGTCCTTTCTGGTCGGGTCGGCCAACTAGCTCCACCCCGCGCCCGAATTCCTCTGGCTCATCGATGCCGAAAAGCTCTACGAGGCATCTAAAACCCTCTAGCTCTCAGAGAGCTCTCCGGAATTACTCTTAAGCTTCCAGCAATAACTTGCTATGGGAAGCTCTACGAGTTATTAGCTCCACCCCGCGCCGGAATTCCTCTGGCTCACCGATGCCGAAGAGCTCTACGAGGTAACATTCCTCTTAGCTCATCCCAACTGTGGTGGGGCCCGCCAGCAGCCCATCTTCGCCGATCCCGGCTTCTCGCAGCGGCTCGCCCGACCCGGCAGCTGGTCCGGGGGCGCTTCCGGCAAGCGTCCACGCGTGCGTGCACGCGTGCAGGCACGCGTGCAGGCACGCGTGGAAGCGTTCCTGGCAGCGTTTCAGTGGCCCTGCAAGGGGGCCTCCAGAGCCCCAGAAGCACTGGCACCGGCGGTGAACCGTCAACCTGGTCACCGCCGGGAACCTCGTAGAGCTCCTTCCACGCGTAAGAGTGCTCAGGGTCGAATGAGGGAGCTTCTGGAGGCATTTCTTCATTTTTTTTTTTCAAAAAAAAAAAAAAATGAAGTTCGTTGCGCCAAATTTCTTGATAGTAAAAATGCGCCTAAAGAGCTCATATTAAGACGCAGAGCCTCTCACAGTCGTCTACAGGTGCGAAAATTCTGGTTTCCCAAAATGGATTGTCAAATATCTTTCAAATCTTCGAAAAACCCACCCAAAGTTGTCACATCTTCTTTTCTGGCCGGATCGACCAACTAGCTCCGCCCCGCGCCGGAATTCCTCTAGCTCATCGATGACGAAGAGCTCTACGAGGTACTTCAAGAGAGCGTCCGCGGGCTCGCCAGGACAGCTTAACTCGTAGAGCTTCCCTCAGCTAGTTCCTGGAAGTTTAAGAGTAATTCCGGGCGCGGGAGAGCTAGTTGGCAAGAAATATCTCGACGGATCTTTTGCTGACTTTTGGTCGGTTGAAAATTTTGTTCTCGAAATTGAACAATTCGTTTGAGCTCTAGTATTTTTCCTGACCATAATATTCGATCTCATTCTGGCTCGCCGTCTCGAGCTCAGCTCGATCGGGTACCTATTATTGCCAAAAAAAAAAAAAAAAAAAGACGGGCGGGATTGGCTGTTTCGAGTCATCTTGTTACGCGTTGTCGGTGTTTCGTAATTAACTCGAGATGTAGGGCTGGTACAGAGCTCATACTACCAGAAACCGCATCAGATGATCGGGGGCGTTCGTCTGTTCTATCCAGAGTTCTGAACTCGGTTTGCTGCCACAGCTAGATCCGCGAAACTAGTTCGAGTCATCTTGAGAGGTGCTGTTCGTTTTCTGTACTCAACTCGCAGGCTACAGTGGTAATTACAGAAAGCTCGTCGGAGACATCAGGCGCGTTCGCCTGTCGCATGCGTAAATCGACTCGAGGCGCGTTCGTCTGTTGCATCCAGAGATGTCAGCTCTGCTACTCGAGCTGGATTCGTACTTTAATTGTATTGTCTACACGCAATAAAATGCTATGAGCGCTCTGGCTGAAAAATATTCGTTGGACGTAATATATGGTTAGGAAGCTCTAGGAGTCCCCTGGCGGTAAGAAAGGTTGACGGTTTACGGCCGGCGCCCAGTTGCACGACCCGACGAGAACGGAGAAAGTGGTAACTTTTGGCCGGTTTTGTCAAAATTTGACTGATATTCAATGATTTATTTCAAAAAATCAAATTTCCACACGTCGCATTGGCATATAAACTTCGTTTACAGAGCAGCCCGGCTCTTTCATAGAGTTTCGCTATCCCTTCAACTCCGGGAACCGACCGCATGTATGCATCGAAAAATGCAAAAAAATGAATTCCGAGGAAATCTTATATAGAATTCTCTGCTTCGATGCTCAGCACCTCAGGCGTGCAAAGAGCTCTACGTACTTCCCGGCGGTGACCAGGTTGACGCTTTACCGCCGGCGCCAGTGTGTCTCTACCGTCCAAGCGCGCGTGGAAGCGTTCCTGGCAGCGCTTCGGAAGCGCTGCAGGGAGCTTTCCAAAGCTCTCAAGGAAAGATTTCTCCTTCTCGACGGTCTCCTCGCTCTCCGGGTTTTGGACGCTACCAAGTGAACGCTACCAAGTGGACGCTACCAAGTACGTAGAGCTCTTCGGCGAGATGGGCTAAGAGGAATTCATGCGCAGGGTGGAGCTAGCTGGCCGACCCGATCTTAAGAGAGAATGTGTTAACTTTGGGTCGGTTTTTGGGAACTGGTATATCTCTCCTGTAGTGGGTTATGCCGCGTCTGCCATTTCACTTCGCGGGTCCGTAGCTGCAATTTACGATCAAAAGACTTGCTGGAACCGACGGCCGTTTCGAGTGATCTTGACACGCGTTGACGGTTTTCTGTACTTATCTCAACATACCTCGTAGAGCTCTTCGTTAGCGATGACCTAGAAGAATTCCGGCGCGGGGTGGAGCTAGTACCTCGTGGAGATCTTCGGCATCGATGAGCAAGAGGAATTCCGGCGCGGGGCGAAGCTAGTTAGTCGACCCGAGCAGAAAGGACAATGTGTCAATTTTTTCCCGGAGAGCTCTCTGAGAGCTAGAGGGTTTTAGATTAGAAGCCCAACTGGCGCCGGCGGTGGACCGTCAACCTGGCCACCGCCGGGGACCTCGTAGAGCTCCTTGCACGCGTAAGAGTGCTCATGTGAAGCAGACAGCTTCTCGGAGCATTTCTAGAAAAACGTTGTATTTGCATTTCTCGGTGTCAACGATACGTCGGTTCCTCCAAATGTTTCGATAGTAAAACTCTCACAAACGAGCTGAGCTGCTCGCAGAAGAAAATTCAGGTAGCAATGCTCGGAGTAAAAATCTGCTTTCTCAAAATGTATTTTCAGATATCTTTTAAATCTTAGCAAAACCGACCCAAAGTTACCACATTGTCCTTTCTGGCCGGGCCGATCAACTAGCTCCAGCCCGCACCGGAATTCCTCTAGCTTATCGATAACTGGCGCCGATCAACCTGGCGCCGGCGCTGAACCGTCAACCTGGTCACTGCCGGGAACCTCGTAGAGCTCCTTCCACGGGTGAGAGTGCTTAGAACCGACCGAGATCTTCTGGAAGCATTTCGCGAAAAAGGCAAAATTGATTTTTTTCATGTCGATCTGAAAATTGTTCCGCCAAGTGTTTTGATAGTGAATGTGCGCCTACAGAGCTCATATTAAGACGCAAAGACCCTAATAATCGTTCACAGGTGCGAAAAATCTGCTTTCTTAAAATGAATTATCAAATATCTTTCAAATCTTAGCAAAACCGACCAAAAGTTGTCACATTGTCTCTTCTGGTCGGGTCGGCCAACTGGGCGCCGGCGGTAAACCGTCAACCTTTCTTACCGCCGGGAGACTCGTAGAGCTTCCTGACAACATATAATGTCGAAAAAATACACACACAAAAAATTTCTGCACAAGCAATTGCAGACCTCTCGGATGCAACAGCCGAATGCCCCCGATGCTCCTCGATTGTCTTCTGTACGAGCTCTGTAGCTCTCCTACAGCCCGAGTTACGTGCGTAAATCGACAGCACCTGTCAAGATGACTCGAACAATACGAATGGTTTCGCAAACCTAGCTCGAGTATCAGACCGAGTTCAGACCTCTGCATACGCGTCTGATGTCTCTGAATCGATTCCTGTGATTACCAGCCCTGCAGCCCCCCTTACAGCCCGAGCTAAGTGCAGGAAACCCACAGCACCTCTCAGGATGACTCGAATAATACGAATAGTTTCGCGACCTAGTTCGGGCAGCAGACAGTGTTCGGAGCTCTGGATTTGACAGGCGGACGCGCCTGATGTCTCCGAATCGATTCCAGTGATTACCAGCTATGCAGCCCCCCTACAGCCCGAGTTATAAGTGCAGAGAAGCGACAGCATCTCTCAAGATGACTCGAACAATACGAATAGTTTCGCGATTCTAGATCGGGCAGCAAACCGAGTTCAGAGCTGGATTCACCAGCCAACGGCCACTGATGATTCTGAATTCTGTACGTATCAGCTCTGTAGCTGTCCTGTAGCTCGAGTTAAGTACAGAAAACCGAGAGCGTCTGTCAAGATGACTCGAATAATACGAATAGGTTTGCGGACCTAGCTCGGCTAGCAGACCGAGTTCAGACCTCTGGGTTCAACAGGCGAACGCGCCTGATCATTATGAATCGATTAGCTGTGCTTACCAGCTCTGTAGCTGTCCTGAAGCTCGAGTTATCTTGAGAAAACGGACAGCGCGTGACAAGATGATTCGAAACGGCCGATCCCGCCCGTGTGCTTTTTGACAGTACAAGATACCCGATCGAGTTCAGATCAAGATGGCGAGCGGGAATAAGATCGAATATCACGGGGAAGAAAAAAAAGAGCTCTAACGAATGGTTGAATTTCGAGAACAAAATTTTCAACCGACCCAAAGTCACCAAAAGGTCCGTCGAGATTTCTCTTGCCAACTAGCTCTCCAGCGCCCCGGAATTACGCATACGCTTCCAGCACTGGGCGCCGGCGGCAATCCGTCAACCTTTGTCACCGCCGGGGGACTCGTAGAGCTTCCTGACAACATATAATGTCGAAAAAAAATATACATAAAAAAATTTCAGCCCAGGCAATTTCAGACCTCTCGGATGCAACAGCCGAACGCCCCCGATGCTTCTGGATTGTCTTCTGTACGAGCTCTGTAGCTCTCCTACAGCCCGAGTTACGTGCGTAAATCGACAGCACCTCTCAAGATGAGACGAACAATACGAATAATTTGGTAAACCTAGCTCGAGTATCAGACCGAGTTCAGACCTCTGCATACGCGTCTGATGTCTCTGAATCGATTCCTGTGATTACCAGCCTGCAACCCCCCTAGAGCCCGAGTTCAGTGCAGAAAAACGACAGAATCCCAGGATGACTCGAACAATAAATAATTTCGCGGACCTAGTTCGGGCAGCAGACAGAGTTAGGAGCTCTCGATTTGAAAGGCGGACGCGCCTGATGTCTCCGAATCAATTCCAGTGATTACCAGCCATGCAGCCCACCTATAGCCCGAGTTAATTGCAGAGAAGCGACAGCATCTCTCAAGATGACTCGAACAATACGAATAGTTTCGCGATTCTAGATTGGGCAGCAGACCGAGTTCAGAGCTCTGGATTCAACAGACAACGGCAACTGATGATTCTGAATCAGATTCTGTACGTATCAGCTCTGTAGCTGTCCTCTAGCTCGAGTTGAGTACAGAAAACCGAGAGCATCTGTCAAGATGACTCGAATAATACGAATAGGTTTGCGGACCTAGCTCGGCTAGCGGACCGAGTTCAGACCTCTGGGTTCAACAGGCGAACGCGCCTAATCATTCTGAATCGAGTAGCTGTGCTTACCAGCTCTGTAGCTGTCCGCCAGTGCGTGACAAGATGACTCGAAACGGCCGATCCCGCCGGAGTGCTTTTTGGCAGTAACAGGTACCCGATCGAGCTGAGATCAAGATGGCGAGCGGGAATAAGATCGAATATCACGGGAAAAAATACTAGAGCTCTAACGAATGGTTGAATTTCGAGAACATACTTTTCAACCGACCAAAAGTCACCAAAAGGTCCGTCGAGATTTTTCTTGCCAACTAGCTCTTCAGCGCCCCGGAACTGGAACCGGCGTTAAACCGTCAACCTGGTTACCGCTGGTAACCTCGTAGAGCTCTTTTCTTGCACAGCGATCGTCGAAACACATGGAGAAAGCTTCTGAGGCGAGAAACGAAAAACTCGAAAAATCATGTTTTTCTGTTTTTCTACAACCTGGGTTCCTCCAAGTGTTTTGATAGTAATACTGCACTTATGGGCCCAGAAATTTTACTGGCGGACGCGCCATAACCCACTACAGGTGCGAAAAATCTGGTTTCTCAAAATGAATTGTCACATGCCCTTCAATATCTTGCAAAACCACCCAAAAGTTATCACTTTGTCCTTTCTGGCCGGGTCGGCTAACTGGCGCCGGCGGTGAACCGTCAACCTGGTCACCGCCGGGAACCTCGTAGAGCTCCTTGCATCCGCGAGAAAGCTCAGGATCAAAGCGAGAGCTTCTGGGAGCTTTTCTAGAAAAACTTCAAGTTGATATTTATCGGAGTCAACATGAAGTCGGTTCCTCCAAGTGAACTGGTACTGAAAATGGCTCTAGAGGGCTGAGCTGCTCAGGGAACAAAGTTTATATGTCGATGCTCGGAGTAAAAATCTGCTTTCTCAAAATGAATTGTCCAATATCTTTCAAATCTTAGCAAAACCGACCAAAAGTTATCACATCTTCTTTTCTGGTCGGGTCGGCCAACTAGCTCCACCCCGCGCCGGAATTCCTCTAGCTCATCGATGACGAAGAGCTCTACGAGGTACTAGCTCCACCCCGCGCCGGAATTCCTCTAGCTCATCGATGCCGAAGAGCTCTACGAGGTATTACTCTTAAGCTTCCAGCAATGGCTTGCTAAGGGAAGCTCTACGAGTTAAATAGCTTGCTAAGGGAAGCTCTGCGAGTTACTAGCTCCACCCCGCGCCGGAATTCCTCTAGCTCATCGATGCCGAAGAGCTCTACGAGGTACGAGCTCCAGCCCGCGCCAGAATTCCTATAGCTCATCGATAACGAAGAGCTTTACGAGGCACTGTGGCGGTGCCCGCCAGCAGCCCATCTTTGCCGACCAGGCTTCTCGCAGCGGCTCGCCCGACCCGGCAGCTAGTCCGGGGGCGCTTCGGGCAAGCGTCCACGCGCGCGTGCACGCGTGCAGGCACGCGGGCAGGCACGCGTGGAAGCGTTCCTGGCAGCGTTTCAGTAGCCCTGCAGGGACGCCTCCAGAGCCCCAGAAGCACTTCACGAGTGCGTCCGCGGGCTCGCCAGGACAGTTTAAATCGTAGAGCTTCCCTTTCGCTAGTTGCTGGAATCTCAAGAGTAATACCTCGTAGAGCTCTTCGTCATACCTCGCAGAGCTCTTCGTTATCGATGAGCCAGAGGAATTTCGGCGCGGGGTGGGGCTAGTTGGAGAGCTCTCTGAGAGCTTTAGGGCTTTAGATTGCAAGCCGGACAGTGGTGGTGCCCGCCAGCAGCCCATCTCCGCCGCTCCACGATCCTCGCAGCTCTTCGCCCGAGCCGGCAACGTGTCCGGGGGCGCTTCTGGCAAGCGTCCACGCGAGCTTGCACGCGTGCAGGCACGCGTGGAAGCGATCCTGGCAGCGCTTCAGAGGCGCTGCAGAGAGCTCGCCAGGAAAGCTTTCCAGCGTGTGTTTTCTCTGCCCTCCGGATTATGGACGCTACCAAGTACCTCGTAGAGCTCTCATGGCATGAGAACTAGAAGAAAACCTCGTAGAGCTCTTCGTCATCGATGAGCTAGAGGAACTGGGCGCCGGCGGTAAACCGTCAACCTTTGTTACCGCCGGGGGACTCGCAGAGCTTCCTGACAACATATAATGTCGAAAAAAAATACACAGAAAAAATAATTTTTCGGCCAAAGCAATTTCAGACCTCTCGGATGCAACAGCCGAACGCCCCCGATGCTTCTGGATTGTCTTCTGTACGAGCTCTGTAGCTCTCCTACAGCCCGAGTTACGTGCGTAAATCGACAGCACCTCTCAAGATGAGACGAACAATACGAATAGTTTGGCAAACCTAGCTCGAGTATCAGACCGAGTTCAGACCTCTGCATGCGACAGGCGGACGCGTTTGGTCTGATGTCTCTGAATCGATTCCTGTGATTACCAGCCCTGCAGCCCCCCCCCCCCCGACAGCCCGAGTTAAGTGCAGGAAACCGACAGCACCTCTCAGGATGACTCGAACAATACGAATAGTTGCGCGGACCTAGTTCGGGCAGCAGACAGACTTTGGAGCTCTAGATTCGAAAGGCGGACGCGCCTGATGTCTCCGAATCGATTCCAGTGATTACCAGCCATGCAGCCCCCCTACAGCCCGAGTTCAGTGCAGAGAACCGACAGCATCTCTCAAGATGACTCGAACAATACGAATAGTTTCGCGATTCTAGATCGGGCAGCAGACCGAGTTCAGAGCTCTGGATTCAACAGACAACGGCAACTGATGATTCTGAATCAGATTCTGTACGCATCAGCTCTGTAGCTGTCCTGTAGCTCGAGTTAAGTACAGAAACCGAGAGCGTCTGTCGAGATGACTCGAATAATACGAATAGGTTTGCGGACCTAGCTCGGCTAGCAAACCGAGTTCAGACCTCTGGGTTCAACAGGCGAACGCGCCTGATCATTGTGAATCGAGTAGCTGTGCTTCCATGCTCTGTAGCTGTCCTGAAGCTCGAGTTATCTTGAGAAAACCGTTACCGCGTGACAAGATGACCAGAAACGGGCGATCCCGCCCGTGCGCTTTTTGGCAGTAAAAGGTACCCGATCGAGCTGAGATCAAGACGGCGAGCGGGAATAAGATCGAATATCACGGGAAAAAATACTGCAGCTCAAACGAATTGAGGAATTTCGAGAACAAAATTTTTAACCGACAAAAAATCATCAAAAGTTCCGTCGAGATTTTTCTTGCCAACTAGCTCTCCGGCGCCCCGGAATTACTGGAACCGGCGGTAAACCGTCAATATGGTTTTTGCGGGCTTTGCGGTGGGGTCCTCCAGCACATGCAAGCAGCGGTGCTCCCCGCGGCCACCAGGCGCAAGTGGCTCTACCGAGCGTGTGAGACGCTATCTATAACGGACGCAATCTGCGAGATTGCGTGAATTAGCTTCGAGGCGGCCGTTAACTCACAGACCGTCACGGTTGACTCCCTATCGAGGCCAAACGCCTCTTCGGCAATCACGTGACACTGTATAGCATTTTTATGTTCTACAAAAGCCTGCAGCCACCAGCCTCCCCCAGCCCCAATATCCGAGGTGCCTCCGTCGAAGTAACCCCTCAATCCTAAAACTTTCGAAGTATATAAAGGGGCAAGATACTCGTTTCTCTTCGATGTGTGTGGGCAAGCTCTGCAAGCCCACGTGAGTTCATCAGCATAACTGTTACCCTCCCTATAAAGATGTTTGATTGGGTCAGCCCCCGCACACGCAGTTCTCAAACAGGTGTCCGTTATAGCATCAAGAGTGTTTTGTGCCGCCTCCAAGGTGTTGTTATAGCCCATGTTCGTGCACCTCCAGTGCCCTCTTATCCATTGGACCACACACAAGCTGTCACCCAGTATTTCAAATGGAATCTTATCAGACTCATAGTCAAAGATAGTCTCATTTTCAAAGTTATGAGCAATGCGACGCGCAATCCTATCATTATTAACTTTCGTCTCCTCCTCCTCCGTACGTACAACCGAAACTCTAGGTTTGGCCAGATAGTCGAGAATGGCGGGCAGGTGCAATCTTTTGAGCAACTTCTCAACGAAAATCGACCAATCTTCTTTCCCAAACATCATAGTCTCCCACCACTTCGTATTGCCATTTTGATCAGCAATGAAGACATCTTCCCATTTTCTCCAACCGACGTATTTAGTCCCACCACGCCATCCAAGAAGAGCAGCCTGAGAATCCCTCGAGCGTGCAGCGAACGCGCGACGATGAGCGGCCCAGTCACCTGACGCATGCATCATGCCCAACCGCGCCTGAGAGTAGGCGTTGAGTTTGAAGACATTCACGTTTGCGCCAGAGGGTCGTGCCTCTCGCGGCTCACTATCATGATTAGAAGAGGGGGGGTCCCGTGGTCGCTTACTTCCCTGTGGGGCAGCAGACTGACTATCGGCGGAAGCGATGGGGTCATCATTCACCTGAGCAATACACCGTCTCTTTTGACTGCCCCTTGGCGAACATATTTCATCCCGATCTCTTTTGTCGCATGGGCGTTGGGGCTGTCTGACACGCTTGGCGAGCTCCTCCTGGCTCGCAGTGAGACTCGGGCCAGGGCACCGCTTCTCTCCCCTGGCGGCCAGACGGGTCTCCACAATCTGCCTGCGACGATTCTTGGCCGCGGGCGTGGGTTCGCTCTCACCGTCGGCTGGGGGGGCTGTGGCCACAGGACTGACAGTGCCTTGGGCTTCGCGCTGGCTGCTCCTTTCTTCCAGGAGCCTGGCGCACTCAAACAGATGCGCCACCTGCAGCGGATCACTCAAAGGAACTCTTATTCTGGACGCAGACGACACACGACCAGAAGAACAATGAGCATCCTTTTTGTTCGGCTCCAAAGAAACTCTTATACTGGACGCAGACGACACACGACCAGAAGAACGTTGACAATCTTTTTTGTGCTCCGTCAGTCCCCCACGGCTACCAAACATAGCCGCAGGTCTCTGGGGCTCAGGCGAAACACTCTGAGGCACAGCACGAGGCGGACAATGAGAATGAATGGAGTGCGTACTGTGTGTGTGTGCAGCGTAGCTGTCGGAATATAACAAGGCAACTGATCGAAAGAACTTCCTCTCTCAGCCTGCGGCACAGAAGACATCGAACGAAGGTGTGCATGCTCTCCACTGTTCGTGTGCAGCGTAGCTGTCTGAATATAACTGGGCAACGTGTCGAAGGAACGGTCATCAACCTGCGGCACAGGCAACAAAGAATGGACATGTGTTGTATCATCACTGTGAGTGTGCAGCGTAGCTGTCTGAATAAAGCTGGGCGCGGACTCCAAAGATCGTTGGCCAGACAACTGAGGCACAGGCAAAGAAGAATGGACATGTGTGTGAGCCTGACTGTACGTGTGCAGCGAAGCTGTCGGATCAACATGTACTCTGTCTGTGTGCAGCGTAGCTGTCGGGATATTTTGACACGCAAAGCCTCTGGCAAAGCAAGCAATATCTTTCGCCCAGAGCCAGTTCTTGTGAATGAAGAGTTCCACCGCCGACTGAAATCCAAGGTTGGCGAACTGGTCGCGAGCATACTTGAACCTCCTCTTTTGGTAGACCGTCCAATCTTCAGTCACTCCTTTCCTCCTTCCTCCGATGATAGCTAATAGCTTTCCTTCCCAGGAGAATATTTTTTGTGCCGTGATGTTGTCAATCGTCACCCCTTCAATTGCGACGAAAAGTAGCTTACTCTGGATACGGAGTCGGTATCGCTGGAATCGTCTCTCAATCGGGATGCGATGACTTCTATAGTATTCGATGTCGGCAAAGAAGGCACCACGGGCACGATCCAAGTTCAATTGCAGATCGCTATGCTGTGTCCAATATCTGTCCAACCTGTAACCCAGGATGTCCAAAGTGTTAACGCATTCAAGTTTATACGTGTGGGTCTGGATATGAAGAACTACATCATTCGAGCCATTGACGCCAAAGGGGATGAGCTTGAGAGAGGATGGTTTCCAATTGAGGCCGGCCTGGAGCAGGGGGAGAGTGAGCTCAGTCACCATGGTCCTGAGCTGCCGTTCATCTCTAGCGTACAGCAACAAATTGTCCGCCCAGAGGGCATGTGAAATCGTCGATCTAGTGGGCATGGGAACGGGGGACTCGACTACATAACCCAGATCACGCCCTGGCCAGGTCCCGACGATATCATTCCACAAGGCCACACTCACCACTTTGAATATGAATGGTCCGTCCACCCCGCCCGTCCTGATACTCCGATCCCAACCAATCCAATCCAAATTCTGGGTCCCTTCGAAGGTGGCTTTACACGTGTTTTCGGTCATAGGACAAAGAAGGGCATAAATCAAAGCGGGGTCAAAACCAAGCTTCTCCATACTTTGTAACGCTAGCTTGATAGTAACGTGGTCAAACGCCTGGAGTACATCGAGGCTGGCCAGATAGAGCTTCTCCCCTTTTCCCCATTGTGCAGCATGTTGGCAAAGATGTTTGGTAAACGATGTGACCTCAGAAACCTTCCTGAACTGCACAAACCCATACATGTTAAGAGAGTGTTTGATATTCACCAGGTGTTGTTCCCCTTTAATGACTAGGACATGGTTGTACCACTTCTGGACCAGGCTCAGGAGGCAGATCGCCCTAGTCTCTGAGAGCTCCTGAATGGACGGCGCCTTCGGGATGAGAGTTACCAGAAACCTCTTCCAATCCGAGGGGACCTGTTGGCGACGATTGGCGATCAGGCTGAAATGATGTCGGATTGTCTTGAGGCTGGCAAAGGGGATGAGCTGCAGCATCTCCCGTGTCACTTGGTCAGGTCCAGCCGCCCCACTCTTGAGGCGAGCCCTCGCTCGCAAGATGTCATGCATGGTGATGCTCACGCACTGGGACTGGTTGAGCTTCGATGCCAGACCTTCCAGAATCAACTTCACCTCCCTCCTCGCCCCGTAGTCCTCCACCCTGTCTTTCAAGTACCTCCCAATTTCCACCTGTTTGGCCTCGACATCGTAAGTAAGTTCCCACTCCCCCGTCATCTTTTTGACTTTAAGTGCCTGTGCTTGTGTACGTAATTTACGCTGTTCAACTTTGTGTTTGTATTCGAGCATGTCGGCATCATATTGTTTTCGCAGTGGTTTGATCAATCTCCGAAGACTCCTTACTTCATTCTGGCATCGAAGTTCTCTGGGCCAAAGAGCACGCCGTAACAGCCGTTCGAGCGTCCAAAGACGTTCCGGCCTCACAGGTGCACGAAGTGCGGCCACCTGGCGGCCAGGGATACTTGCCGCCGTATCTGCGATGATCTGGCTGAGTGTGCCCCTGCCCTGCCTCCTCTGGTCGCCCTCCTCCTCCTTCACGGGTCTCACGTCCCTTTTGATGTCCTCCTCCTCCTCCTCTTCAACCAAAGACTGTAATGGGCGATACCGAGAGCCTGCATCTTGAAACTGCCGTGACAGGGCACGGTCGAAGCTGGCGGCAGCCGCAGCAGGGTCCACAGGTTCCCATTGATGCAAGGCAGCTCGCTTCCTATTCTTGCAGCGTCGCCGCCTTCCCACAGCAACCGCAAGATGAACTAGTTTGTGGTCGCTGATCTCCTGGATTGTGGCCGATCTCCCTGGGGCCCGAATCCACTCAGCAGTAGTCCCCGAGTCGAATTGATCAGAAGCACTGATGCCTATATAATCGAGCACCGCCTCCCCTCGGGGTGCTGCCCTACCTCGCCAAGTGGCACAGCGAGGGCCAAACGTGTTTGCCAGTCGTAAACGATGCACACTGCAAAATTCTGCCAATAGGAACCTCATCTCCTCCAATTGTTTCTTCCTCACACCCTCCCTTCCTCCTCTGAATAGTACCTCCACCTCTTCCTTCACTCCCATACCAGTGATAGCACGGCCGTTGGCGATAATATTAGGAGCCATCTCAACGTTGGCATCCGTAAACAAGATAAGCATGTCTGGCTGCTCGGGGTGACGTCTGCGATACTCTCTGATCCTCCTCTTCACCTCCTCCAACACTTGACTGAATTCCCTCACCTCCTCATCCTTATCATCTGCATATGGCAAATACAAGCAAACAATAGCGGCTGGCCTGAACCATGCAATGACGAACCTTGGTCCGCGCTCAATGTCCCGTAGCAGAGCCTTCCAAGGGCCCTTCCACAAAATAGCAGCTTTCTTACACGAAGAGCGTTCCATGTGCCACCCATCCCCAGCAAGAATCTTTCGACTGTCCGTGAAAAACTGTGCCTCCTGGAGTCCCAACAAGAAAATGCCTCTGTCGTTGGCAGCATCCAGGATAGCTTTGGAAAACTGTGGGCCTCTTTTCTCGATATTCCATGTGCCCACTCTGGCAATCCACTCATGTCATTCAGCCCTCAGATCAGCCTGGAGCTGTGCCGTATTGATGGCAGGGTCCAAGACGGCCAGAGCGGGCAGGATCTCATAGTTCGTTGCTGGGTTAAAAACAGCGATGACCTTGCCATTTGTGGTGTCGTTGGGGAGCTTGCCCCAGAAGTGCGTCGTAGGTGGTCCCAGCTCCGCTCGAACAATAATTCCCAGGGCCGCATTGACATGGCGCCTGAAGATGTTCTGAAACTTACCTGCGCAATTAACATGTGGTTGTTTGTGCGGAGCCGCCTCAACAATGACTTTGATACTACCCTGTGCTTCTGTAGCCTGTTTAGCCACCTCTGTCAATGTTTTACTGGTTCCACTGTGCACTGCCGCAAGGAGTCTATGGCGCATATCCCACAATATTCTGGAGTCGGTCCCCATGGTGAAAAAGATTCTGATGCGACTGTATCCGAATGTGCGACCATCATTTTCTTCTTGAGTACGTGGTGTGTCAACCCTGCCTTCCGCCGAAGTGCTGGCGACGATCGGAGAAAGAACAATCTCATTGAGGATATCGTTAACCTGTGATTGTGTCAGCATCTGGCGGCCTCGTTGCTCATAGTTTTTCCAGTCCGTCACCCAGCCCTTGATTTCAATGAAAGACGGGTTCCAGGTCGCACGAGTAAAGGCCCCAGACATCCGTGAAGACACTCCATTGCTGGACCCTGACTCCGATCTAGTTTGAAGCGTGTTGAATTCTGTTCTCAGTGCTGACAAGGATGCTGCATTATCAGTAATCTCGCGTCTCATTGAGGCAATTGACGCCGTGTGCGTCGCCAGTGTCGCCTCCATGGGGGCAAGGCGTGCAGTGAGGGTCTCGTTCAGCTGTATCCTCTGGGCATCGATCATGGCACTCTGAGCGCCGGCCCACCAAGCAGGGGGCTTGTCATCCGTTCTGTCACCACTGCGGCTCCTC
Source organism: Prorocentrum cordatum (assembly GCA_963575745.1). NCBI lineage: Eukaryota > Dinophyceae > Prorocentrales > Prorocentraceae > Prorocentrum > Prorocentrum cordatum. The sequence goes on along the minus strand of CAUYUJ010016215.1, from coordinate 34,965 downwards.
TGGTCCCCACCTCTTCGCCTGCTGTCGACCAGGCCCGAGACAGGTGGCTGCGCCCGCTGGGGGCCGAAGGGTCCTACCGCTGTGTTCTCCTCCATCCTGAGATCTGGGAAATCAAGGGAAGATAGAGCACTGTCTCCGTCGATACTGTGGAACTCACCTACAGCTGACTCTGATAGCACACTGGGGGGTAGCTTTCTACTCTCCCACGAGGGACTTCTCTGAGTATTCCACGCCGTCTTTGCAAACTCGACCTCCAAAGAGTGTGTACGGTACTCAGGCAAATGACACTCTGCAGCACGCGTACGAGAATCTGAATCGAACAAAGAATGAGTGTGTACGGTCCACAGGCAAAAGACACTCTGCAGCACGCGTACGAGAATCTGAATCGAACACAGAATGAGTGTGTACGGTACTCAGGCAAAATACACTCTGCAGTAGCGCGTACGTTAATGGGAACCAAGAAAAACAGCACGGCACAATGCCGCTCGAGACGAGGGCCCAGCGGGAGCCCCCAGCCGCCAGACCCCTGAGGAGGGAGGCAACCAAGTTACCGCCGGGAACCTCGTAGAGCTCTTTTCTTGCACAGCGATCGTCGGAACACATGGAGAAAGCTTCTGGGGCGAGAAACAAAAAACTCGAAAAATCACGTTTCTGTTTTATACAACCTCGGTTCCCCAAGTGTTTTGATAGTAATACTGCACCTATGGGCCTGAAACGTTTACTGGCGGACGCGCCATAGCCCACTACAGGTGCGAAAAATCTGGTTTCTCAAAATGAATTGCCAGATATCCTTGAATTTTTCGCAAAACCACCCAAAAGTTACCACTTTGTCCTTTCTGGCCGGGTCGGCCAACTAGCTTCACCCCGCGCCGGAATTCCTCTAGCTCATCGATGCCGAAGTGCTCTACGAGGTACTCTTAAGATTCCAGCAATAACTTGCTAAGGGAAGTTCTACGAGTTATCCCGGCGCGGGGTGGAGCTAGTACCTCGTAGAGCTCTTCGTCATCGATGAGCTAGAGGAATTCCGGCGCGGGGGGAGCTAGTTTCCCGGAGAGCTCTCTGAGAGCTAGAGGGCTTAAGATTAGAAGCCGGGCGGTGGTGGTGCCCGCCAGGAGCCCATCTCCGCCGCTCCACGATCCCCGCAGGGGCTTCTACGCAGCGGGTCCGGGAGAGCTTCCCGCAAGCGTAAACGCGCGCCTGCACGCGTGCAGGCTTGCGTGAAAGTGGCTCCGGCAGCGCCAGAGACGCCGCAGGGGAGCCCCCCAGAGCCCCAGAAGCGCTTCAAGGGAGCGTCGGACGGCCCGCCAGGGAAGTAACTCGTAGAGCTTCCCTGGGCTAGTTGCTGGAAGCTTGAGAGTAATTCCGGCACGCTGGAGAGCTAGTTCGCAAGAAAAATGACGGACCTTTTGCTGATTTTTGGTCGGTTGAAAATTTTGTTCTCGCAATTCAACAAGTCGTTTGAGCTCTAGTATTTTTTCCCACCATATTCGATCTTATTCCGCACGCCGTCTCAATCTCAGCTCGATCGGATGAATATTTCTCGGATCGGCGGTTTCGAGTCATCTTGATACGCGCTGTTGGTATGTTGTACTTAACTCGAGCTCTAGGACAGCTGCAGAGATCATTCTCGCAGAAATCGATTGCGAATCATTAGGCGCGTTCGTCTGTCCCATAGAGGTATGAAGTCGGTCTGCTGCCCGAGCTAGATTCGCGAAACTATTCGTGTTATTGGAGTCATCTTGAGAGATGCTGACAATTTTCTGCACAGGGGGGAGCTAGGGCTCGTACTCACAGGAATCGATTCCGCCTGCCCAATTCAGAGCTCGGGAATCGGTGCGCTGCCCAAGCTAGGTTCGCAAAACTATGTGTATTCGTTGAGTCATCTTAAGAGATGATGTCCGTTTTCTGCACTTAACTCGGGCAGTATGGGGAGCTAAAGGGCTGGTAACCACTGGAATCGATTGAGAGACATCAGTCGCGTCCACTTGTCGCATTTAGCACCCTCAACTCGGCCTGCTGCCCGAGCTAGTCCGCGAAACTATTCCTATTGCTCGAGTCGCCCTCAGAGGTGCTATGGATTTCCTGCACTTAAATCGGGCTGTAAGGGAGCTGCAGACATAGTTATCACGGGAATCGTTTCGAAGACATCAGGCGCGTCCGCCTGTTGCATTCAGAGATCTGAGCTCGGTCTGATACTCGAGCTAGATTCGCGAAACTATTTGTATTGTTCGAGGAATCTCGAGAAGTGCTGTCCATTTATGCACGTAAATCGTGCTCTAGGAGAGCTACGGAGCTCGTGCACAGAGAAAAGAATTCAGAAGCATGAGGGGCGTTTGGCTGTTACATCGAGAGGTCTGAAATCGTTAGGTCTGAACTCGGTCTGCTGCTCGAGCTAGACCCGCAAAACTATTTGTAATATACGATCATTTTGACGAGTGTAGTCGGTTCCCCTTAACTGAAGATTTAGAATAGCTACAGAGCTGGCACGCATATAAACCGATCCAGTATCACCCGGCGCGATTTTTCTCGCATCGAGAGGTCCGAACTCGGTCTGGCAGCTAGGTCCACAAAGCGAAAATGCAAAATTTTTTATATTTATAAATATAAATATATATTTTTTGAATTTTTATATATATAAATATAATAATAATAATTATATATATATACATATATATATAATAATAAAAAATATATAAAAAAAAAAAAAAAAAAAAAAAAAAAAAAAAAAAAAAAAAAAAAAAAAAAAAAAAAAAAAAAAAAAAAAAAAAAAAAAAAAAAAAAAAAAAAAAAAAAAAAATATTCCTTCTTCACGCTTGATAAAGCTTCTTCTGTGTGCTTCGAGCAGCGCCGCGCCAGAATAGAGCTCTACGAGGCTCCCGGCGGTTACCTGGTTGACGGTCTACCGCCGGATCCCAGTCGAGAGGTCTGAAATCGTTTAGACTGAAAAATTTCTGGCGCTGGCGGTGAACCGTCAACCTGGTCTGCGGTCTGCGGGGCCCGATTCGAGCCCCCTTAGGGGGCAGGGCCAGCGGTAGGATTACCTACAGGCAACCTAAGCACTAACAGCGGAGCTGTGCGATATACAAGTCAGCGTAGCTGTGCATATATGATACAACAGCGTAGCTGCACAGGAATATACACACATCAAGAAACAGTGGGGCTAAGCATGTATCTTACAACAGCGGAGCTATGCAGATATTATACACAAACAGTCACCTGCCAAGTTGTACGTGTATACACATCTCGGCAATGCCATTGAGAAGAGAATGTGCAGCTGCCAACTCAGCCTGTGTGATCGTGCAATGGCTAGGGATCATGAAACCTCTGCGGCCAACTCCAGGGTGCCATCCACCCTGCACAAGTCCAGGGGGAAGCTGGTGAGGAGGAAGAGAGGGAACAAGATAAACATCAATAACCCAGCCACACGAGGTGCCACGCTCACACCGCCCACCGTCAAAAGCTCCTCTAAGTGCACGAACAATATAATGACCCGATCTAATATGATAAAGAGTGTTATGATTCCAACGAACATCAGAAGTTACTTTACCCTCACGTGCAAGATGTGTCTCATAGTCCGCCTCATCGTTGCCCTCCCTATACACCCATTTCCACATATCCCTTCCCACTTCAGCCGTGACAAGATGATGGTCCTCACTCATTCTGTGGAGGCGGTTCTGCATACCCTTGATCGTGCGGCGGTATACTTCATTATGACAGCGATATCTTCCATTAAGCCAGCGCACGACACACTGGCTATCCCCACGGAGCTCCAAGCCATATCCACCCCCTTCCCCACGCCAAGTGGTTTCATCATCATTTATCGCGGCCAGTCGTTTCGCCGCCCGTTCATTTTCCCGTCGTTGCTGCTCCTCAGACTTCTCCCCCCCCTCCTCCTCCTGCTTGAACTCACCCGTGAAGGGATCCCGAAGAAGGCAGAACTCGAGAAGATCATCCAAGTCCAGGGCGGCCAGGGTACCCACCAGGAAAGAACGCCAGCCAGTTTCATTCCAGACCATCGTGCGATCCAAATGAACCCCGCGCGTGTGCTCGAAGACCTCGAACCAAGGCCTGAGTCCCGTCAAGACTCGATGACGACAGGCTCTAGTAAACCTTCGGCCCCCAGGGAGAGCTCTAACATGTACGTCACGCTGCTCAGTCCACTCCCCCGACGCGTGCATCATCGTCAAGGCGCTCTGCATACTGGCAGTGGGCAATCCTCCTTCCTCCTCCCGTGCATAGGTATGGCGTACCCGCTTACGAACAGGCTCATGTACATGTTGTGAATCGTGATGCTCATATGCCGTGTTCTCCGATATACGTCTGCGAACTGATCTACTTTCCAAGGAAGATGCGCTCTGTGCCTTTCTCCTACACGAACTGTTGAGCTGTCTGGCATTCGGGGTAGGCGAGGGAACCGATAACTCCAAGAAACGCTGCGAACCACCAAAAATATCAGGATCTCGTGGCTCATGATAAAGAATGCCCTGACTGAGTGCGTCCTCATCCACCCGACTATGTTCCTCATGGATTGTGCTCACAACATGTTTGGCGAAGAGCCACTGGCGATGAAGGGCGAGCTGGACCATCGAAGGCTTACGGGCCCACTTCAATAAGCGACGGCCACCCTTAATCCTCCTGCCCCAGTACTCTCCCCAGGACTCCGTGATCTTCTTTTTGAGACGTCTCATGGTGGACAAGAAGTTGCCTTCAGCTGCATGTATCTGTTGGAGACTACTCGAATCCAGAGTCGTACCCTCCAAGCCGTACAGAAAGCAACTTCTGACCCTGCTATCATAACGCTGAAACTTACAACGAAGCGGAACCACGGGCGACGAGTAAAAAGAAATCTCACTCATGAAGACCCTCCGTGCCTTCTCCAGTCGGTGCTTAATGTCGTCATGATCCTGAAATCGTACATCCAATAGCGTGCCGAGAACCTCCATCCTCTCCACCTGCCTCACTATCATCTCCTCCGAAGGGCCTGCGGCGCTCTGGGAAGCCCCACGAGAACGCTTCCTACCCATCTCAGCAGGCAGGAGCCCCGGTACAGGCAGGCGGATATCCTGCAATGGACCTTGAACGCCACAAGCCAAGAACTCCATCGAAGATGCTTTCCAGTTGAAACCGAAGCGGTGGAGGACCCCAGTCAAGTCCTCGAGCATATGAGTCAGTTCTCGCCTGGAAGCTGCTGCCAGCAAAATATTGTCTGCCCACAGCCAGTGGTTGACCAAGAGATTGGATGCCTCATCAGTGAGCCTGACGCCGTATCCAGACTGCCTCCAACCTGCCGTCACTGGTGCAAGCATACGAAGTGTCTGGGCAACAAACAGCAAAGGCGCCTCCAAGGAGCCTGTACGTATGCAAGTATCCCACGAGATGGTCGTAGAACACTGTTGGAAGCTGATCTCTGCCGTATTACAAGCATAACTCTCAAAGACAGCATACACAAGGGCAGGATGGACATGATGGAATAAAAGCGCCTCTGCTGCACATCTCACCGTGAAATTATCAAACGCCTTTTCAATGTCAGCACTTGCAAGATAAAGACTCTCCTCCTTCCCCCACACAACGCCGTGTTGAGCAAGACGTTTGAGGGGGGCCGTGACCTCATAACATTTGTGCCCCGCAATAAAGCCATATAAGTTGCAACCTGGCGGTGCAGCCTGCCGAACGCGGTGCTCTAGAAGTACACATAGACAACTGCTATACCACTTACCAAAATGAGAAAGAAGTGAGAGGGCCCGCGTTTCTTCAAAATCACGAGCCTTGGGATTCTTAGGCATCAAGCATACCAAGATCTCTCTCCAGGACTTCGGTGAAACATGTTTCTGATCGTACAGCAAACGGAATAAGGTAAGTATGTGTCGGAGGGCTTCCCATGGCAATGCTTTGAGCACCGATGACGTCACCCCGTCTGCACCTGTTGCCCGTCCTTCCCTGAGTCTAGACCGTGCCTCCAGCAAGAGACCCATGTTGATCGGGTTGCGGTGGGGCTCTCCAGAGTCTCGCAGGGCCTTACACTGGTTCTTAAGCTCATCCAAGCACGCGTTGGTGTCCTGTCGGTGGGGATCGCTGGAGTACCTCAGGAGCCCATGCCGCCGAAGGCCCTCAATCCACTTCTCCTGGTCACGCGTGAGGACCCCGTCAACATACATGTGCGTAATAACAGGCCTACGACGGACACCATCACGAATACGGTAAAGCTCACATGCACGATCATGACGCTTACGTACTCGACGCCACCTCCTTGCTGTCCCCTTGTACTCCTCCTGGACTCTCTCGTACTCCTCCTGTCCCACGTTAGCCCCGCCATATCGTGCCACCCTCCACCTCTTCCTGACCTTAAAGAACTCCTCCTTTATCAGTAAATCCTCCTCCGAATATCTGGGATAGTCTGAAACAGGCTGACCACGGGAACGGGAGATATCCAAAGTCTCACTGGCACCCTCAAGTATACTCTGTGTCATGACCTCAAAACCTACATCCGTGTGGATCTGATTCACGAGCTCGGGCTGGCAAATCGCTCTCTCCAAGCCGGCTGTCTGCTGGAGCTCGAACCCTGGCTGAAGCTTCCAGGTCTTGAGCTGAGGCCGACGTCGATACCTCAACTGAGCATGCTGGGCGGGCATATCGGCACACAAGAGCTTGTGATCGCTAAACGTCCTTTCCGTCGCCTCCGACCGTGGGACCTGGGACGGCACAACCCAAGAACAAGTCACCTCTGGAGTCATCCAAGAAGCTGGGACCGCAAGATAATCATAGACGTGCTCGTATGTGCTCGAATTGTGTCTCCAAGTAGGCTGACGAGTCCCAAAAGTGTTGGCTAGCTGCAACTTGAGGGCCCCCATGGTCTTCAGAAAGGCCCCCGAGTACATCTCCCTCATCCTGTTGGCTCTACTTTCGTCACCTCCACTAGACCTCCCCCTCTTACGTATAGGCCCATTCACCGCCTCCCCCGTAACCTCCACCCCATTGATCCTGTGGTGCGGGAAAACCTCCACGTTGGCGTCAGCCGAGATAACAACCTCCTCAATGTGAAATCGCTTTTTGGCCGCAGAGACATGTGCAACAAGATCCGATAACACGTCCGTATAGAGCTTGAAACTAGCAAGAAACCCTTCAGGAGAACGGCGTGCTTCACCCTGTGCACCCCGCTCAGACTCCTTATGAGGGAGATAGACAGAAACGAAGATGAGCTTGCGAAAGATTGCAATGACCCAGCGGCGACCACACACAACATCGATAAGCAGATGTCTCCATACACCTCGGCACAAGATGGCAGCCCGTCTCCCCACGTTCTCCCCTTCATCTGCCGAGCGATGTATATCCCAACCCGCATCTGCAAGATCCAAGTCGTGTAAGAACTGGCTCTCTTGGACCCCGACGATGGAAATCTTTAATTCGGCAATGTGATTCATGCACTCGGAGGTGTATCTTCCCAACCTCCGAACGTTCCAACCTCCAACAGAAGCTGGGCACCGTCACGAGCTGCTATTCACCTGCCTCTCCCAAGTCTTGCAGTCCAGATCTGGATCGATGTGCTGGACCCGCTCGGACACGAACTTCCATCCCACGGTATCCGTCCACGTACCTACACACACTTTATCACTCTGACTATCCTTCTGCAGGTATGCCCAAGCCTTTGCAGGCCCTTCAGGCTCAAAAGTGATGAGAGCAGTGGCAACAGTCTTGAGCTTATGAAAGATCGCAGTCGCCTTGCGAGTCTCCCCCACTCTACGTCGGTCCTGTGGTGCCGGTTGGACAAACCAACCGAGGTGTCGATCTTTGCATGGTCCAAAACTATTCTGACAACCGACCAGATCAGGGCACGAATTGGACCAGGCTGAGGCCCACTCGTTGCGTACTTCCCAGACCGTCTCTTTCGAAGTCCCTGGCATGAAGTATATGCGAAACTTGGTCACACCAAATCGATTGGAAGCGATATCCCCGTCCGTCCTACCTCTGTCGAAGATCTTAGTAACGTCACTCTCCCGTGCTTGCGATAGTGTGTACAACTTACCTATCATGTTCCTAACCGTGGTGACCTGGATCTTGGCCTTATCTCGAGTTTCAACCTTTCGGGGGTCCTCTTGCGCGAAGCCGCTCACCTGGATCCAAGTCGGAACATGTGGTACAAAGGGTCTCTGGAAGTCAGCAGTCCGAGAAGCACGAGTAGACGCACCTCCCAGAGATGATGAATCTGCCCAGGGATCTCTAGAGTTCATCTGAGCCTGAAGTGCTTTGATCTCTTTCGCCTGGGCCTCCTGAGCTGAACGAATCTCCTGCACCGACGAAGCAATAGGGGCAACCTGCTCTGATACCCTCGTTTGAATCTGCTCTTTGATGTCAACAGAGTTCTGCATAAGCATCCTCTGCATATCTTCACGCATGGCATCGAATTGTGCACGGAGCATAGTGGCCAGATCTCCAGCATCACCTCCTCCTCCTCCACTACTACCACTTCCATTCCCACTCACTGCCCCACCTCCACCACCCTCGGCATCACCAAGAAGACGTCTATCTTCCAGGAGCTTCCTCTGTCGCTTCTCTCCGTTGCCCTCAGTTCCCATATCATCATCAGAAGTCGGAACCATCTTCCTCTTAAGATCACACTGCCCACAACTGGAAGTAGAATACCGATAAGCTCGACAAGTAGGGCACCTACTAGCCTCCAGATCACGATAGTGTTCGTCCTCGAGTTCTTCAAAAAACTTATCCCAACCCCGTGAAGGTGAAAGTCGGTACGTGATCAAATCTGCTGCAACCTGGTCACCGCCGGGAACCTCGTAGAGCTCCTTTTACGCGTGAGAGTGCTCAGAGTCGAAAGAGAGAGCTTCTGGAAGCATTTCTCGAAAAGGGGGCAAATTCATTTTTTCGTGTCGACATGAAGATAGTTGCTCCAAGTGTTTTGATAGTAAAAGAGCGCCGACGGAGCTCATACTAAGAGACAGAGGCCCTCATAGTCGTTTACAGGTGCGAAAAATCTGCTCGTCCAAAATGAATTGTCACATATCTTTCAAAAAATTGCAAAACCACCCAAAAGTTATCACTTTGTCCTTTCTGGCCGGGTCGACCAACTAGCTCCACCCCGCGCCGGAATTCCTCTGACTCATCGATGCCGAAGAGCTCTACGAGGTATTTATTCTCTGCCATATTTTTTCACATTATACTTGGTAGGGTCCAAAAACTGGGCGCCGGCGGTAAACCGTCAACCTTTCTTACCGCCGGGGGACTCGTAGAGCTTCCTGACAACATATAATGTCGAAAAAAATTACACCGAAAAAATAGCTTTTCAGCCCAAGCAATTTCAGACCTCTCCGATGCAACCCCGATGCTTCTGGATTGTCTTCTGCACGAGCTCTGCACCTCTCCTACAGCCCGAGTTACGCGCGTAAACCGACAGCAACTCTCAAGATGACTCGAACAATACGCATATTTTTAACAAACCTAGCTCGAATATCAGACCCAGTTCAGACCTCTGCATGCGACAGGCAGACGCGTATGATGTCTCTGAATCGATGCCTGTGATTACCAGCCCTGCACCCCCAAATACAGCCCGAGTTAAGTGCAGGAAACCGACAGCACCTCTCAGGATGACTCGAACAATACGAATAGTTTCGCGGTCCTAGTCCGGGCAGCAGACAGAGTTCGGACCTCTCGATTCGAAAGGCGGACGCGCCTGATGAATTCGAATCGACTCCAGTGATTACCAGCCATGCAGCCCCCTAGAGCCCGAGTTAAGTGCAGAGAACCGACAGCATTTCTCAAGATGACTCGAACAATACGAATAGTTTCGCGATTCTAGATTGGGCAGCAGACCGAGTTCAGAGCTCTGGATTCAACAGACAACGGCAACTGATGATTCTGAATCAGATCTGTACGTATCAGCTCTATAGCTGTCCTGTAGCTCGAGTTAAGTACAGAAAACCGAGAGCGTTCGTCAAGATGACTCGAATAATACGAATAGGTTTGCGGACCTAGCTCGGCCAGCAGACCGAGTTCAGACCTCTGGGTTCAACAGACGAACGCGCCTGCTGATTCTAAATCGACTATCTGTGCTTACCAGCTCTGTAGCTGTCCTGAAGCTCGAGTTATCTTGAGAAAACCGTCACCGCGCGACCAGATGACCCGTAACGGCCGATCCCGCCTGTCTGCTTTTTGGCAGTGAAAGGTACCCGATCGAGCTGAGATCAAGACGGCGAGCAGGAATAAGATCGAATATCACGGGAAAAATACTAGAGCTCTAACGGATGGTTGAATTTCGAGAACAAAACTGGCGCCGGCGGTGAACCGTCAACCTGGTCACCGCCAGGAACCTCGTAGAGCTCCTCTTACTAGTAAGAGTGCAGAGAATCGACACAGAATCAAAAAATGAAGATGTATTTGAAAATCTTGAAATTCGACTTTCGATTTTCATATTCGCTCAGTTCCCGGAAGTCAACTCATGCAAACATACATCGAGAGAGCTGAGCTGCTGTCAGAGAGGAGTTCATATGCCAATGATCGGCGTAAAAAATCTGTTTTTTCAAAATAAATAGTGAAATATCTTTCAAATTTTCACAAAACCACCCAAAAGTTGCCACATTGTCCGCCTCGGCCGGCTGGGCCAACTAGCTCCACCCCGCGCCGGAATTCCTCTAGCTCATCGATGCCGAAGAGCTCTACGAGGTATTTTCAACAGACCAAAAGTCACCAAAAGGTCCGTCGAGATTTTTCTGCCAATGCCAACTAGCTCTCCAGCGCCCGGGAATTACTCTTAAGCTTCCAGCAATAACTGGGAACCGGCGGTAAACCTTCAACCAGGTTACCGCCGGCACCCTCGTAGAGCTCTTTTCTCACACTGCGCTCCCCAGAACACAGGGAGTAAGCTTCTGGGTGAGAAACGAAAAAATCGAAAAATCACGATTTTCTGTTTTTATCGAAGGTCGGTTGCTCCAAGTGTTTTGATTGAAATACTGCACCTACGGACCTGAAAATTTTACTGGCAGACGCGTATTAACCCACTACAGGTGCGAAAAATCTGCTTTCTCAAAATGAATTGTCAAATATCTTTCAAACTGGGCGCCGGCGGTAAACCGTCAACCTTTCTCCGCCAGGGGACTCGTAGAGCTTCCTGACAACATATAATGTAAATACACTGAAAAAATTGATTTTTCAGCCCGAGCAATTTCAGATCTCTCGGATGCAACAGCCGAACGCCTCCTATGTTTCTGAATCGTCTTCTGCACGAGCTCTGTAGCTCTCCTACAGCCCGAGTTACGTGCGTGAATCGACAGCACCTCTCAAGAGACTCGAAAAATACGAATAGTTTGGGAAACCTAGCTCGAGTATCACACCGAGATAGATAACTCGAATAATACGAATAGGTTTGCGGACCTAGCTCGGCTAGCAGACCGAGTGCAGATCTCTCCTTCAACAGGCGAACGCGCCTGATGATTCTGAATGCGATAGGTGTGCTTACCAGCTCTGTAGCTGCCCTACAGCTCGAGTTAACTACAGAATACCGACAACGCGTATCGAGATGACTCGAAATGGCCGATCCCGCCGGGACGCTTTTTGACAGTAAAAGGTACCCGATCGAGCTGAGATCAAGATGGCGAGCGGGAATAAGATCGAATATCACGGGAAAAAATACGAGAGCTCAAACGAATTGTTGAATTGCGAGAACAAAATGTTCAACCGACCAAAAGTCACCAAAAGGTCCGTCGAGATTTTTCTTGCCAACTAGCTCTCCAGCGCCCCGGAATTACTCTTAAGCTTCCAGCAATAGCTTGCTAAGGGAAGCTCTACGAGTTATATTCGCAAAACCACCCAAAAGTTATCACTTTGTCCTTTCTCGCCGGGTCGGCCAACTGGGCGCCGGCGGTAAACCGTCAACCTTTGTTACCGCCGGGGGACTCGTAGAGCTTCCTGACAACATATAATCTCAAAAGAAATTGCAGAGGACGAATAGTTTTTCAGCCCAACTTGAGTATCAGACCGAGTTCAGACGTCTGAATGCAACAGGCGGACGCGTCTGATGTCTCCGAATCGATTGCTGTGATTACCCGCCCTGCAGCCTCCCTATAGCCCGAGTTAAGTGCAGAAAGCCGACAGCAGCTCTCAGGATGACTCGAAGAATACGAACAGTTTCGCGATTCTGGATCGGGCAGCAGACCGAGTTCAGTGCTCTGGATTCGAACGCGACTGATGATGCTGAATCGGTTTCAATAAGTATCAGCCCTGTAGCTGTCCTATAGCTCGAGTTAAGTACAGGAAACCGAGAGCGCCTGTCAAGATGATTCGAATAATACGAATAGGTTTGCGGACCTGGCTCGGCTAGCAGACCGAGTTCAGACCTCTGGTTAGAACAGCCGTATGCGCCTGATCATTCTGAGACCATAAGGTGTGCTTACCAGCTCTGCAGCTGCCCTATATCTCGAGTTAAGCTCAGAATAACAACAGTGCGAATTAAGATAACTCGAATAATACATATAGGTTTGCGAACCTAGCTCGGCTCACAGACCGAGTTCAGAGCTCTGGGTTCAACAGGCGAACGCGCCTAATCATTCTACATCGATTAGCTGTGCTTACGAGCTCTGTAGCTGTCCTAAAGCTCGAGTTATCTTCAGAAAACCGTCAGTGCATCAAGATGACTCGAAACGGCCGATCCCGCCACAGTGCTTTTCGATAGTAATATTCACCCGATCGAGCTGAGATCAAGATGGCGAGCGGGAATAAGATCGAATCTCACGGGAAAAAATACTAGAGCACAAACGAATTGTTGAATTTCGAGAACAAAATTTTCAACCGACCAAAAGTTGTGAAAAGTTCAGTCGAGATTTTTCGAGCCAACTAGCTGTGGGGCGCGCCGGAATTACTGGGCGCCGGCGGTAAACCGTCAACCTTGGTTACCGCCGGGGGACTCGTAGAGCTTCCTAGCTCGACTTCAGTTGAGACAACCGACAGCACCTACCAACATTGCGACAAGCGACAAGCGAACGCGTCTGATGTCTGCGAATCGACTCCTCATTACCACCCTTACAGCCCGAGTTAAGTGCGGAAAACCGACAGCACCTCTCAGAATGACTCGAACAATACAATAATTATGCGGACCTAATTCGGGCAGCAGACCGAGTTCCGAGCTCTGGATTCGACAGGCGGATACGCCTGATCTCTTCAAATCGATTCCTGTGAGAACAAGCACTGAAGCACCCCTCAGCGCAAGTTGAGTGAAGAAACCCGATAGCACTTCTCAAGATGACTCGACCAATGCGAATAATTTTGTGGTTCTAGATCGGACAGCAAACCGAGTTCAGAGCTCTGGATTCGACAGGCAAACGCCACTGATGATTCTGAATCAGTTCCTGCCAATATCAGCTCTGTAGCTGTTCTACAGCTCGAGTTAAGTACAGAAAACCGAGAGCGTCTGTTAAGATGACTCGAATAATACGAATAGGTTTGCGCACCTAGCTCAGCTAGCAGACCGAGTTCAGCCCTCTGGGTTCAACAGGCGAACGCGCCTGATCATTCTGGATATATTCGCTGTGCTGACTAGCTCTGTAGCTGCCCTACAGCTCGAGTTATTTTCAGAAAACCGTCACCGTATATCAAGACGACTCGAAACAGCCGATCTCGCCACAGTGCTTTTCGATAGTAATATTCACGCGATCGAGCTGAGATCAAGATGGCGAGCGGGAATAAGATCGAATATCACAGGAAGAAATACTCGAGCTCTAACGAATTGTTGAATTTCGAGAACAGAATTTTCAACCGACCAAAAGTTGCGCGCCGGAACTGGGAGCCGGCGGTAAACCGTCAACCAGGTTACCGCCGGGGGACTCGTAGAGCTCTGAATATACCAAGTCGGTTCCGAGATAATAGCAGAAAAACGCTTCCCAATGCCAGCTTCAATGAAGAAATGTTGTTTTCGGTCGTACACAATGTTGGTTCCCCGTTGTCTTTTCATCGAAATAATGCAGGTATGACCCTGGGGATAGCACCATCGAAAGCGCCATATAATAAAATCAAAATTTGCAAGACGAATGCCAAAATCTGTCGCCATCTTCGAATGGGCGCCGGCGGTAAACTGTTCACCTTGGTTAACCGACAGCACTTCTCAGGATGACTCGAACAATAGAAATAGTTTCGCGGACCTAGTTCGGACAGCAGACGGAATTGAGAGCTCTCTATTCGACAGGCGGACGCGTCTGATATCTTCAAATCGATTGCAGCCCCATGCAGCCCGAGTAAAGTCCAGATAATCGACAGCATCTTGCAAGCGACTCGAACGATACGAATAGTTTCGTGATTTTGCAGCAGACAGAGTTCAGAGCTCTGGATTCGACAGACAAACGCAACTGATACTTCTGAATTCCTGTCTGTAAATATGAGCTCTGTATCTGTCCTACAGCTCGAGGTTTGTGCAGAAATCCAGAGTTTCTGTCAAGATGACTGGAATAATACGAACAGCTTTGCGGACCTAGCTCGGCTAGGAGACCGAGTTCAGACCTCTGCGCTCAACAGGCGAACGCGTCTGATCATTCTGCATGCATTAGCTTTGCTTACCAGCTCTCTAGCTGCTCTAGAGCTCGAGTTATGTTCAGAAAACGTCAGCGTATATCAAGATGACTGAACACGGCCGATCCCGTCACAGTGCTTTTAGTAACTTGTAAGCGTCCAAAACCCGGAAAGCGAAGCCAAGCGCGGAACGCCACACAGGGACTTGGTAGCGTCCAAAACCCGGATAGCGAAGCCGCACGGGACCTCTGCCAGCCGCCTGACTTGGTAGCGTCCAAAACCCGGATAGCAAAGAGGCACTCACACAAACGAGCACACGCACATAAGCACGCACACACGAACACACACACACATACAAACACATATACATACACAAGAACGCACACATACGCCAGCATGTTCCACACACACACACGCACACACACACACACACACACGCACACACTCACACACACACGCACACGCAACACATCCACGCGCAAAGGGCGACACACACGCGCAAACGCGCACACACGAACACACAGCACATCTCACATACACACAGGGACGCGCACACGCACACGGATCACACAAGCACATAGACACACGGGGGCACACACAAACACCCACACGCACACACGCACACACACACACACACACACACTCGCGCACGCACAACCCACGCACACAGACGCACACGCAAGCATCCATGGAAACCTACGCACTGACGACCACACGATGACGCACGCACCGCAGCCAACTCGGCCCCCCCCCCCCGCGCTCCCCTGCCGCTCCCACGCACCCCCGCCCTCCCCGCCGGCGCTCCGGAGGGGGGAGGCACCGCCCCATTTTGGGGCCGGCCCTCCCTCCGCTCCAACCACTCCGCCCTCGCGGAGCGCCAGAGGGAGGGGAGGGGGGAGGGGTAGGGGGCGCGCGGACGGCGGCAGCACCGCGCGCACGCACGCGCACACGCACATGCGCAGACGAACAACGAACAGGATGGCAAAGAGGATATCACACAAGCAAGCACACGCACACACACACACAGACTAGCACACAAGAGCACACACGTACGCCAGCATGCTCCACACACATGCGCACATACACACATGCACACACACGCACACACACACAAAGGTCCACACACACACGCGCAAACGCGCACACGCAAACACACATATATACACAAGAACCCACACAGACACACAGACACATGCAGCCACACATGCAGCCTGACAGACACACAGACACATGCAGCCACAAATCTGACACACAGCTTGAGGAGCTTGAGGACATGCAGCCACACAGACACACAGACATAAACACACGCAAACGTTTACACACACACGCACACACACG
Organism: Prorocentrum cordatum; assembly: GCA_963575745.1. Lineage (NCBI taxonomy): Eukaryota > Dinophyceae > Prorocentrales > Prorocentraceae > Prorocentrum > Prorocentrum cordatum. The sequence goes on along the minus strand of CAUYUJ010016215.1, from coordinate 19,128 downwards.
CGCGAGCACCCAGACACGCACGCGCACACGCACACACGGTCGCGCACACACACACACACACACACACACATACGAGACACGCGCGAGCCCCCCCCCACCACCACCACCACAAACACACACACACACAAGCGCACACACAGACGCAATCGCGAACACCCGCGGCTAACCACGCACAGACGACAACGCGGTGACAGACCCATTCCCCGACTAAGCAGCGCACTCGACCCCCGCGCCCCCCAGCCGCCCCCAAGCGCCACCGCCCACCCCGCCGGCGCTCCGGAGGGGGGAGGCACCGCCCCATGTTGGGGCCGGCCCTCCCTCCACTCCAGCCACTCCGCCCTCGCGGAGCGCCGAAGAGATGGGGGGGGAGAAGGGGGAAGGGGGCGGCGGGGGTGCCAGCGCCGTGCTCGCACACAGACACACACACACACGCACACACAAGGATGCACGTTTCCTCAGGAAGCGCGCCGCGTCGCAGGCGCGAGCGCGGGTCTCAAGTGCACACGCGGACATACACGCGCACACTAAGACACACAGACACACATACACACACACACGAATACACAAACGCACGCCCGCACACTCAATGAGGGACGCCCTGGCAAGCGGCCATGGAGGGGCGATCTCATCCCAACCTGTGTGGATCAGAGCGGGGTAGGTCTACGCCTGTCCTGTCTGTCACGCGGCCCCGTTCGCCCTCTTCGCGTCGCCTGCGCGCGGTCTCCGCCTCCCTCGCCTGCTGCGCCTTCTCGTGAGCCTCCACGTCCGGAATCCCGATTGTGGCGATGCGCGGGCGCGCTTGAGGGCGCGGCGGTTCGGTGGGCGCCGTGCCAGCGCCGGCGCCCACACGAACGACAACGCCAGCCACAATCCTCGTCGTCGCCCCGCCTCCACCGCCCACTGACGGGGCCGAAGCCCCACAGTGCGCGCCAGCATCCCCAGCACCCTCGGACGCGGCGGCCTCTCGCGCACCCTCGAAGCCGCCCTGGGCGAACACCTCTGGAGGCGCAGCCGCGGGCGAAGCCTCGGGCAGGGTCCCCGCCGCTGGAACCACCGGCGCAGAAACAGCGCCCGACGCACTGCGCGCCGCTCGCTCCTGGAACTCCTTCAACTTTGCCTCCGGGATTGCCCCGTCCACGCGCCCATGCCACCCCTTTGCCCCTTGCTGGCCGAAGTGCCTCTTGCAGAACACGCCGCATCCCTCCGCGGGGAAACTGCGGCACTGCGCACCCACTCCATCCCCCCAAGTACGAGCCAAACATTTCCTTTCATCGATCGTCTTCGGCGTAAAGCGATGCCACTCGCGGTCGGCAGGTGGCGCCCCCACGCCTGGCTCGACCGCGGCAGGAGCCGGGCCCGCGGACGGGACGCCCGAGGCCCTGCCAGCGTCGTCGTCCTCGCCGCCCGTGCTGCCCAGAGCAGGCGGGGACAGCCCGCGCTTCTTGCCCCTGCGCAACGGCGGCTGCGGCTGCCCCGAAGCGCCGGGGTCCCCGTCGCCAGCGCCAGGATCCCCGCCACCCGCCCGACGCCGCTTGCCCAGTGGCTCGCCACCCGACGCCTGCTGCCCGGCGGGCGCACTCGGCGGCGCAGACGGCGCGGCAGACGTGCTGGAAGCAGCGCCGCCGCCGCCATCGCCGCTCCCCGCAGACCCCGCCGCGAGCCCGCCTGCATGCCCGAGAGGCGCAGTCGGCGGAGCCGGCGGCGCACCAGACGGTCCCGCACCAGCGCTGCCGCCGGCGCCCCCCGCAGACCCCGCCGCCGCGCGCCCGCCGCCTCCGCCCCGCGGACCCGCCCTGCGCACATACGCAAACACTTACGCGCCCATGTGCACCTGGTGGTTTCTGGCGATCTGCGCCCAAGTCTGGAGGTGGACAGTACTGTCGTCGAATTTGGCGTATTCGTTCACGCCCACGGATGCATACGCATAGTAGTGTCCGCTCGTCGCGCTTTCGCCCTGGTGCACCACGACCCCCGAGAAATCGTACTCGCACTCGGAATCCACAGGCCGCAGAATCTGAGGAAAGCGCACAGGGCGTCTGTCGAACCACTCGCCTATCACCCGCTGCACGATCACGAAGAGCACGGGCGGCGACCGCTCCCAGCGATTGCCTGTATATACCCTGATGCCTTGACAGACCCCGGCCGCCGCCCTCTGAGCATCATCGAGGTGAGCGTGCGCCGGACATCCTTGCCCTGGCTCACCGACATGCCTTAATTCCAGCCGGAGCAACTCCTCCAGATCGCACGGCCCCCGGTAGTCGGGGCCGAGCAATTCGGAAGGCACCACCTTGAGAAACGTCTTAATTTCCCCCTTGTCCGAACTTGCTGAGCACGCGGCGCATCGCCTCCGCTGCCGAAACGCAATGCCGCAGACGTGCTGCTGGAGCACACTGCGCTGCCCGCGAGCCCCCCCTGCGGTGCAAACGGGGTGTTCGGCCGCGGTAACGGCATGGAGGGCGGCCAGGAAGAACTCTGACGCGTCGCATTGCTTCGGTCTCCCTTGCTGATCGAATTCTGCAAATTCTCGCTCACCAAAGAGCCCCTTGCGCGCGGCAATAGCGAGTGGCGCGACGGCGTCGACCCCCTGGACAGAGAGAGCCGCGGCCTGAGCTCCGAGCGCGCACGCCGCGCAAGAGTCTGCACCCAGAGGGCACCGGCCGTGCTCGTGGAGAAGCCGACGGAAGGGAGCCAGGCGCAGCAGCACCTGCGCGACTGAGCTCACGAAGCAAGTATTGCCGAGGTTTGCGATGCCCACGCCAGAGCCGCGGCCGCAGAGCCACAGCAGCTCCCTGGTGACCTCCTCCTGGGACACGCCGTAAGCTGCCATGCACAGATCCCGGTCCAGCGGGCGCAGCTCTGGCGGCTCTGCACCATCGCCAACAGTCGCCGCCGAGCGAAACATTTCCCCCCAAAGATCCCACGGCACGACGGTGCCCCTACCGGCGCCGCGGCCGGCACCCCCGCGCCCACGCCCCCGCGAAGCAGCGCTCCCAGTGGACGGTGCCGCCGCCGCATCTGCGGTCGCCGTCGCGTCGCCGCCGCGGCCGCGGCCCCTGCCCCGCCCCGCAGGCCCTGCGTCGGGCGCAATGTATGCCGGTGGCACCGTCAGAGCCAGGCCCGGGCGCAGCGCGTGCGAGGGCAGAGGCGTCTGCACAGACGCCGCAGGGGCCACCTCCCCGTCCGAAGGCGCTGATCCAGTGGCGTCGTCGTCGTCGTCGTCGTCGCCCACCTCGACACCGACGCCCGCTGAGCTCCCCACGGCGCGAGGCGGGCCTGGCGGCGACGCCCGAGGCACCGTCGGCGGCGCGGGCGCCGAGCTCGACTCCGGGTTGCCCCGTCCCGCGGGCCATCCCCCACGTCCCAGCCGTACTCCTGCGCCCTCTGCTTGGCGATTTCGTAACTCGCTTTGAAAATCCTGCTTTCGAAGCGTTGGACCCCCTCGCGGACGTACTTGGGCGGGCCCCGCTGCAGGATTTCCCAGGGCGGCAGGTTGTAGACGAGGACGCGATGGGCCACGCGAACGCGACTGAGCATGACGTACAGGTGCAGCCACCAGTCATCGGCGCCCATGTTCATGGGCTTCTGTAGCACCATGGTGGCCGCATCCATGCCCAAGCCCTGCGCCGTCTGCACGGTGCGAACTTTCTCTGGCAGCAACGGGATCTGGTACCTCGTAACCTTCACCTTCCGAAGCATTCGCTCGCCATCGTCTTCGTAGTAGTGATGGTTCCACTCCCAGGACGCCCTGTGCGGCGCGATCTGCACGACCCCTGCTCCGAACCCTAGGTCCTCCGTGAAGTCATCAAACTTGACGAGGACACCGCGAGGCAAACGCTTGCATCGATAATAACCGAGCCTGTGGGCGTCGTGAGTCTTCTTTTCGCGCCAAACCGCGCCCGGCGTCTCGAACTCTCGCGGGTGGAACCGCACGTCCTTGACTACCCCCACGGCGTCCTGGACGATCTGGTGCTTCGCCGACAACTTCACGGTCAGCCGCACACGCATGCCGATGTACAGCGGGCACATGCCGATGAGGTGACCAGTGTTGGTCACGTTCGGCACCTGCAGCATGGCCTTGTAATGCTCCTCACCGAAGGCCGTGGGGGCTGGGGGCAAGTCCACGGCCTGTACGTACAGCAGCATCTGCCCCTTCTCCCTGGCCTCTCGCACGGCCCGATACTGCATCTGCCTGTGCACGGCCTCCCAGGCGATGCCCATCTCGAACCCGACTTTGACAGCGGGGTCCTGCAGCCGCTTGTCGTTCTTACCGGGTCGGACCACCCACCCTTGCACCACCCTTTTCTGCTCGGCCGTGAACTTCTTGCCCTCCCTCATGGTCTTCAAGAACCCTGGCATGAAAGGGCAGGGCGCGTGCGGAGTAACGAGCCTGTCCTTGAAGCGGTGCGTCTCGTACAGAAACATCGCGTGGGTGACGCCGTCCAGGAATATCGACTGCCCATTGCGGACGTGAACCCACTGGTCGGGTGCCTCACGCTGCAGCAGGGAAGACCACTTGCCTTTGCCGCTCACAGGGCCCAGCTGATAAAAGTCACCCAGGAACATGACAATCGGAGCCTTCCCGAACATGTGTCCCCGCTCCATGTACAGGTCCACGTCGCAATTGTGCGTCGCCTTCCGGGCTTTGCACAAGCGAAACGATGCAGCGCCGAGAAGCGCAGGCGGCACCATGGACACCTCCTCCACGATGACGGCCTTGAGAGCGTTCATGCGGTCCACGAAATCATCCTCGACTTTCTGCCCGGAGAGCCTAGCGATGGTCAAGGCCTGCTGCCCGCTCAGCCCGAAGCCGCTGTGGATCGTCTCCCCCCCGAGGACGCGCGCGGCGCTGTTCGACGAGGCCACGGCGATCTCCGATCCCTTGCCGAACACCTCGGCGAACAGACGCCGCAGCAGTTTCACCACCTCCGTCTTCCCCGTCCCGCCCTCCCCGTGCAACAGGAGAGCCATCTGCTCCACCGGCTTGGGGCTTTTTCCGCTGCGCAGATCTTCCTCGTATGCCACGATGGCCTCACCTGGCCCACGACCAGGGCGACCACCGCCTTCTGCTCCTTATTGAACGTCACCGGGTTGTCCGCCCTGGTCGCCCACTCGTCCAACAGCCTCTGCGCGATGTCGCGCGCCCGCGGCGGCCGCTTCACGTCGCCGGCAACCGCGGGCGCCGGCGGCCGACCAGGCACGAGCGCGGCAGGCGCCGAACCCGCGAGGCCGCCCCCCCCGTCGCCATCCCCAGGCAAGCCCTCAGCTCCCTTCTTCCTGTATCGGAACGCCTCCTTCTGCTGTGCTTTGCCTTCCTCGAACTGAGAGTCGCCCAAGTCGAGACCACCGAATCCGGTCTGCCTTCCAGTACTCGCGGCAGCAGGCTGCGGCATATGGTCTCTCGCATAACCCTCAAGGAAGATGTTCTTATAGACCAGGCTTTGTGACGACCCACGAATTTGCTCCAACTGGGCCACCGCGGGCACCTCGCTATCCGGCACGGCGAACCTGGCCTTCTGTCGGTGCGACGCCCACGCTTCGTCCGCCTCGCCCTCGTCCACCTCCTCAGCAAAACCGTCGAAGGCTCCGCCACCGGCGCCCGCCCCCACCTCCTCGTCCGCCTCCCCGGCAGGCCGATTCTCCGCTGGCTGCAGCTCAGAGTACACAAAGTCCTTGGCCTCCGGACGAGTCTTGATTCGCGGCCGCCCTTTCGCCTCCGCCTCCACGTCGAGGTTCGTCGCGACCTGGACGGTCCAGCGCGCCCTGAACTCGGCGGCGCTGGGGCGCTGTGCAAAATGGCCCGGGCCCTCCTCGGAGCCGCGATCCAGATCGATGTCCTCGATCGTGAACCACTTTCCAGCTCGCCGCTCGCAAAGCTCGTACTGCCTGGACAACGCCACCTGCTTCTCCCACCACTCCTCCCAGGCAGGCTTATGCTTCCCGGACGCGTCGACACCGGCCCTGTAGGGCGCCCAGGCTGCCGCCCCCTTCTCAGCCGGCTGCAACGGGCGAAAAATCACCGACTAGAACAGCGCGTTCACCTCTTCCTCTTTCTCCTTCGAAGGCATCGCGAAGCCGAAGAACTTGGGCACCCTGAACGGCGCGCCGACGCGGAGCTTCTGCACTCGGGAGGCGGCGGCCGGGTGCGAGTCCGCGAACGCGTGCGTCTCGAAGTCCTGCGCGTCGAAGTGGAGCGGGTTGGCCTGAGCTGTGTACACGTACATGGCGTAATGGTACATGCCCATGGACTTCAGGGGCTCCCTGTCGCCGCGATGCAGCCAGTCCATCTTCATGTCGTGCTCCTGCCGTGCCCGGTATTCGACGGCCTGCTGCTGCTGCACCTGCTCGGGCTGGCCCTCCCCAGCAGCACCGGCACCCGCGCCCTCCCCGACGACGCCGTTGACGACCTCGGCGCGAAGCGTTGCGCGCCCCTCGCCCAGCGCATCCATGATACCGCCCCCCCCCTCGCCGACCTCTTCTCCCGCGGCCGGCTGGTCCACCTCGATGTCCTCTGCGCGGGGGTCGGTCCAGAAGTCGTCCCTTTTCTCGTGAACGGCGTGGCTTGCCTGGAACGCCAGCGCCACGATCCCCTTGCAATACAGAGTCCAGGTGTCATGGGAGCAGTGGCACTCGTGGCCATACTGCATCTGAAACATCATCTCGGGCAACTTCTTCAGGAGCGCCCGGTGCGAGCAGGTCGTGAGCTTGATGATTGTTCGCCTGGCAGAGTCGAGCACTCCGCCCCAGCCGCTGCGACGAGCGACAGCAGCGGCCCGGGCCCCGTCGACGTCCTCCTTGCCCTCCTCCTCCGCCGCCTCATCCGCCTCCCGCACCGCCCTCTGCTGGAGTCGGAGCCACTCCAACCCGGTGCTCTGCGCGTGCAGCACTCCGAGGTCTCCCGCGATCGGCCCCGCCATGGTCGTGTAGTCCGTCTGGTAGTGCGCCATATTGATGGCGTCCATGAACACGGCCTCCAGGGAGTGCAAAACGTGCTCCCGCAGGCTGCCCGGCGGACCGCTGCCGCTCGCGCCAGCAGCTGAGGCGGAGGCGGCGGGCGAGGCAGGCGCGCGCGATGCAGGGCCGCCAGAGGCCGCGCTCGATGCGGCGCGGCCCGGCGCCCGCGACCTCGGCTCTGTCTCGACGGCAGATTCTGCCAGCTCGCGCTCCGCGCGCAGGTCGCTGTAGTAGCCCAGGCCCTGCTCCCCCTTTTTGAACACGAACCCGGGCCGGCTGCCGTCGTAACAGGAAGCCGCGCAGAAGCTCGCGGTGTCCTCGCCCTGTGGATCTGCCGGCCCGACTGCCTGCTTTACGCCGCTTAGTTCCGGCGTCGGCGGAGGCGGCGGACCCAGGTCATACGCATCGACCAAATCGAACACATCTTCATCGCCCCCACCCATGTCCCAGATGTCCCCCGCGTCGGGATCGTCCATCGTGGTGGTCGGCGCCCCGCCGAGCAAGCCGCCACCCCTGGGCAGGCCGAGGCGGCGGCCCACGGGCAGGCGCGCCCCCCCCGCCGCAGGCGCGCGCACCGACCCCTCGCCCGCTCCGCCCACGCCCTGAGTTGCGGCCGACACCCCTGAGTCCGTGGAACCTCCGCACTGCCCGGCGCCCTCGTCGCAACCGGTGCCGCCAGTCTCGGCCCCAGCCAGCGCCTCCGACGCGTCGCCGACCGGCTCGGCGAACGCACCAGGCTCCGGAGGCGGCGGCACGGCCGGGACGACGTCGGCCGCGGACGCGCCCCCGACGCTGTCGTCGCCGGGCAGGTCGAGCACCACGCGGTCCAGACACTGGACGTCCAGGTTGCTCCGCAGACACACCTGGCCCACAGGGTTCGTGCACCCGTGGTACGGGTGGTACCGCACCACGTCGACGCGACCAGCTCTGCCGTACCGGTTGCAGCGGTGCGCCCACGGGCCGTAGCCTTCAGCCGGAACGTCGCCCAGATCCAGGCGCTCGCCAGGCGGGTTCCACTGCCCCTCCTCCAACGGGCCGCACGCGTACTGAACCTACGCACCTTCCGGAAGCACCAAATCCTTCCCCTTGCGCAGGCGCCGCCAGACGAGAGAGGCGGCCGGGCGCTTCCTGGACGGGTGGCTGTACACCGCAGTATCGTACTCGTGGTAGAAGCCAAGCCGGCACACCTTGCAGTGCTGAGGCACATCGTCGTTCGTCTTGTGCTTCCAGCACGTGGGACCGCACCTGTGCAGGTGGCCACGGATGATACACTTGCGCGCGTCCCGCGCGAAGCAGCCCGCCCAGGAGCGCGCCTCCTCGTCCGGGCGGTCCGCAAAGTGCATGGCCGCGGTGCCGCCCGCGCGCTCGCGGTACGCAGGCTTGCGGCGGTACTGCGGCTGCAGCGTCACGTGCGCAACCGTGAGAGGCTCGCCAAAGACCGCCGGGTACTGTGCCCGCTGCTCATGGGGATCGGGCTCTGGATCTGCACACGGCGCGAACGGGCGCTGCCGGCGCGGACCCTCAATTGCGGGCTGCTCCTGCAGCATCGCTCGCTCCTCTCCGAGATCGATCTTCAACATGGCCGCAACCTCGTTCCGCAGCTCTTCTGTGGACAATTTCTTGTCATGACGGACAGAGCGGCGCCCCGCGTCGTACTCCGGCTTGAGAAGCTTCCCGAGCTGACGGCGCGAAGCGCCAGCGATCGTATGGTACTGCAAGGAGATGTCGTCCTCCTCCAGCTTCCCGTCCGCGAACGCGAGACGTCGATCCCGCGGGGCGAGCGGAAGCGGCGGCAGCCACTCCCGCCCGCCCCGCCATCCAAGCCCAGCTGCCGGCCCACCTCCTCCGCCGCGTCGAACTGCACGCTGCCGACCCGGGCGAGCACGGCCTCCCTCCACTTCCTCAGACGCCCCTCGAGGCCTTCGACGTCCCCCGAGCGCAGCTTCGCGAGGAACGCGCCAGTCATCGGGTGCAGGCGCCACAAGAGGATGTGCGGATGGATGCCGCCGCGCCCCTGCGACTCCACGGGGCCGAAGTACGCGCGGACGAGCCCGAACGCTCCACACGCCCCCGTGGCGGCCACGCCGTCGGAGACGCCCGTGGCCCCGCGCTGCGGCGTGGCGCCGACGACATGCTCCAGGAACAGTTCCAGCATGAGGTTCGTGACCATGGCCTGCGACACCGGGTCTGCGGCCACCCGCCGCAGCAACTCCCGCGTCGAGGGCATCACGGGAGAGGTCTCCTCCAGCAGCCGCCATTGCTGCACGGAGGCGCCCTCGTACATCAGGGACACCATCAGATTCCGAGTGTCCGCGATGTTCGGCGTCGTGAACACCAGGGGCGGACCAAAGAGCCGGGTGTAGCTGGTACTGAAGTGCCGCAGCGTGGTCCGGTGCGCGTCGGAGCCGACGACATCGCGGTTGCTGAGCAGCATGCTGCGCAGCGCGCTCTTGACGTTCCGGGGCACGCCCTCGGGGCCCAGGGCCTGCTTCAGGCCCGCCCCCCTGCCGAGCTCGGCCACGACCAGCGCCAGATCCTCCGGCGTCAAAGCGGCCAGGTCCGCGATGCTTTCCCCGAGGCGGTGCTTGCGCACGAATAACCTGGCCGACTGAATGATTGCCTTTCTGCGCCAGAGGCACTACTGGGCCGTGAGCAGGTCTGCGTGGCGACGCCAGCGCGGCACGGGCGACTCAGACGCGGCGGGCGCCTTCGCAGCGTCGGGCGCGGGCGCCCGCGCAGCGTCGGGCGCCGAGACGTCGTCGGGGACCACGTACTCGTGCTCCTCGCGAGCCATGAGGCACCGGCACCACTCGTCGTACGTCAACTTTGCGTCCCTCTCGAGTCCGAAGACGCCGTCCCCATACGGAAACGCGACAGGGTCGAAGGCGCTCCAGAAGCCGGTCGAGAACATGCTGACAGGCTCGGTTCCAGTGGGCACGACGACCCGCACCGCGCGCCTCGCACCCCCGGCCTCGGCGCCCCCGGCCGGCGCGCCGCCGCCGCCGCCGCCGCCGGCCGCGCGCTTCCCGGCAACTCCTGGAGGAGGCCGCGTGGCCTGAATCTTCTGCTCCGTCTGCTCCAACTTCTTTGTGAGCGCATCCTTCTTGCAGTTGGTGAGCAACTTCGCAGCCTTGCGGGCCTCTTCCGTGGCCTCCGCCAAGCGCCGGTCGAGATCTCGGTCCTGGAAATTCTCCATGCCGTCGAACTGCCGCGTTTCTGCCTCCGCGCGCTGCTTCTCGCGCGCAATCTCCTCCGCCCTCTGGAGGCTGAGGTGCACATTCGCCCACTGCTTGTCCAGATCGGCCATAATGTCGGCGTCCGCGACGGCGGCGCAGTACTCGCCATCTTCGACACCCTCGCCGCCCTCTCCCTCGCCAGCCTCGCCCTCGTCGCCCTCTGCATCCTCCCCACCAGCGCCAGTAGCGTCCTCACCGCTGGCCCCTGCCTCGCCCTCTGCCTCGCCCCCGCCGTCTGCCGCCGCGTTCGCGTCGCCCTCCGCGCTCGCAGCGCCTGCGCTCGTCCGCTTCGGCGGGGCCGAGCCCACGCCGGGCTGCACGGCATCGGCCAGGCCCTCCTGGCGAGCGTCGCCACCCTCACCCCCCCCGGCCACGCACGCCGCGAGACAGCGAGGCAGGCCCAGGAGCGAGGAGCCGTCGCCATCGCCGTCGCCCTCGGGGTCCGCAAAGTTTCGCGCTGCCTCTTCGTCCCACCGCACTGCGGCGTACTGCTCGTTCGTGTCGCGGAGGTAATCGAAAGCGCGCTTGAAATCGTCGAGGGGCACGCCGAGCTCCTCCAACCGCGCCTTCTGCAGGGTGGCGGGATCGGAACCCGCGAAGACAATCTGCACAAACTCGACGAGATCGCTCTCCCGCGGCGGCAGCGACAGCACCTGCCGACCGCCGTCCGCCTGCGGGAACGCCACGAAGTTCCCCACGTACGCCTTGATCTGCAGGTCGATTGGAGCCCACTGGCCAGAATCGGCCTTGCAGTTGAACCGCCGCACGATGCCCCGCGCGATGGGCAGCAGAAGCTTCGCGCCCAGCGTGAGGTTCCGCAGCGGCGGTGGCAGCCGACCGATCAAGAGATCGTTGGCCAGCGCGCAGGGCGGCATCGTGGGCAACCTCTTGGAGAGCGCGCCGTGACACCCTGCGCAGATGGGCACCTTCTGCTTCGCGTCGGCCACGAGCACACCGTCTGACTGGCGCCTGTCAATCTTGAAGCACTTCTTGTGCAAGAGCCACAGCTTCCCGTCTGGGCCAGGGTCGCGCACTGCGGACGCCTCAGCTCCTCGAGGGGGATGCCGCCCGGGCGCTCGACGCCGTTGGGGCCCTCGCGCACGAAGCGCCACCGGGCGTGGTACCGTGCCGGGTCCAGCAGCGCGTGGGCGCGCTGCCGCTGCGACAGGCGCATGGCCTGCGCCTGCGCGCCCGCGGCCTCGGATGCCTCTCCCCTCGCCGCCTCGAGCTCGGCGCGCGCGGGCGGCTTCGGCACCTCGTCGCAGAGCAGCGAACGCTCCCCGGCGCCGGCCGGCTGCTGCCAGAAGTGCACGCGGTGCAGCTCGTCCGCCCAGTGGAGACGAGCGCAGACTCAGCAGGCGACCCTCGAGCGCACGGCGCGGCGACTCTGCCCGGGCTCGGGCCCCTCGGCGTCCGACGCCGCCGGAGCAGCGCCCAGCGCGTCCATGTCCACGGGCGGCATGTCCACGCCCGCGGGCGGCCCGGCCCCGTCCGCGCCTGGCGGCTTCCACCAGGCGCGCGGCGCGTCCGGCGCGGCAGCGGCGGCGGCGGCCTCCCCCGAATCGGCGGGCGCTGCGCAGGCCGGCCAGTCGTGAGACCCCGTGACGAGGTGCTCCGAGAAAGCCTCCACGCACTGCCGCCACTCCAGGGGCCTCACGGGCCGCACGTCGTCGTCCTGCTGGGGCCACTGCTCGGCCAGGTAGAACAGGCGCTTCCTGTACTCCGGCCACCCGTGGTGCTTTTCGTCCACGTGCTTTCTGAAGCCGGCATGCGAGGCGAAGTTCTTGTCGCAAAGGCGGCACGGGAACGGCGGGAGAGCCTCCGGGGCCTCTTTAAACGCCCGCAGAGGGCCGCGCTCGTCACACGGGAGGGCCTCATACTTGGGCTGGAGCCTGGGCACGCGCGCCTTGCGAGCGGCAGCGATGGCCGGGGTCGGCGCGGGCGGGGCGCCGCCGGCCTGCGTCTCGCGCTTCCGCGCCTCCTTCACGGCCATGTCGTACCGATCCGGGCACTCGCGGGTCAGGGAGCTGTGGCCCTTGTCCGGGTCCCACAGCCCGAGAGTTCGCTGCTCGGGTCTGCCATGGCTCCCACAGAACTGCCCTTCGCCTTTGCAAGGAGTCCGGCACTGCGCGAGCAAGGACACGCAACGGTGCTGGCGCCAGACGCGCGCGCGGCACCTGCCAGCGACGCACGGCGCGGGGTCCAGGAGCCACGCCGGCAGGGTGCCCTCCTCGCTCACGTGGGGGTCATCCAGAGCCACGTTCACCTCCACGTCCCCTGCCTTCACTGACTTCCCTCTGAGACGCTCCTCCTCTTCCTTCCGCAGCCGCTCCTGCTGCAACCGCTCCTGGTCCTTTCTCTCCGCCCCGCGAGTCCGCGGCCCTGGGCCCTCGGGAGCTGGCCTCTTGGGTCCGCCGCTGAGCAGCCGACCCGCGCCCCCGCCCGCGCCCCCGTCGCCGTCGCCGCCCGCGCCACCGTCGCCCGGCCCCCGCGCGCCAGAGCCCGACCCCGACGCTGGTCCACCGCCCGCACTGCTGCCCGAAGAAGGCCCGCCGCCGCCGCCGCCCCCCGAAGAGTCGTCGCCGCCGGCCCCTCCTCCCACCACCTCATCCCCGCACCCCGCCAGCCGCAGCCAGTCGCTGCATGTTCGGTCCAACCAGATGCGCACGAATTCCTGCGAATACATCGTCGCCACCCTTGCAACGCCCCGCGCGAGCTTCGCTTCCTTGAAATCGGGCTCCCCGCGCCGATCGGCGAACGCGTCCGGCCAGACACCGCCGTGACGGGCACGGAAACCGTCGAGGGCAATCAGAACGTCCTTATCATTCTGTGCGGCCGCGTCGTCCTTCTCCACCGCGGCGAGCAACGCGGGATCCCTCTCGAGCGCAGCGAGCAGGCGCTGCTGGTCCAGGTCCCAGTGCCCCGCGGCGAGGTTCCACGTCAAGCCCACTCCCGCCCGCTCCCGGCGCACGAAAGCCGCCACCTGCCGCGCCGCCTGAGGCTTCAGCTTGAGGAGCTGCTGCCAGACGGGCCACTCGGGGATCGCCTGCGGCTTCAGGTCCGCCAAGAACACGGGCGGCTTCAGGTCGCCACTCCCCGGGGATCGCCCGGCGCCCTCCGCGGCCTCCACCCTGTACATGATGTCGCGGTCGCCCTCGAGCTGCTGCAAGCGCGCGGCCAGGGCGTCGCCCATGCTAGCGACGCCGCCGCGCGCGCGGCACCAGGCCCGCAACAGCCAGAGCTCCGCGGGCACGTCGCCCGGCTCGCCCGTGTAGTAGCCGCGCCGCCCCAGGGGGAACGTGTCGGCGGGGAAGCCCGACTCCACGGCCTCGGAGAAGAACGCACCACCATGGCCGGCCCACGATTTCGGAATACCGAAGACGCGCGGCCACGGCGCCAGCCTGCTCCCGTCGGGCCCCGCGCGCTGGTACCAGGGCTCCAGGGCGTGTCGCTGGTCGTGCTTCACGCTCGCATCGCAGTTGTCCTGGTGAAAGCACTCGTTCTCCAGCAGCAGACCGCGGAACTCAGCGAATCCGTTCTCCCCCCTCGCCGCGCACCGGGCCGCCTGCTTTCGCCGCACGGCGCGGGCGCGCTCCGCTTCCACCGCCTCGCGCTTCGCCGCCAAACTGGGCAGCTTCTTCTTCGACGTGAAATGCAGCCTCTCACACCACGAAGTGACCTCCGCGTCGCTCATCACGTCCCCTCCGCCCCGCTCGCGCTCGAACTCCTGCTGGCACTTGTAGCAGAGGAAATCAGAGGCGAGGCGCAGGAGCACGCTGCCGCGCACCGGGGCGCCAGGTGCGCCGTCCAGCCGCGCCTGCTCTGCGTACCGCGCCTGCTCTCGCGGCCAGCGCGCATGTCGTTTATATGACCGCGCCTGGCGAGTCGCCTCGCGCACCTCCCCAGGCCTCCAGACCTCTCCCTCGGCGGCGTCCAGCGACGGCAGCGGCGGCGCGCGGACCGGCCCCAGTTTGCCGACGTCGCGGAGCGGCGCGCGCCAGCGCAGCGGCTCGCGACGGCAGCAGACCCAGACCTCGCGCTCCACGCCCTCCTGCTCGAGCCGGTCGAGCAGGCGCTGCCACTGCTCCCAGGGCTCCCGCACGTCCGAATTGGGCACGGGCGTGCGGCGCAGCAGCTCGGGGTCGGCCTTGCGCAGGCGCCGGATCGCCAGCGACCGCGCCACGTTGTCCTGCGCCGTGGCCGCGTCGCGCCCCAGGGCGACGTCCCGCAGCCGCTCAAGTCCCGCCACCTGCCGCTGCAGCTCCGCCTCCGGCGCCTCCCCCGCGAAGAACCTCGGCAAGACAGGCACCCACGACAGCATGCAGGTCGCCAGCACGTACCGCACGAAATCCACGTGCTCCTCGCCGACGCCCGCGGGCAGCTCCCCCTCGTCCGCCATGCCCCGCGGCTCTTCGTCCGCGTCCGCCATCTCTGCGTCTCCCTCCTCCTGCTCACGTCGCTCGTCGTCGCCCTCCTCCTGCTCCTGCTGCTGCTGCTCCTGCTCCTCCTCTTCCAGCTCCTCTTCCTCCTGCTCCTCTTTGTCTTCCTCCTCATCCTCCTCCCCGAGCGCCTCGCGGCGCGGCTCTTCGGCCGCCGGGGCGGCCAAGGCTACACGGACCCGCCTGTCTTTGGCCAGGGCAGCGAAGACGTCGAGCCCGAGCGCGGCGCCCTGCAGCGCGTCCACGTACGACAGCAGGGCGCCCACGAGCGCGGTCTTCACCCGCCGAGCCAGCGCCCTGTCTGCCCTCTGGAACCTGGCGAACATATCCTGCGTGACCTCCGCGCGCCGCACCTCCGCGAGGCAATCGGCCGGGTCCGGCTCTTCCTGCTCCTCCTCCTCCCCGCAGGCCTCCTCCCCCTCCTCCTCGGCCGCGCGCTGCAGCAGCTCCTGCCGCTGCGCCTCGAGCGCCCGCGCCTCCGCCTCCCTGCTCTCGGCGTCGCGACGCGCGGCGGCCGCCTGCGCGTACTTCTGCCGCTGCGCGTCGAAGGTGTCGGGCGCGTTAAACGACGCCTCGCGGCCCCCACGCTCGCGATTCGCGATGAACTTGGCCAGCTTGCGCTCCTCGTCATCCTCCGCCTTCTCCACCGGCATCCTCTGGTTCTTCTCGCACCACGCCTCCAGCGCCTGGACCTGGATGAGATCCGCGTCCAGCGCCGCCTCCAACTGCGCTCGCCAGTGCTCGTCCAGGCCCTGGCGGCCGTGCGCGCGCACGTTGCCGATCCACATCGCGAGCAGACGCTCCCGCGCATCGTCGTCATGACCGCCGCTCCTGGGCGCGCGCCCGTGTGTCTCCACGAAAAGCTTCACCTCGAGCACACGCTGCTGCGCCGTCCGCCGCTGCCACATGCCCCTGTTCACCAGCTCATCGAACCTCTCCTGATTGTCATCGTCCAGCTCGTTCTGGCCAGTGGTGACATTGTGGATCCACTTCGCGAGCTTCTTCTCCTCCTCGTCCTCTGCCCCCTGCTTCGGCAGCTCGTCGAGCACCTCCACGTGCTCCTCGATGCGGTCCAGCATCGCGCGGGCGCGCGCGCGCCTCTCCTCCCGCCGGTCCACGAGCCCGTCGAACCGCGCGCGCCGCTCGGGGGTCAGCACATGCTGTCCATCGCACACGTGATGGACCCACTGTCCAAGCGCGGACTCCTTCTGCGCTGGAACGCAGCCGTGCTCGTCCACGTGCCTCGCCAGCTCGCCCAGCATCTCCTCGGAATGGTCCCGCGATCGCGCCTCCGCGCCAGCATGCCGCACACCGCTCATGTCGATGCCCAGGTGCGCCGCGAGCGCGGCCCTGTACACCTCAATGTCCACTCGCTTGCGCTCCGAGCCAACCCAGCGCCGCGAGGACGGCACTCCAGCCTCGCGGTCGCCCCGCAATCGCGCAGCCAACTTTTCCAATTCAGCGAAACTCATCCGGGCCAACGCCGCCGCGTCCACTCCGTCGCGCGCGCTCCCGCGAGCGCCCTGCACACCTGCGGCACCCTGCTCCACGCGGCGCTTCGGCGCCCCGCCCCGCAGCGCGCCGCGCCCCGCAGCCGCGCGCGGTGACCGCGAAACCGAGCTCGAACGCCCGTGAGCGACGACGCGACACCACGGCGCGCTCTCGGCTCCCCCCCACTCCACGTCACCAGAACCCACCGACTCCTCCACCGCGCACACGTGGCCACCGTCGAGCCACAGCAGAGCACCGGCGCAGAAGCCCGCCGCGTGCCCCAGCGCCCACGCCACACGCCCTCCCTCCTGCGCTCCGAACGCTTCCACAGATTCCGCAGAGAACACGCGCACATGCAGGAAGCGGGAGCGCAAGTGCTGGACGACGACCTCAAGATTCCAGCGCTCCACCAGCGACCCACAGGCGCCCGAACCCTCGTGGTTCTGACACGCGCGACCGAAATGCCCCGCGGCGTCCCCCCCCACGAGCTCAGCCACTGCGCTCTGCAGGCACTACCCACGCCACTCGACGGGAGAACCAGCGCGCGCGCGGCGGTTCCCCCGCCCGCGTCCGCCGCGCGGCCGTGGGCGCGGTGGGCGAGCGGCACCGAATGCACCAACAGACATGGGCACGGCGCCGTCCTGCGTCGCCCCGCTGAACCCCGCCGGACACGCTTCGAGAGCGATCATGGCGCAGGCAGCGCGCACGGCCAGGTCCCCAACGAAAACCTTGGACTCCCGCGCAGCCCGGCACTTCGCCCCGCCGATGCCGACGCCCGGCGAGAACCGGCGCGCACAGACGCGGCGGCCGCCGCACGTCCGTGCCGAGAGCCCGTAGAGCACGCAGCAGAACCACCTGGCGGTGACGACCGTGGCCTCACGATCGGCCTGCTCGGGCGCGTCTGGGAGCTCCCGCGCGAACACATCTCGCTGCCGCCACCAGCGCGCCGCCGCGACCTTCCTCGTCATCACTACTCTGCCGTCTTCCTGGGGCGGGCACACGCCGAGAGCGACGAGAACGCAGGCTGCGCGCAGGGCCGCGTCACCCACGGTCCACGACGACGCGTCGGGCGCAGGCGCGGCGGCGGCGCGGGGCGCGCGCGCTTTCGGCTGCTCCGAGTCGACGGCACGGGCCGCGCGCGCGATCAGAAACTGCTCCACGCGCCCGTTCTTGCATGCCGCCCCCCGCGCGGTGCGCCCAGACGAGACCCGCTCTGGCGACGCGTCGCGCTGCAGTAAGCGGGGCACGACGGGGAGCAGCACGCGGCATGCAATCTGCTCGATCCGCTCGGCCGCCGCCTCCGTCCGCCGCGCCCACTCCGCCTCCCGCCGCGCGCACCGAACCCGCCGGCACGACGCGCGGCGCGCTTTCCGGAGCGATTTCAGCTCGCGCTCCGCCGCCTCCAGCGCAGAATCATCGACGACCTCCTCATGAATCACGGCGTGCTCTGCGAGCAAACAATCCTGCACCCGGTCGTCCCATGCTCGCGACTTCCGGGCCGGCGCCGAGCGCTCCGCGCACCGCCCCTGCGAACCGCGGCTGCCCCCCGCCCGGGCCCGGAGCGGGTCCCGGCCCCGGTCCCGGTCGCAGTCGTCGTCGTCGTCGTCGTCGTCGTCGTCGTCGGCGCCCTCCTCCTCCCCCTCCTCCTCCTCCTCCTCTTCCTGCTCCTCCTCCTCCTCCTCCTCCTCCTCCTCCTCCTCCTCCTCCTGCTCCTGCTCCTGCTCCTGCTCCTGCTCCTCCTCCTACTCCTCTTCCTCCTCCTCCTCCTCCTCCTCCTCCTCCTCCTCCTCCTCCTCCTCCTCCTCCTCCTCCTCCTCCTCCTCCTCCTCCTCCTTCTCCTCCTCCTCCTCCTCCTCCTCCTCCTCCTCCTCCTCGGCGCCATCACCTGGTCGGGTGGATGGCGCGGGAGGCGCAGCTCGAGAGAATGCGCGAGACAAGGCCTCACGAGCCAAACAGCTGCCGAGGAAGAGAGGGAAGGGGGAGAGGCTGCACACCGAACCAAAATGGGGCGGCCGACTGCCAAGGCGGATCAAAGGTAAAACATGAAGACTAACAGCTGAAACCAACGGCTCCAGGCGCGCGGGAACCGATCCTTGCGCAGGCGGAAAACGGCCCGACCCCCCTTCGGGACCCTGGACGGGCAGGAGAGGGGAAAGGGGGGCGAGGAAACCACGTCGCGGGCGGGCGACAAAGCGGACGGCGGGCCGCCGACGGCCCCAGGACCCGCGGCCCCGATCTTTAACGCCTCCTGACGCCTCTTTAGCCAGCGGCCTCGGACAGGTGCAATTAGCGGCATGAAGGCTCAGCACGAGTGGGTCGACGGAGCAGCCCAAGACAGAAATTAAGAGCATCACAAGTATGGCATGGCGGGAGCACAACGTGCACAAGGCAGGGTGGCTGCACAACGCGGCGCGCAGAACAGACATGACAAAGCAAGAGCGCATCATGCACACGACAAGGGAACTGAACAGCACCGCGCACACTGCAGATGTGACTAATTGTTTACGACTGATCAGGGCAGCAGGAAGGCGAGTGGGGAGGGGAGGGTCAGGGAGCGCACGCAAATGGGATGGAGCCACAGGGGGCAACAGCTGGTCAAGACCGAACGCTCCGGGCGGCCCCTGCATCCAGTCCCACTGCGTCCTCCGTCGCCAGGGCGACCTGCTCAGCGATTTGGCCCTGCAGGGCGTTGGCCACTGCCGAGCGCAGGGATGAGCGTGCCGCGGGCCGTTCGGCCTCAGGCAATTGCCCCACGGCACGGCGCAGCCACGTCTCAGCCTCTGCGCCCCAGCGGCCGTTGACATCGAGAACAAAGGGCACCAGGCCAGAAAATGGGTACCTACGGTGCTTCACTTTCTCTCTGCGCTGCAGGGCTGCCTGATGCGACGACTACTACTACTACTACTACTACTACTACTACTACTACTACTACTACTACTACTACTACTACTACTACTACTACTACTACTACGTACTACTACTACTACTCCTACTACTACTACTACTACTAC
>CAUYUJ010016214.1:37500-290156 GCA_963575745.1 Prorocentrum cordatum | reverse complement strand
TGCACTAGATAAGACTTACGAGATCAGGATAGAAGATTTGGAAACTACGATTAACAGGGCTACAAGTACGGTCATCAAACATCCTGGACATAGATGCGCCCCCTAAATTCATTTGGTTATCAGCTTTGGCAGACGAGAGTCAGCGCCGGGTATAATGGAAGCCGCACTGGCGCTCTGTCCGTTGGCTGCTCAATCAGGCGATGGACATTACTGGTGCCATTGCCAGGAAGAAGGCCGACGAGCTGCCCGACATCCTGCAGGCGCTTGGAGAGCCGCCTGCCGAGTTTCACCCGAATGAGGACCTGTCCGCCTTGCTCGACAGGACCCGCACGTTCGGCGAAAGCCTCCAGCAGGACATTCAAATTCAGGGTCCAGAAGGTTTCTCGGAGCGAGCCCGGGACATTTTTGGCGTTGCATGACCAGGTGGGGAAGTTATTGGATAAGGGGGAAAGCTCTGAGTCTTTATGGGCTACTTAATATTGGCAGCAATGGGTATCGGATAAAATGACCTCGGGAGTTGGCTGGGCGCATCGCTGGACCTAAAACGCCCAGGCCTGGAAGCCAGCCCATACGAAGACAGCCAGAGGGGATTTCTCAGGTAGCCCCACGGAGTTGCTCTACGGAGGTCCGGCGCTTAACGAAGAGATGGGAATCTCAACAGGCCCCTTGTCAGAAGGCCCCTGGAGACCCACGAGCTGCCCTCGATCTCCCAGAGATCACCCCGTGCATGCTCAAGAGGGCCCTGAAGAAGTTTTGCCGCGCCACGGCGGAGACGTGGGGCGGCGCCCACCCGTGCCACTTCAGGCTGCTGACGAGCGATCAGCAGAAGTTTGTTTTTCGTGGGCTCCTCATGCGCGCGGGGCGCGTCGGTTGCATGCCATCTCAACTTCTTGCAGCGATATCTAGCCTCAACCCCAAACATAAACCTTCAGGGGGCGGGCCGTCTTATCGAGGCATTGGACTTATGCCTGCAGTTTACAGAGTTTGGGGCCGTATTAGACAGGATGAAGCAAGAAGCTGGGAGTGCAGGAATAGGCGAGAGTTTTTAGCCCATCAAGCTGGGCGTTCCATCTTGGAGTTGGTTCACCAACAATATTTGAAGGCCGAGCGCGGCGCCGTCCAGCAGGAGGAACTGCACACTGCGTCAATCATGTGGGGTGTTATCTAACTACTACGCGCATGTCAATAGAGAAGCTTCACCGACGAGCCCTAGCTACTGGTTTACTGAAGCTCTATTGTCTGCTATCCTAAACCAATATCAAGGCCAGAGAATGATATCGCTTAACAACCAAGCATCGCATGCTGGATATCCCACTAAGGGCACCCCCGCAGGTTGCAGCTTCGCCACTTTCTTGGCACAGATGTACTGTATAGAGACTCTTGATATTTGGACCAGTAACGTCGAGGTTTCCCTCCGCATGTTCATAGATGACCTCCTCCTCCTCTACTCCAACAGGTGTAAGAAAAAAGGCAGTTGCAGAGTTGAAGCGCGCTGCCGCCAGCCTCCTGGGCGCGATCCATTATGAGCTGGAGTGCTTCATAGCCATCAACAAGTCGGCTGCGCTGGCCTCGGCGTTTGATCTTCAGAAACATCATGCCGACGCCCTTGGAAGATATTCAGGGTCGGCTCCTCACCATGCAGCTAACCTAGGAGTTGATTTCAGAGCTGGTCAGAAAAGAGGTAAAGGTATATCAAGTTCTAAATTTCGTGAAAGACATTCGAAGCTAAAAGGTCGATTAGCTAGAATACGAGCTGTTAGACGAGCTGGAGCCGACACGCTAAAATTGTACAACACGGGCTTCGGGCAGGCCCAATTCTATGGAGCAGAAGTGGTAGGCTTAGACAACAAAGAACCCAATGCAGCTCGCAGGCTTTATCTTCAGATAGCAGGTCCAGGAACGACAGCGAGGTCCAGCACATTGGCACTTTGTTTGCTAGGCGATCCGTGGTGGCGCCCAGGCGTTGGACCAATTATTCTATGGTCGCAGTTGGTCTGGAGAGCAATGGTAGGTCAGAATTCACCTTGCCATGGTCTGCCCCAACTTCGTGCTCTTGCTGCCGCTGTCCTCGACAACCCTCCGAGTTCGTGGAGAGGGTGCCGAGGCCCGTTCGGAGCAGCTATACTCAGTGCGAAGCGCCTAGGCTGACAGTTCACCTCCCCCTTCACCATGAGTGATCAGGATCAGAGGACTCATATCTTAATTTCCACGTCGCCCAGCGTCCTCCAGACTTTGTGGCAGCAGGCCTGGGGCCAGCAGTTGCACGAGCGGGCCGCCAAGAAGCTCGGCCTCCAAGGGTCCATCGACACCTCCACGGCAAAAAGGGTTTTGAACTACCGGAGTTTATCGCAGTCTGAGAGAACGACCCTCCCGGCGTTTTTGACCCAATGTATTTGGGTCCATACCTGTTTGAAAAAGGATGGTTGCCCCGCGGAAACGGAGTGCCAATGTGGACGCCCCGCGGACGATCTACATCATTGATTGGTGAGTTGCTCTTGTACAGCGCCTTTCAAAGATGAGTGTTTCAATGAAGCTGAGGCCCAGGTCCTGGTGGGCCCAGCGAAATTCCCGCTCCAGGCTTTATATATATATATATATATATATATATATATATATATATATATATAAAAAGGTTTGGACTGGGCCATGGGGGCCCCCGAGGGCCTTGGCCTTGAGAGGCAAGTTGTGTGGGCCCGCGATAATGTTCCCATCTCTGAGGCTCTTCGAGGCACTATATGCACTGACGGGTCTTGCTTCAAACAAGGCCCCCAGGATTATAACATTGCAGGATGCGCAGCAGCCGCTCTGGACGACCAAGGCGAGATGGCAGCTGCAGTGCGCGGCCCAGCCGGTCGCAACCCCCCCCAATCCTCTCCCTCCGCCGAGCACTTTGCCGCGCTTGCTGCTGTCTCCTCCTCGCCCACCTCTATTCACGCGATAGTCACCGACTATCAAGGAGTGATCGACGTGTACAGCGAACACCACAGTAGGAAGCAGAAGTATTCAGGCGTCGCCATGCTGGCCAAAGGCTCGATCAACTGGCACGGTGGAATCTCTTTCGATAAGATCAAGGTTCACCAAAGCCTTGAGAGTTTCACCCGGGGCTCCGAAGCCTGAATAAAAAGCCACTGGTGACGATTTCGCTGACAACTTCGCTAAATTAGGAGCCCAGATGTTGCAGATACCCTCGGCCAGTGAGATCGAGGAAGCCACGGAGGTCAGAGCCCTACTGGCCAAGTGGCTCAGATATGTTGCTCGCGCTTTAAGTGTGTGGGGGCCCGTCGGACCTAGAACCAGTAAGAAAGCTTTCGTTTCTCGGGGCAAAACCGTGGCTCAGCCCATAGCGGTTGGAGCGTCCAGTGCCCGTGTGGTTTGGACTGGTGAGGCTCCTCTTCCACCAGCTCCCGTGGTCCCTCGGCCCCCGAGAATAAGCCACTCGTGGGAGTGGAACGATAGGTCCACTCGTTGGCTGTGCTCGACCTGTAAATCACGCTGCTCGGACGGAATTTATCAGCCTCGCAAGGATGAGTTGTGTCGGAGCTACCACTTACAGATGTCCCAGATAGCTGCCGACCCCAAGGGCCACAAGTTTTATGTTGCTCGTCAAACTAGAACTTCGAATTTCATGATGGTGCGTTCTGACTGCGGCAAGTACAGTCAAACTCTCAGGCTCCAGGCGGGGTGGTGACAGGGCACAGTGGAGACTCGTCTGTGCAGGCAAGCACCCAAAGTCCTCTTTAAAGGCCCCGTCTCTCTTCCAGAGCCCTCCTCAGAGGCTCGTCGAGTTTATTGCCGCCGAAGCAGTCATAATCGAGAAAGCCCAGTCCTTACAGCAGGACGCAGGGCCTGAGCGGAGCTAACCTGCTGCGCTCTCCAACCACGTGCTGATCCTCATCCTCCTCCTCCTACTCGCTCGCTCGCTCGCTCACTCACTCACTCACTCACTCAATTACCCCATGGCGCACGCCGCGGTGCTCAGCACCTCCACAGCGCGGCCGCGCCGCCGCGTCGCGCGGCGCCGCGCCCGCCGAACCGCATGAGGGCGGGGTTCCAAAGGACCCCGCAGGAGAGGGACCCCGCAGGAAAGGAAGGGACAGCGGGGACCCAGGGCCCAAGACACCCACGAGCAAGCCCCAGAGGGTCCGAAGCATGGCCCACCGCCAGAGGAGAGAAGGGACGCCTCCGAGGGCGTAAGGGAAGAGAAAGAGGGGGGGAGGGGCCGCAAGGGCCAAAGAAAAGGACGGTGGCGCAAGGCCTGAATCTACGCTCCATGCTGCTGCCACGCCGCGGCACGGCCAACAGCGCCCGCGGGATCGCCAGCCCGACGGCCACCAGCGCCCGCAGCGCCACGTAGGAGCTCGCTCAGCTCTTTCTCTCTCCCTCTCTCTCTTTCTCTCTCTCTCTCTCTCTCTCTTTTTCTCTCTCTCTCTCTCTCTCTCTCTCTTTCTATATATATGTATATATATATATATATGTTTTTGTTTTTCTCTCTCTCTCTCTCTCTCTGTCTCTCCGTGGCGGTCTGGTGGCGCATGCCCAGGCCGCTGGCGAACACCGTTCTCCTGCACTCCGTACGCGACGCACCAAGAGCTGGGAACTCGCCCAGCGCGCTCGGGTGCGGACGATCTGCGCGGTATGGTGGCAGGAGCAGGGCGCACGGGATGCTCATCTTGGCGGCCATCTCCGTAATGTCGATGGCCACCCGTAGCTCGGCACTGTCGGTGGCGACCGCTTGCTTCTTCGTCTGGGTCAGATGCCGCACTCCCCACGTCGTCGTAATCTCCCGCAGGGTATTCTCGGTATCTTGAACCGTTGTCCATCTCGAACTCCTCGGTATGACCACGATGGCGCTGGACTGGTTCGCTGTATGATACCATCGGGACCTAGCGTGAAACCCGTCGCTCCTTCTTCAGCGTCTGGTCCTTCTCGCTGTCGCCGTTGATCATCCAGATGATGCTGTCCCCGTCCGGGGTGCCCCGGATGGCCGCTGTGGTGCCTCTCCGTGGTGTTGGGGGAGTTGCAGCATCGTAGGAGTTGGACGGTAATGGACGGAGGCTGTGTGCGCAGTAGTTCTTCAGCAGGGCGTTGGAGAAGCGATGTCCTATCAGCGTCTTCGTCGGTATGCGCTTGCCTCCTGGCGGGCTGCAGTGCCTTGTCTTCTCTCCATCCTCTGTGCTTCAGGTTCTTGATGGTCTCCACGTCCTCGTCCATGAGCCTCTGCACGTCGGCACGGTCCACCGGGTCGCGGTTCGCAACGTATGCGTGAAGGCATACCGTGTTGCGGTGACGCAGGTGTCGGATGAGTCGCACCCAATTGTGGAATTTCGTGTCACAGCATTCGCATCGGGATCCGATTGCGTAGAATTGGGCGTCTTCTGTGGGGAGGTGTTTTTTGGTGCGGTGCCGCGCCGCAGTCGTAGCATGTATAGTGCGTCACGTCGCGGTGCTTGTCCTGCTGGGGATCGAGTGAGTCGCCTGCGTGGCCGTCGCCAAACCTTTCTGCATGCGATCGCTTCCATAGTTGGTGCTTGCAGTCCTCGATCCACGCTCTTTTATGCGCCTCCCACTCTCCTGATTATCTTGGGCATCTTCTCGGCCCCCGCCTTGCAGTAGTCGATCCAGCCCTTGACGTTTGTCCCTCGAAGGTAGGCCTCCCTCACCCGTGTGATCGCATAACTATCCGAACTCTGTTTTCAGCTGTACGTGCCACGGGTCGTCTGTCTGAAAGGTGACATCGAGCAGGTTGAGGAGCGTCTCGGGGGCGTTGCGCACAACGTTGTTGAGATATCGTAATGTGCGCGCCGTGGCTGTCGCGCCGAGCCCTGCTCGCTCCGTGGCGATGTAGACCTCCTGGTCGTTGACGTGCTGTGCGAGCCGATTGCGGCAGTGTAGTCTAGCTGCTGCGCGAGATTTTTTGACGTGTGCTGCTTTCAATGTCTTTCGGTCGGCCGCCGTCATTCCGCACCAGAGCTCCGCTTGGTATGTGAGCCGAGCGTATGTCATGGCATCATCACTCCTACTCTTCCTCCTCCTCCTCCTCCCTCCTCCCTCCTCCTCCCTCCTCCCTCCTCCTCCTCCTCCTCCGCCCTCCTCCTCCTCCTCCTCCTCCTCCTCCACCTCCTCCACCCGCCTCCTCCTCCTCCTCGGGTCGCCTACGGCCCCAGGGGAAACCTTGCACACTGCTTCTAGATGCGAAGCGGTCTCTGCACGTGTTGTTTGTTATTGGTCGTAAGTCGGGCGTGTCCTTTCACAGGACGAGTATTCAGAAAATAGTCCAGAAATTAGTCTGGGGACGATTTTTATTACAATGTTTGCCCATGTGGGGGTATTGTTTCACTATTTGTCATTTGTCATCCAAATCCGCCCAGGCCAGGCGTCCTGGACGGCGCCTGTCTCGTGTGCCTCCGAGGGGAGGCCCTCCGCCCTCGGTGAGAGCACACCTCGAGAGGACCGGGAGGTGTTGCCGGGAGGGCCAAACAAAAACCAAGGACGCCCAGAGGGGAAGCAGAGGGGAGGGGAGGACACAGGAGCAGGAGAGTTATCCTCCTCCTCCTCCTCCTCCTCCTCCTCCTCCTCATCCCTCCTCCTCCTCCTCCTCCTCATCCCTCCTCCTCCTCCTCCTCCTCCTCCTCCTCCTCCTCCTCCTCCCCTCCAACTCTGCCTAGCCTCCTAGAAACCTTCGGTTCTGGAACACCCGATCCAGATCACGCTTGAGTGGGTCTCGGGCAGTGCTAGAATCAGCGAGGCGGCGTCTACGGGGCAGGCGTGAGGCGGGGACGACAGGAACGAGTTTGGAGTCTGCAGCGTCCTGTTCACGACGATGTGCAGGAAGGTGCGGAGAGCCTTGGCCTCGGTGGGATAGTGTGGGGGCAGTGCATCGCTTGACCCCCGTGAGGAAGGGGGGAACTTGCGCGGTGCAACATGTGCGGTGCAAGCTGCGTGGCGTACTCTTGCTGGTTCGGACTGTGCGTGCGCCCTGAAACGCGAGCCGGCGCACGAGGCGCCCTCGGGCGCCCACCAGCTGAGAGTCGGGCGGACCCAGCCAGCCCACGGGACGCTCGCGGTCGCCCGCCAGGCCAAACCTCCGGCGGGCCCGTGCTGCGCACGGGGCGCCCACGAGGCGCATACGGGCGCACGCCACCCGAAGCCCAGCGGAGCCACCCAGCGCACAGGGCGCACACCAGCGCCCACTGACCGAAGTCAGCCTGGCGAAGGACCCAACCACTTACAGTTGTGGGTGCCGCGGCTGTCAGTATCCCGTCGTGGATGATGAACCCGAAAGGAGCATACGGAAAGTGCGTCATAGCCGTGGAGCATCAAGAATATGATCTTCGTGAGGATCTCGGAGGCCTTTGAGGCCGTCTTGGGAGCCGCTTCGGGTGCATCGAGACCGTCTTGGGCCTCCCTTGGCCGTCGTCGGAGTACATTGTGCCCGTGTTGGAGCTGCTTGGCGCTATCTTTCAAGGAAGGGAAAACCACCTGGACCAGATAATCGGCGTTTACTAAACGGCCCTTGGCGTTTACCAAACAGCCCTGCCCTGTTCGATTCTTTCTTTGGTCGCGTTTGCTAAACGACATCGCGTGTCAGGGCGGTTATTATGGGGGTGGATTTGTTGACCTCTAATCTTGACCCTTCGTCGGGCCATTTCTGTGAGTCGCCTTGAATTTGGAGGTCCCCGGAGGCCGTTCTCAGTTGCACGGGGGTCACCCAGAGGCCCAGACCTCGGGTGGGCGGGGATCCCCAGAGCCGGGTGCGAGGAATACGCGAGGCCACTCCCTCTTCCTTCCCCGTGGTGGGCGGAGGGCTGGGGGGAGGCGAGTCGAGCCTGTATGGTCGATTTGACTGTCGGAGTCGATGTAGCCCCTGTCGCGTTGTGGCTCCGCGCAAGCCCGAAGGGCGTATGCACCGGACCCAGGCCCTGGACGGGCTTGGCCGTCTGTGGGGTGGTCCGCTGGCGGCACCGGGCCCCCTCACATTCTTGGGGTCGGGGCTCAAGAGACGGGGGTCAGTGCAAACGGGGCTCGGCCAGAGCGCCGGATCTTGCAGGATCCTGCAGGGCCAGGGGCGCACTGACCCGGGCTTGAGTGCAGGATCCTGCGAGGCCTGACTAACCCGGGTCTGGATTGACCCAGGTCAGAAGATCTTTAAGGGGGGGTGATGATGATGACGACGATGATGATGGTGATGATGATGATGATGGTGATGATGATGATGATGATGATGATGATGATGATGATGATGATGATGATGTTGCTGCTGCTGCTGCTGCTGCTGCTGATGATGATGATGATGATGATGATGATGGTGATGATGATGATGATGATGGTGATGCTGCTGCTGCTGCTGCTGCTGATGATGATGATGATGATGATGATGGCGATGGTGGTGGTGGTGATGATGATGATGATGATGATGATGATGATGATGATGATGATGATGATGATGATGATGATGATGATGATGATGATGATGATGATGATGATCTTCGAGGGGCCTGGCGGGCGCTGAGCGCCACACCGCGCCCCACGGCGCGCTCCGCGCGCGCCGAGAGGCCGGCGGCAGCGCGAGCGCCGAGCCCGCGGCGGAGGACGAGGCGCAGGGCCTGTCGGAGGAGCGGCGCAGCCCGCCCCCCGCCGGCGGCCGCCCCTGCGAGGGCTCGGCGGGCGGGCCCCCCCCCGCGCGGAGCGCCCCGGCGTGGAGTCGGGCCTGTCCCTCGACGGGAGGGGGCGGAAAAGAGGGGGGTGATGACTAATCGAGAGACTCTCCATTGGGGGGGGATCCTATGGGATACCCCCCCTGGGATCCTATCCACCCATGGGATCCCCCCCCCCCATTGAAGAGTCTCCCGAACTAAGGGGGGGGGGGGGGATATCATCGGCGGGCGGCCACGAATTTTCCAAGGTCTCATGGCGCCTCTTTGTTCGTTGCGTCTGGCCCCCTCGCCGGGCCGCGCACGTGCCGCCGGTCATGATTTGCACCCCCCACCTCTTGGACACCCCCCTCTTGGCCTGCCCCAATACGGGAGGGCCCCCCCCCCCGCGCGGTGCGCCCCGGCGTTGAGTCGGGCCTGTTCCTCTTACGGGAGGAGTATTCCAAAGTAGTCAAGCAAGAGAACCTCAGGGGACGAATTCTCTTCTAAGATTACATTTGATCCTATGTTTGAACCTATTTGTGACGACTATTTTGAATTCTTCGTCCAAGATCCGCCTGTAGGAGGAGGGCCTGTCCCTCGACGGGAGGGGGCGGAAAAGAGGGGGGTGATGACTAAGGGGTGGGGTGGATATCATGGCGGGGGCCACGATATTTCCCCAGGTCTCATGGCGCCTCTTCTTGCTTCATTGCGTCCCTGGCCCCCCCGCCGGGCCGCGCACGTGCCGCCGGTCATGATTTGCACCCCCCCCCTCTTGGACACCCCCCTCTTGGCCGCTCCCAATACGGGAGGGCCCCCCCCCCCGCGCGGAGCGCCCCGGCGGTGAGTCGGGCCTGTTCCTCTACAGGAGGAGTATGCCAAAGTAGTCGAGCAAGAGAACCTCAGGGGACGAATTTTCTCTTTTGATATTACATCTGATCCTATCTAATTTTATGTTTTTGTTTGAACCTATTTATGATGACCATCTGGCCAGAAGCAGAGATGACACGAGTCGAAGAAGAATAACGGCGTAAACATAATTTTTGGCGCTCCGCGCCGGTTTCTTGGATCTGCACTGGACCCCGCTCCCTGGCGCGCTCCGCTCGCCAGGGGTGGCGCTGTGGAGCGTGGCGCTGTGGAGCGCAGCGCAGGGGGTCCAGCGCGGATCCGAGAAAATCCGCGTGGACCTCGCCGAGTTTTTCCGAGCCCCGAGTTTTCATTGTTCCCTACCTAGGCTCTGCCTAGACGGGTTCTTACTCTCTTAGCTCTTAAAGAGGCAGCCGGGGGCTAGAGGGCGCAGCCGGGGCGGCCGAGTGCAAAGCGCCCCGGGCGGGTTCCCCAGGCCCAGTCACCGGGGAGCGGGAAGGTTTCCCCAGTCCCCGGGGAAAGCTTTAGCTTAGCTTTAGTTTAGCGTTGGCTTAGCTTTAGCTTAGCTTCAGATTAGCGTTAGCTTAGCGTTAGCTTAGCTTTAGCTTAGCTTTAGCTTAGCTTTAGCTTAGCTTTAGCTTAGCTTTAGCTTAGCTTTAGCTTAGCTGTAGCTTAGCTTTAGCTTAGCTGTTGCTCAGCTTTAGCTTAGCTTTAGCTTAGCTTTAGCTTAGCTTTAGCTTAGCATTAGCTTAGCTTTAGCTTAGCTTTAGCTTAGCTTTAGCTTAGCTTTAGCTAGCGGTAAGCTCAGCTGTGGTAAGCTTAGCGTTAGCTTAGCTTTAGCTTAGCTTTAGCTTAGCGTTCGCTTAGCTTTTCGCTTAGCGTTTGCTTAGCTTAGCTTTAGCTTAGCTTTAGCTAACTTTAGCTTTAACTTTAGCAAGCTGTAGCTTAGCTGTTGCTCAGCTGTGCCTCAGCTTTAGCTTAGCTTTAGCTTAGCATTAGCTTAGCTTTAGTTAGCTTTAGCTTAGCTTTAGCTTAACGTTACTTAGCCTTTTTGTGTTTCCTGTGTTGGTGCTTTTTTTTCTTTCTGCTTGTTGTGTGTGTGCTGTTTTTTTTTTTGTTTTTGTTTATTTTTTTGTTTATCGTTATCAGCTTTGTATTCATTTTGTGGCTGAGCTTTAGCTCAGCTTTAGCTTTAGCTTAGCTTTAGCTTAGCGTTACTGTTACTACTAATGCTGCTTTCCTAGGGGTTCCAACTCCTAGGTAGGGTCGCACTGGGATAATTTATGTCAATGTTCGTTTCGCTATTGGAGGCTGAGCTTGTGGAGTGGGGGCGAGCGAGCGGGATCCTTCCGGGGGGGGGGCTTCTTCACCGGTGTTTCCTTGCGTTGTAGGCCTCGTGTGGCCTTCTTGTGGCCTTCTCCCCTTTCTCGGGCCTCTGCCTCCTTCTTTTTCCGCCTCCTCCTTCTCATCCTTCGGCCTCCCCTGCCTCGTTCTCAGCTGTCCTGTGCACTCCGCAAGGCGGAACCAATATCGATATCTATATATATATATATATATAGAGACAATACTGCAGTGGCGCTTCGCGCCATGCATCTTGGTCCTTGAAGTTTGGCACGCAGGCGGAATAGCAGGAAGGTCAAGCCGACAATATAGCGATAATTCCTTGTTGCATTTTCCGGCATCGCCGCTATAATAATGTTATTCGTTATCTTTCCTCCATGCCTCTTTTTCTTCATTTTCGCCATACCCTGCGCATTCTCCTCTATTTTGCAGAGGCTCCTCCTTGGAGAGCCTCACAAAAGTTGTTTCAGGCTTTCTAAAGGCCTTCTGGAGGCCTCCTTGGTGTATTCTGGGGGCCTCTGGGGGCTTCCTCGGACCACCCTGCCTCCAACCGCAGTCTCCCTGCACGACCGGGTCACGATTTGGAATGCTTCGGGGCGCCTTGGCCGCTATGGGGCTCTCTGAGGGCCATCTTGGACCGTGTTGTGCCGTTTTGGGGCTCTCTTGGACTGCCTGGAAGCCCTTTGGGATGGTTGTGGGGCGATTTTGGAGCCTCCCAGGCGGCGTCGGACGCCCAGGAGACCGCCCGTCTTGGAGCGTCGGGAAGCTGAAAAGAGGAGAACCCCCAAATTCACCAAAAACCAGCAGAAACTCAATTATTTTTGCCTCTGGGGGCCTTCTTGGGAGTGCTCTTGGAGGCCTCTTTGGGGCCGTCCTGGAAGCCTCTTGGGCCATCTTGAGGCCACGTAGGTCACTGTTGGAGCGCTCTTGTGCTGTCTTGGGGGTCTTTGGGATGTATCCGATGACTCCCCTGATCGCCCCAGGTGTGATTGTGCGATGGGGGAAGGCTTGGCAAAACGCCCTGCGAGGCCCAGGGGGGGCGCTTCGAGGCCCGTCCGGAGGACCCCAACGCCCCAGATCTTGGGAGTCCGTTTTTTTTGGTTTGGGGGGGGGCGGGTTTTCCCCCCGCCCGGGCTTGCAAAGATATAGGAAGGAAAATATCGGAGGTTGGGGCGTGAGATCGCAGTGGAACGGAGACCCCTAATCCGATAGCCCTTATAACGGCGACGATGGAACACAGTGCCGGGGAACTGCTTTGAACATCACCAGTCGTTCAAAGCAGTGCCCCGGCACTGCATTGAACGATGCGGAAATGCGATCAGCAGGAGCCTTCGTCTGTTCCTTCTCCTCTTCTCGTCGCTGTATGCTCTTCCTTGTCCTCCCTCCTCCCCCGTTCCCTCTCTAAATAATTACCTCGTTCTCCCAGTCTCACGCGCACTCTTCCTCCCCCCTCTCCTCCTCCTCTTCCTGCTTCTCCTCCTCGTCCTCCTCCTCCTCCGCCTCCTCCCCCTCATTTGTTATATTACTCCGTCCTTGTCCTCCTGTCCCCGTTCTCCTTCTCCCTCTCCTCCTCCTCCTCCTCCTCGTCGTCGTCGTCCTCCTCCTCTTCCTCCTCCTCCTCCTCCTCCTCCTCCTCTTCCTCCTCCTCCTCCTCCTCCTCCTCCTCCTCCTCCTCCTCACCTTCTTCCTCCTCCTCCTCCTCCCCCTTTTCCTCTCCCTCCTCCTCCTCCTCCTCCTCCCCCTTCCCCCTCTTCCTCCTCTGCTATCACTCCTCCATAATTCCTGTCCGCTCCTCCCCTTCACTGATCTTCCTCTTCGTCATCATCATCCCTTTCGTCGCACGCCTCTTAATCCTCAATCGGTTCCCAATCTTCTCGACTTTCTTGTCATCCGCGTCCTTGGCTGTTGGAGGGGCCTCAGGAATTCTCAGGGCTCTTGTGTTGCACGCGAAGGCACACCTCCAGGAACGCATCATCCTCCTCACATTCACCCTCCTCCTCCTCATCCTCCTCCTCCATGCACGTTCGGCTCAAGCCCGCGCCGACGGTAGGTTTCACGGCGGTTGGGCGGGCTCGCGCCCGCCTCCGCGGCCTGCAGTCGGGGCAGAGATGCGTGCAGGGTGGGATGACAAAGCGGAAGAGGAAACACGGGCCGCAGTTGCGGATTCTTCAAAGAGCAGCGGCGGCGGTTGGGGAACAAGTGGGGGTCGGGGCGGCCGCAGTGGCGGATACGGCGGCGGAGGTGACCGCAGTGGCGGCTGGGGCGGCGGAGATTCTCTTGGCGGATGGAGAGGAAAAGCGCAGGATGGCGGCGACGGAAGTGACCGCAGTCGCGGATGGGAGGGCGGCGGATGGGGCGGCAACGGATGCGAGGGTGGGGGAATGGAGGGCGCCCGCTGGTGGGACGACGAGGGTGGCTGGTGGAATGCATGGGAAGGTGGCCGCTCGAGTGCCTCGGCAGGTTCTCCTGCCGCGGAGCCCGCGGCCGCAACAGCGGCGGGCAAAGGAGGCGGTCCCCTGCTTCCCCCAGGGCGCGAAGACCAAGGCGCAGTTGCGCTGTTTCAAATTGTGCGCAATGAGCCGCTGCCAATTTTCAAGTTGGAATTCTTCGAGAACTTCAGGGCGAACTGGAACGGCAATTAAAAGCAGCACAACGCGGCCTTGAAGTGGTTCCGAGACGAGTACGAAGACCGAGAAAACCCTTTCGGCAGCCGCGCGCCCGTCTTCGGAGGTACCGCAGTTGCGGAGGAAATTTCGAAGATCCTAAAGTACCGCGCAAAGGGGAAGGCGCAGGACAACAGGGATTGGGACTGGGACCACACTGTCAAAGTGCCGTGGTCTTGGCTGGAGATGGTCGCGCAGATGGATGGACCTACAATGCTGCGCGTCGTGTGCGGCCCTGACAATGACCGCAGTCGAGGGTTGGTCCGCTGCGAGTGCCGCCCGTGCCCTAGCAGTCTCGACAACATGAGGCACACGAAAGGGGTGGACAGAGGACAGGCGCAAAGAATCCCTCTGCCCCAGTGGATTTCGTCCTCATCCGCGACGACGGCTCGGGCATTCGCGTCCACCCATCCTGGTCTAGCCCGAAGTTCAACACGTATGAGGTGGAGCCGCACTCGCATCCCGTGCGGGGCCCGAGGGCAGGTCTCGGCAAGAGCGATGGACACGGAACGTTCACGTTCTGGAAGATGCTGCACGCCCATCCGAATCCTGGGCGGTTCGACGCGAGCAAGGGGGCGCAGCTGCAACCGCGGTGGTCCGCGCAGCCTTGACACCGCAGTTGCGGGATTGCGCAGCCATGGAACCGCAGTTGCGGGGACCGATCGCGTGACGCCGCGCTCGTTTTACTCACTATGCGCGCTTTCGGCCGCAGTTGCGGCGCTGCCTTCTAGCGACTTCATACAGCTTGGCCGCAGTTGCGGCGCTCCCACGACTGACCGCTGTAATTAGGTGCTTCGGGCGCGCATCACCTCCGTTGAAGCACTCGCGACGTTAATTAGCGCGGCCGCAGTTGCGGAGACAGGTACTTAAACAGATGGATCCGCAGTTGTTCGTCGTCCTCGTCGCCCCTTCCCCGTAGTCCTCGTCGCAGTCTCCTCCCTCCGCCTTTCCTCCTCGTCGCAGTTCCTTCCGTTGGCCGTAGCCCGCCTCCGTTGGCCGAGTCATTTCCCGTCGTCCTCGTCGCAGTCCCCCCCGAGGGCCGCAGTTGCGGACTTTGTTGATTCCTCCTCCTCCGTTTCTGCCCCGTCATCCTCGTCGCAGTCCCCTTGCTCCTTTCACCCTCGTCTGAGATCTTCGCGCCATCCTCTTCCGTCGCGTCCTCTCCATCCTCCTCTTCGCCTTCCTCGTCCTCATCCCCGCCGTCTCCCTCGTTGTCCTTCCTCTCCCAAGCCGGCCGCAGTTCCCCCGTCGGACGGGGGCCGCGCGCGGCCACGCCATGGACCCAGGTCGCAAAGCCGAGGTCGACACGCGGTTCGCCGAGCTGAAGCAGCAACTGCGGGAAAGGTTCGGCCTGCAAGGGGCTGCCGCGGATGCCGCAGTCGCGGAGCCGACGGAGGACCGCAGTTGCGGAAGCCCCGAGCGTCCGCCGCGCGAGGCCTCCCCGCAGTCGTCTAGCTCCTCGCGGGAATATCGGCCGCCGCCGCCGATAAGCGCTGCGAGTGGGAGCTCTGCTGGTGGGAGGCGCGAAGAGGCGCAGTTGCGCAGGGCGCACTTGACCCCCAAGGCAAAATGGGGTCCTCGGGCGCAGACGCCGACGAAGCAGCAGGACCAACCAGCAGTGACGGGAGCCGCCACCGAGACCGCAGTTGCGGGGGTGGCCGGCGAGCCAGGTGCCGCGCGCGGCTCATCTGGGAGCAGCGCGCCCTCGGCCGTGCTGCTCGCAGCCGAGTCCAAACGAGGCGCCCAACCCGAAGACGAGGCCGCCTCACAGGAGAAAGCCGCCGAGACAACCGCCTCGGCCGATTCGCGGCCGAGGAAAAGGCCGCCTCCCACGGAAGACTCGCCGCTGTCAGAACCGCAGTCGCGGGGTCGCGCGGGGCCTCCGTCGGAACCGCAGTTGCGGGAAGATGCGGGAGCACCGCGGAAGAAGCAGCGGACCAGGTCCCCTCCCGGGATAAACTACGTTGGGGAACGCCCCAAGTGGAACGAAGGATTCCTTCGTACAGCAGACGGCAATCGGGTTCCGTCCACCGTCGCTTTGGTGTTCAACGTGGTGGTCATCACGAAGGTGGCAACAAAGGAAGATGTCTTCAGGTGCATCTTGCACCAAACTGCGGCGGTCGTCTTCGTCGTATGGGACCCCGAGCTGTTCCGCACGGGGAACGTCGAAGGCGCTTGCAGCTACGACGTTCCCGTTTGACTCAGGACTGCCGTCGAAGACGCTGTCACTTTGAAAAACAACACCGCGGAGCCTTACTGGACGACGGTTGGCCTGTTCAGAGACACGGGCGTGGTGCTCGTGCGCCCGCACATCATCGCAGAGACCGCAGTTGCGGGTCATGTTGTTGGGGCCACCCACGCCGTCACGATCCTGCGCTTCCGCCTGAAGGGCTCCGACATGAATCCTGCCGCGGTGATCCGTTTTGCCGTCGTGTCCAGACACGCAGTCACCGAACGTCT
Source organism: Prorocentrum cordatum (assembly GCA_963575745.1). NCBI lineage: Eukaryota > Dinophyceae > Prorocentrales > Prorocentraceae > Prorocentrum > Prorocentrum cordatum. Next base: position 274,195 of record CAUYUJ010016214.1, on the reverse strand, counting down.
CCAACAGAAGATCACGCAATCAGAACAAACAGCGTGGCATCCAAGTTTCTTCAAGGACGCGGTTGCTTCCATCCATAAAAATGATGTGCGGTTCTTGTGCGGCCTGTTTGACATCCCGCCTGAGCAGCTCCAAGCAGTTGGCCGCAGTTGCGGAGCCAGCTACACCTGCCCGATGGGGGTGGTGCTCAGGGCTGGACCCGCCCTGTTCGGAGGCCTTGTGGAGGGCACACGCGTCCTGCATCCGAATTACGTCCTCCCCATTGGCCCGTGCGACGTGCGCATTGCGGACTACAACACGGATTCTGCAGGGAGGCCGTCGAAGAACGATCCCCAGTGGCTCCCTGATTGGATGCATCGAAAAAGCGACTCCATCATCTCTCGGCGCTGGGTCCCAGCGAAGTACATGCCCAAGTGGGAGGATGACCCTGACCGCAGTAGCGGAGTCAGAAGAAAGCTCGGCTTGGCAGCGCTGCCCCCAATCGGCAAGGTCTTTCAGAAGGAGCTCAACGAGAAGACCTTCAGCACGCACTGGTGCGAGGGCATCCACCAAAACGTCGTCTTCGTCGGCCACGGACGCCAGAGTCGGGCGAGCAAGCGGAAGCACGAAGAGGCGCGATCTGCCGCAGTTGCGGACGAGCGGTGAGTGCGGCAAGACCGAGGAGCCGCAGTTGCGGAACAGAGCTCGGTTCTACTGGGCGCCTGCTGCCTGCGTAGTGCATCCCATTAGCGATGGAGTGCATGTTGCGGTGTAGGATAGCCCGCAGTTGCGGGGTTGCGGTTGCCAAGCCGCAGTTGCGGTTGCGTATAATAGGAGAGCACGCGGTTGCGAAGCCGCAGGTTGCAATAAGTGTGCGCGCGCTGGGTCATCATCATCGTCGTCGTCCGTCCTCGTCGTCGTCGCTGCCGTCGTCGTCGTCGCGTCTGTCGTCTGTCGTCAGCAGTCGTCGTCGGTCGTCGTCGTCGTCTAGTCTGTCGTCTGTCGTCAGCAGTCGTCGTCGTCGTCGTCCCTCCTCCCTCCTCCCTCCTCCCTCCTCCCTCCTCCCTCCTCCCTCCTCCCTCCTCGTCCTCCTCCAGGCCGCATCCCCCGCCACCTCCGTCCTAGCTCTCCTTCCCCTTCCCCTCCTCGTCCTCCTCCAGCTTGCACCCCCCTCCCTCCTCCAGCCTGCGCCCCCCCCCAAGCTCTCGCCCGATATTTTGGATTAAAACTGAGCCTTCAGTCGTCCGCAGGCATTCGGCTCAGCAGGTCGTTGGGCTCCTGGCACACACGCCTCCACCCTGAGCGACGGACGTCGTGCCATAGTCCGCCATATCGGAGCTTTGGGCCGCAGTGGCGGACAGCGTCGGCACAGATATTAACGACAGCGTCGGCACAGATAATGCCGCAGTGGCGGACAAGAAAGCCGCAGTGGCGGACGAGACAGCCGCAGTTCCAGGCGGAACGCAAGGGATCTTTCAGAGGGCCAACGCCTTGAGGTCTAGAGTCAGGACAGGGGACAAGGTGCGCCTCCCTGTGCTCATGCTCGCCCCGCACACGGGCAACCGAGGCGGGCACTACCCTCAGCAGGAAAGGGTTCGGGAACTCGCTGTGAAAATCTTCCTGGCTGGATTCACGCAAGCCGAAGCTGACCACGAAGGTGTCTGCGTTCAGATGTACCCAGCACAAGAGATGGTGCTGAGAAAAAAGGAGGACCCGACGTTCCAGACGTACACAGAGTACAATCTGGAAAAAGCGACCGGCCACCTCGCTGCGTGCTTCGACCGCAGTTGCGGAACAGACGTTGCGTATGGGACGTGTTCGCACTCCCACTTGTGCCTCGTGTTGCGGGCGTGCGCCCTGGGAGACAAGTGGCCCATCCCCCAAGGCATGGAGTTCACGGAGGACGAGAGCGCGAGGCTGAAGCGCGTGCTCGATAAGGACGGCAATCTCGACATGGCCGCAGTGGCGGAACATGACCCTGTCGCTAAGAAACTCGTGCAGGGGGGTATGCTCATGGAAGTGCTTAGCTGGAAAATCATGGACGAGGAACACACTGGTGCTTCGCTCATCAGCCAGTCCCTCAATAAAGGAGCCGATTTTGCGTTGCGAACGACTGAACTCACCGCGCTCCGTGTTCTGTGCAAGGCTGTTGACGCGGAGCTGCACGCCGCAGTTGCGGATCAGGTTGTCTTTGACAAGGTCAAGCTCTCCGTCATGCACGAACTCGATCGAGTCGTTCAGGACCCAGACTTCATTGAGCTGTTCTCGTTCGTTGTTGGGCTCGGGAGCACGAAAGCGCAGTTCATCCCCTTGCTGCTCCAGTTCTGCGAGGTCTACGTGAAATCCAGGAGAAGGGCCCTTCGGCTCGGTGCCTTCGGGGCAGCCAGCGAGCTTCCCGACGAAGTGCCGTGGGTCAAGGTTGCCGTGGTGATGCGATGCTACAGGAACGCGCCTGCGAGGAAGAGGGGCGTTGACACTCCTGTGTGGTGCCCTGACCAGAACAATCGTGGAAGAAGAAGGAGTTCCGAGACTTCCTCATCGACATGAACTCGGCTCTCCGTTTGTACTTGTTCACGCTGAGCAAGGCCATCGACGGCATGGGCCCTGAGAAGGCGATCGAGTTCAAGGCGAACCTGTGCATACTGACCGCAGACGGCTTCATGCAGTACCTGCAGGACACCCACGTCAAGGAACGAAGTATCCCAGGACATCGTCAGGCGCTCCTCCGCGCTTGCGCGGAGGCCACGGGGAAGGTGGAGCCGAAGTCCAATCGGGGCGCCCTTGAGAAGGCCCTCGGCGAAGTGGGAGTCCGAGGCGGGAAGCCCGATTGGTTCGATTTCAACGCGTTGCCGCGCCCAGAACCGAATGAGCCCGCAGTGGCGGGGAAGACAAAGGCTTCCGCAGAGGAGCACGAGTTGATGCCGACGGTCATTCCCTTTGACCCCACGACGCAATTACCAACGAACCACCAGCGCAGCAGGGACACGACGGCCATTCCACGCGGATCCTTCCCTTTGCCAATCGCCGAATGGAGGCGTTCAGCGGCAGCGAAGGAGCTGGGGCGGGAGCCTGCTTTGGTCAGCGAAGTGTTGCTGTGCCTTTGGGCGCGCCACATGTCCGCAGTTGCGGAAGCGCAAGTAGAGGTGTTGCAAGACGCTGACACAGAGAAACGCACCGTCAAGGCAACCGCTGCAAACGACGAAAAATGCATCGAGTTGTGGCCGTGCGTCCCAAAGGCATCCAAGGTGCACGCCGCAAGCACGCACCCCGAGAGGGTGGCCGTGCACGTCTGGGTGAAAGGAGATCCAAATGGGGCCACGCCCACGACCTTCTACTTGCACCCCGAGTTCAAGCCGCCTGCGGACAAGACGCCCGCCGACGTGGCTGACCACGATGTGCGGTTGAGAGCATGGAAGTGGGATGCGCAAGAGACAATGCACGTCTTCTGGGCAGTCAACAGAGTCACGGAACAGGAGATCCAGCAGAGAAACAGCCTTAATGAAAGCGCAGTTGCGCGCATCAACATGGAGCTGGAGACGAAAGAATTGGCGGTGTGCGTGCCTGGGACAGGCGGGGTCGTGCTCGCCGTGAATGTCCCTGTGCTGGTGAATACCACGGCCGTGAAGAAAGGAGAAGAGCTCCTGTGGGAGGCGAGACCCAAAACCGCACCGAAGAAGAAGGCGGCCGAGGAGACGTGGAAGACGGACGCGGCCAAGAGGGCCAAGGGGAAGCCTTCGGGCCAGCCCGCGCCGAAGAAATCGAAGAAAGGGTTCGACGAAAGCGGGAAGATGTCGCTCTAATTAATTAAGAAGCCGCAGTGGCGGCAGTCAGGGCGGCTTGCTCGCGTGACCGCAGTTGCGGGCAACAGGCCGAAGGGGGGGGGCGCACGCGTGACCGCTGTTGCGGAGCGCTCGTGTACTTTGCAGTGTCACAGCTTCTGTTAGCTGATGCCGCAGTAGCGGACCGCTGACGATCGAGCACGGAGGTTCGAAACGGACCTCCTCCCTCCCTTCTCCCTCTCCTCCCTCGCCCTTCCTCCACTTCCTCCCTCTCTCCTCCTCCTTTCTCCCCTTCCTCCCAAGTTGGAAGCCGAAACTACTCATTTCCTCACTCCCTCCCTCCCTCCCTGGAGGCCCTGGAGGGCCTCCGCCCTGGAGGGCCTGGAGGGCCCTGGAGGCCCTGGAGGGCCTGGAGGGCCCTGGAGGCCCTGGAGGGCCTCCCTGGAGGCCCTGGAGGCCCTGGAGGGCCTCCCTGGAGGCCCTGGAGGGCCTGGAGGGCCCTGGGCTGAGGGCGGAGGCCCTGGAGGGCCTCCGCCCTCAGAATGCTTCAAAGCAGTGCCGCGGCACTGCTTTGAAGCACCCAGGTGCTTCAAAGCAGTGCCCCGGCACTGCTTTGAAGCATTCTGAGGGCGGAGGCCCTCCAGGGAGGCGCGAGGATCGCAGGGACCGAGGGAGGCCCTCCAGGGAGGCGTTCGTCTCGCCATCTGGCTCAACCGCGCGCGGCCCCACTGCCCGCACCTCCGCCTTGCCCGCAGTTGCGGCTGCGTCCAGCGCAGTAGCACACATGCCGACTTCGAGCGAATGGAGCCCTGTGGGCGTTGAGAAGGTCTTGTGCATCCGTGGAGGTTGGCTTGCGCAGACCACCCCCATCCCCGAAAAGGATGTCAAGGTGCTCCACGCAGGGCCCCTCGGAGAGATAAGCTTCGTGCACGTGAACATGCAAAAGGCTTGGCTGCTCAAGGTGTGCGCCAAGGGTAAACCGACCGCAGGGGCCTTGAAGGCCTCCAAGGCCTGGGACGCGCTGAAGAAAGAACTCGCGAAGCAGGGCGGCGCCGCAGTTGCGGACGAGGAGAGCGACGGCGACGCGGGGGACGAAGCAGATGACCCCATGTCGGCCCTGGTCAGCTCCACGGACGCCGCGAAGAAGCAGGCAGCGACCCCGACCAGCGCCAAGAAGCAGAAGACTGGAACGCGTGCGGCGACTACTGGCCTGCCCAGGGGCGAGGCCGTGGAGTCGGCCATAGCCACTGTGCACTCCGTACAGATGCCCGCAAAGAGCCCCATGAAGTGTCCGCACGACACGGCCGTTCGAAACGTGCGGGTGGCAATCTTTATTTTTCTTTTTTTTTTTTTTTTTTTTTTTTTTTTTTTTTTTTTTTTTTTTTTTTTGTTTTTTTTTGTTTTTTTGTTTTTTTTTTTTTTTTTTTTTTTTTTTTTTTTGTTTTTTTTGTTTTTTTTTTTTTTTTTTTTTTTTTTTTTTTTTTTTTTTTTTTTTTTTTTTTTTTTTTTTTTTTTTTTTTTTTTTTTTTTTTTTTTTTTTTTTTTTTTTTTTTTTTTTTGTTATTTTTGTTTATTTTTTTTTTCAAGCGGAGGACGTTGTGGCTGGACGCTGCAGACCTTGGGTGGCTGATCGACATGATCGTGGACGACGTGTGCCTCGGCGGTGTCCCCGACATCGACGACGGCGACAAGGACGAGGCCGCAGTGGCGGACAGGGACTGGGCAACGGCGGTTGACCCTGCCACCCCGCTGGCGAAGCAAAAGGAGGTCGACTTCCCCGTGGCGCAGGGGAGCGGCTCTGGCTTCACCGTCGTTTGGGACTTCAAGGGCGCTTGGGTCGCGACCATCACGCGAGAGTGTGCCAACAAGGGCAAAAGGATCGAGATGGAGGTGAAGAAACTTACAAAGAAGAAGTGGCAGTCGGCGCAGTCGGTGAAGGGCTACGACTACGAGTGGAGGGCATGACGCAGCACCAGCGCAAGCAAGCGGCTCTGGATTACCTCGAGCTCCAAATCCCCAGTCTGTTCGACTGAGGCCCGAAGCCGTATGGGCCGCAGTTGCGGTGGGGCTACTGAGTGCCCGCAGTTGCAGGGTGGCTGGGTGCGCGTGAACACGCGGAGGGCGAGGCGGTGTGAGGAGGCAGGCGGAAGGTTTAGGGTGTTCCACGGGTGCACGCCTTAGTGCGCCACCTTGTGTGGGCGAGCGTTTTTCTTAGAGAAGCATGGAGTGAAGCATCGAAACCCTGTGCGCGCGATGATTGGGGCTTCCGCGCAGGCGTTGTTGAAATGTACCTCCTTCTTCGCCCCTCCGCATCGTCTTCAGTTGCTCCTCCCTCCTCCCCTCCCTCTTCCTAGTTCTGTAGCCCGCAGCCGAGTGCCCGGCCCGAGTCGTTCGCCACGCGACCGCTCATGGATGTTCCCGTGGGGCGGAAATGGTATGGCGAGGAGGACGGAACGCATTTCGAGGTGGAGTGGCTCCATTACGACAGCGGCTGCGCACCGAGGAAAACGAAGTATGGCACCACTGGGCTCGCAAACATCTTGAGCCGCAGTAGCGGCGTTCCGTGCCCCAAGAAGATAAAGGTGCACGCATGTGCGGATTTTCCGTGCCTAGCGAAGTGGCCCGCGTCGCAGTACGGCCTTGTTGAGCCGCCTCGCTTTCATTTGCGGCCGTCTGCTTGGCGACCGGGCGCGACGCCACCACCCGAAGTTGCGGCTCCAGGCGGCACCGCAGTTGCGGCTCCCTCGGCCCCTGCACACATAGCACCAGCAACACCAGCAGAACTCGCAGCTCCTGCGCAAGCAGGACACGCAGCTCCAGCACCAGAAGCACCCGCAGAACCCAAACCTCCAGCAGCCCCTGCGCCCGAAGCACCCGCAGCAGCAGTCCCTCCAGCTCCTCCAGCTCAAGTGCACGCAACACCAGACCCGCCTGCTGCGCAGGAGACCGCAATTGCGGTTGAAGCTCCTGAGGGAGTGGAAGCGGACAAAGACACACCACTTCCAGCACGCTTGCCACCAGCGCGGCCGCTGCCAGAGAACTGGTCGAAGACGCAGGTCGCATTCTTCCCGTGCCCAGACCCAAAGGCTGCAGCACGAGTTGCGGCGCCTGTTGGCGACGCCTTGCGGCCACGAGTCGCGGCGCCACCCCTGGCGCCAGAGAAAGGTGTACCTGTGGAAGACGCGCCAAAGATCCAGGCCGCAGTGGCGGCGACGGTGCCTGACCGCGTGATGGCTCTCCTGAGGCAGATTCTGTCCGAGAATTCCTACATAGGGTATTCAGCTTTCATGCTGTTTGCCTTGCGGTTCGGGCGTCGACCTTACGTGTGGGAAGGCGAGAACCGCAAGGACCTCCTTGACTTCTACATGCCTTGGGCAAAGGAGAAGTGCACTGAGCCATGCGCCGTCGACGGCGTGGCGTGCGTACTCGCCGCTGCTGAGGATCTGTTCGGGGAATGGACAACGGTGGAACTCAGGCCCGTGACTCCCGAGAACCCTCTCCATGAGGTGCGCCACTGGGTGGCCGCAGTTGCGGTGGGTGGCGTGTGCTCTGAGGGGGCGGACGCGTTGAACAGGTTCTACGGTCCTCTGGGACAATGGGTCCTAGGGACTGTTTGCGATGGAAACTGCGGCATTGACCTTATGGCGATGATGTTGCAGAAACCGCAAAATGCCGAGACGCGCAAATGGCTTCGGGAGGAACTGTACGATTTCGGGGTGCGCCGCTGGGACGAACCGTGGTTGCACGACATGCTCGTTGTCACGCAGGAACTAACCTTGGAGGAGGTGCGGGCGTACCGCAGTTGCGGGGCCAGCGGCCCTGCTGGACCCATGGTCCTGCACGACTCCGAGGGCGAGGGCGAACCAGCAGAGGCGCCGAGAGAGGCGAGCGCGCCACGCCCCGCTCTCATGGCGGCGTTAGAGTGGCAGACGGGCGTGCAGGACATGGGTATATTGCTTGCCATGGCTGAGGCTATGCCCGAGGCGTTGCAGGAGGAGCAGATCAGGGCGCACGCACTGGCCAGCGCACGCCCAAAACCCGAAGTTGCGGAACAGAAGCGGCGCGTGTGCCCGCACATGCTCAGAGACCGCGAACTGGTTTGCAAAGACCTGGAGGCGCACGCACGCAGTTGTGGTTGGATGGGCGAGGGCGTTCTGCCACGGAATTCAATCGCGTCTTTTTGCGAGCGGTTCACGTGGCCGAAGGGCATGGGGGTCGTCCAGCAGCGCCAGGCCGTCTCCAAGTGGTTTCAAAACTGGCGCACACAAGGTGGACATGGCACGGCGGGCGTGCATGGCCGACGCCGCGCGCGGGGCAACCAAGGGCGCCCGAACAAGGCTCCATGGCTGGAAGCCGCTCTGTACGAGTGGTGGTCCCACATGAGGTACTCCGTGGACTGGAAGGCGGTGGCCAAGCGAACCGCAGTTGCGGAGGAGAGGCCCAAGATGTTGGCCAGGTTCTCCCAATCCCTGCTGGTTACGAAGGCGAAGCAACTCGTCGCGGACTACTGCGTGGAGACAATGAAGCGGGGAGGCAAACCGATGGTGCCGCAGTTGCGGCCTCGGTGGTGGGTGAAGTGGCGGCGCTCCTACGGCCTGAGCATGAAGAAGCCGAACCGCAAGTACAAGGTGCCAAAATGGTTGCTCCAATCTCGTTTTGAGACTATGATCTTGAACGTGGCCAGGGTCCGCGCAGCTGCAGAGGAGCTTCTGGGGTACGACCCGCACATCCTGAACTGGGACCAGTCGCCCTTTCACCACAACGAGTCGTCGTCGGCCTCGAAGCCGACCTTGGCTGTGAAGGGTGGCATTGTCCCGCTTGTCGAGGCGCATGACGACAGCAGGGCTCGGTGGACAGCGAACCTGACGGTGTCGAGCGACGCGGAGGACATCCGCAGTTGCGGACCACCGCCGGCGGAGCTAATGTTCAAGGGGGGATCTGTCATCGCTGAGGGCTTGGCCGCACATGCCCGCAGTCGCGGCTATCCGTCTTGGGTGAGCACGGCGACGTCCGAGAAGGGGTCCTACCGCGCAGACGACGTTGTATCATTCTTGCAGCGGCACTTGCGGGCCTGGCCCGACGACCCGCAGTTGCGGGGAAAGTGGCGCATCCTCATGGCCGACGACCATTCCCCGCACAAAGCAGACGCTGTGCGGAGACTCGCCTGGCAGCGCGGCTACGTGCTGATCATTCACGTCGGGGGGACGACCGCAGTTGCGCAGCCCGTGGACACGGACTTGAACCAGCACGTGAAGCGCCGGTACATTGCCCTCGAGACAAAAGCGCTGGTGCAGCAAATGGCGTTGGGGAAGCACGTGCCGCAGTTGCGGCGTTCCGATTGCGCCGACTTGATGCTGTCAGTGTTGGAGAATGTGCAGTTGCACTTGGACGCCGCGAAAGGTTTCCTGAAAGTGGGAATTCGAGCGCCCTTCGACAAGTCAGGAGATCTCGAGATTTGCCGAGAGGCGGCGGAACTCTGGGAAGCAGGGGGGCTGCGAGCAAAAGTGGACACCGCAGTCGCGGAGGTGAGGGAAGAATGCGAGCAGAAACGTTTGAAATGGTCCTACAATGACGTGCTGCGTCTCATACACGAATACGAGAAACACGACGCCACAGATTCCGTGTTGGAGAAGCTCGGCGACGAAGCGCTAGGCCAGGAGCCAGGCCACGAGGAGGGCGATGAGGAGGGCGGGGAGGAGGAGGAGGAGGAGGTGCACGAGGAGCACGAGGAGGACGAAGAGCAAGAGGAGGCCTCGTGGGCCGAGGCTCTTGCGGAACAGTGCGATGCCGCAGTTGCGGCACCTGGGCCTCAAGGATCCTCGGTATCCATGGACTGCGTGGTCGACGCAGAGGCGGCCGAGCAGGTGGCAGCGGCGACGTCCTTGGCAGAAACGCTCCGCGAGGCGGAAGATATGCTGCGCCAAGTGGGCATGGAGAAACTAGCGCAGGATTGCCGACAGCAACAACACAAACAAAAGAAGCGGTTGAGAGAGCTGGCGCGGGAGGACAACGAGGTCCTACGAGCGTTGACTGCCCAGCGAGACCACGAAGCCGCAGTGGTGGCGAAAAAGCGGCGCCTGGCTCTGGAAGCGAACGACAGGACGAAGGCGTTGCACGATCTCAAGAAGCAGATTCGAGAGGCCGAGGCCGCCTTGAGGGCAAAGAAGGAGGCCGCAGTTGCGGTGGAAACGGCTTTGGCTAACAAACACGCCCTAGCGCAGTGGAATCCCGAGGAGTTCAAGATCAAGAAAAACAGGATGGCAGCTCTGGATCGCCTGGCTCGCGGAAAAGGCGTCCTCTCAGACGAGCAGAGGGGGGAGTGGGCATGGTTCAAGACGCATTGGGACGAGGAGATGTGCAAGCAGCACAAGGAGCAATGGCCGCTCACGTTTGCTGGGTGGCTGCAAAAAGTCGCGAACGACGCGGCGTCTGGGAACCGTTCGGCGCTGTCGCAGTTCGTGCATTCGGAAACAGTGAGAACCCTGGGAGGGCAAATGGCGCTGGTAATCCCAGCCCTAGCGTGATGCAGGCCGCAGTTGCGGACCCACAGGAAGTCCAGAGGGAAGTTGTTTTTCCAAGCGGCTCCCGCGCGGGCAGGAGATGAGGCAAAACCGCAGTTGCGGTCTTCCTGCTGCTGTGAAAATAATCCTTTCACAGTCCCTTGCAATCGTCGCCCTCCTTCTGCTTCTCCGCCAGTCCATTTGTTGTTCTTTCGGTTCCTTTGAGTCCTCGCCCTCCTTCTGCCACTCCTCGAATCCTCTTTGTCTCCTCCCTCCATCCGACCCCATGCCCATTCACGATCCATTTCCGTAGCCACCGTGGCTCGAGGTGGCGCACGCGAAGACGCAAGCATGTGGCCGCCCGCGCGCCCGAGCGCATCCTCAGGGAGTATGGACCGTGGACCTCGATTCGCCAGAACGGTGTTCATCCACAACGCTGAGGAGGAGGAGGGAGGCAAAGACGAGGAAGCCGCAGTTGCGGATGATGACGACGACCAGCGGACGCAAGATGGCGACAGCACCGTCGCGTCCTCGGCTGCCTCCGCTGACGAGGCTGAGTCCCGGGGAGGTGCGGGAGCCGCAGTTGCGGCAGCACATGACTCCTACATGCCGAGAGTGTTGTCGTCGCGGAGAACCTGGAAACGGGTGCCCATCATCGAGACAAGCAATCTGTCGGAAAAACAAAGAGCTCTTGTCGACGCATGGGAGGAGAAAACGGAGTTCGAAGCGGGACGGGTCGGCTTCTACGTGGCCAACTTCGGAGGGACTGCAGCTAGACCCACGCAACGCGCGGACGAGTGGGCGCAGCTCCGCGCGAACCCTGCCCAGATCATCGCCCTCTGCGAGTGCGACGACGAGACCTGCGCGGTACTCAGTGGGGAGCACGACGCGAGGGACAGTGCAGCCGCAGTTGCGGACGATAGGTTTCGGAGTCGGACTCAATACAACTACCTGTGCGTTAAGGGCGGCGAGCCATCAGGGACCCTCCTTGTTGGCATGAGGGACCGCAGTGGCGGCCACATTGAACACGTAGACTTTGCGAGAATCTTCCACAAGCAGGAGAAGTCCAAAACGAAGAAGAAGAAGAAACAGTCCGCAGTTGCGGAGGCTCCCGCGCCAAAGCTGCACAACAAGTACTCCAGGGCGATGGTGGTGCGCGTCCACCTGGACCAGGCCGCGCCCCATTTGGGGGGCTCCTTCAACGTCATGGCGGTGCACGTCCACCACAGCTTGGCCAACCAAGACTGGGGCGTCACGAAGCTCCATGAGTTCTACAACTGGTTCGTCGCCTACGTCAGGGAATGGGACGTGAAGGTCTGCATGGGGGACTTCAACATGTGCATGTTCCAGCTTGTGTCCTGGTGCCGCAATTGCGGCCTGACTGTGGACGTCGCCGCGTGGACCCCCTGGAAGACAGCAGGCGGCCAGCCCAGGGCAGACAGCATGGCGATTTTGTTCATAAACTGTCCTGGGCAGTACAAGCTTCACCATGGCCTGAGTGTTCTGCACGACCGTGAGGGCGGATTCTTGACGACCCAGCATGATCCGTCTTTCCCTGTCTTCGACTACACGAATGGCCCTGGGAAGATGCTTCAGACTTACGTGCCCAAGGCTGAGCCCGTTGAAAACAAGATGCGCGCCTTCCTGACGCCATCTGGCGAATCCTTGACCGCAGATGCGGAGTTCGAGCAAAGGATGGCGCGCAGGGAACGCGACGATTGGGTGCGCTATCCCTTCAGAGTGAAGCAGGGCAACCTCGACGACAAGATATGGCATGGCGCCTTCGGCAGGGCGAGGCACGGAGCGCACTTCCCTCTGGTGGCTTTCACGCACAATACGTGCCGCAGGTCACCTGAAAGACTCGCCGCGAGGTTGGAACGCAGGAAGGGCGGCAGGAAGGGCGGCAAGAAGGGCGGCAAGAAGGGCAGCTACGCGGACACCGCAGTTGCGGGGAAGGGCGTCCGACCCCAGATGGGAACCGCAGTTGCGGGGAGAGACGCTGGGGCTGAGCGAGCTGGGAACACGCCACCGCCGCAAGCTGCCAACGGCGACGATGCGACCCCTTCTTGTGCCGCAGTGGCGGCTGGGTCCTGGGACGCCAGCGGCAGCGGCGCATGGGAGGCGCGCAGTCCCGCCACGAGATGGCAGGGCTGGTCCTGGTGGGACTGGAGCTCGAGCGAATGGGGCGCTGATGGCGCGCAGTGGTGGCCCTCTGATCATGCCGCAGTTGCGGACAATGCCCCTGAGGGCTCGCCTCCTCAGCGTGAAGTCGAGTGGGGCTCGAGCGGGCGACCTGCCGAGCGCCCTCCGTGGAGCTTCGAGGCGCAGCGTTGGTGATGGCCGCAGTTGCGGGCAAGTGGAGCATGATGTTGATTGCCGCAGTTGCGGACAGTGTACGCTGGAAAAATCATCATCATCATCAATCATAATCATCATCATATCATCATATCATACGTTCAAAGCAGTGCCGGGGCACTGCTTTGAACGCGTTCAAAGCAGTGCCGGGGCACTGCTTTCGATCGTCGCCTCGTCGCCGTTATAAGGGCTTTCGGATTACTGGGAAAACCGGGTATTGTGCCAAACGCGCTTGGTATCACACCAAACTCGCGTTCGCATCGTTGTGTTGCGCACGTGGGCCAGGCCGAAAGGCAGTTGCGATTATACGGGGAGCCGCTGGCATTCTACAACGGTTTTCCGGTATGATGCCAAAGTGTCGTCAGGTTCGATTTTCGGCGGCGTTCAGGACACGTTTGGGAGTTCGGGGCTCGGCAGTGCAAAAGGGCGGGAGGCGCGCGGGAGCCTGGGGAAGCTCGGTGGGCATGCGGACCGCTTGCCGGCGCACTAGGTCATGCTCACGCTCCCCGCGAGCCAGTTGGTTTTGCTTGGCTTCCACTTGGAAACGAGGGTGGTCACAAGCGAGGTCGGTTATTCCGCCTCTAGGGTTCGGGCCCTCATGAAGCCATGCTGGGCGTCTCGGGCCGTCTCGGAGGCCCCGTGGGCCGTCTTGGAGCATCTTGGCCCGTCTTGACACCACCTTGGGTCCTCACGAGGCCATCTTAGGCGTCTTGGGCCGTGTCGGAGGACCCTCGGGCCGTCTCGGTGTCATGTTGGGCCGTCTTGATCTCACCTCAGACCAGGCTCGGGCTCGGGTTCTCGGCCATCACAGGCGTGACATGCCAGCTGTAAGCTTGTGCTCAGGCACACGCGTTCAAGGTCTTCATGATCTGAGCCTGCTCGGCCGCCCGCGGCCTACTCTCCTCTCCTCCGCGCCTTCCCCTCGCCCCTTGTGCTTCGATTCGCTACGGATTCGCTCCGCCGTTGCTCGACCGAGTCGTGCACCCAAAGTCGCCACTGACAAAACAAGTGTGTCAGTTTTTCTCCGTTCTCGACCCTCCTCGCACGTCATGCCGTTGGGGAATGGAAGCCCCTTCCCCGTAGACTCATAGCATGGGTATGCAGATCCACGGATATGTTGCTAGATTTGCCCGTGAGTCCACACGGTTACATGTTATCACGTATTCATCCCAACGAAAGAATGGGAGCCTCGATGGGGCCCACGAGATTCTTATCTATACATATATATACATATGTATATATACACAACACAACACAACACAACACAACACAACACAACACAGCACAGCACAGCACAGCACAGCACAGCACAGCACAGAACAACACAACACAACACGCACACACACATACACACACACACACGCGTAACTGGATCCAATCGGATCTGCTGTTTTTCCCAACCCTCCTGCGTTGGGTACTCGTTTTGAATAGAGCACTGCGGTCTCCACCTTCCTTCCTTCCCGCCTCCTCCTCCTCTCTCCCCTCTTCCTCTCCTCTCTTGCTTCCCTTCTCCGCCTCTCTTCGCTCCTCCTCTTCTCTTTTGCATCCCTTCTCCTCTCTTCGCTCCTCCTCTCTTGCTTCCCTTCTCCTCCTCTCTCCGCTCCTCCTCTTCTCTCTTGCCTTTTACGTCATCCCTTTGGGGCTGCGATCTGTGAAACTGTCGCCACTTTCGAGGGCTGCTGGTGGGTCCAGCGGAGTGAGGCACCACGCAGATTCAGATTGGACCTCGCCATCCCTGGGGGGCTGCGATCTGCGAAACTGTCACCACTTTCGAGGGCTGCTGGTGGGTCCAGCGGAGTGAGGCACCACGCAGATTCAGATTAGACCTCGCCATCCCTGGGGGGCTGCGATCTGCGAAACTGTCGTCACTTTCGAGGGCTGCTGGTGGGTCCAGCGGAGTGAGGCACCACGCAGATTCAGATTAGTCCTCGACTTTCGAGGGCTGCTGGTGGGTCCAGCGGAGTGAGGCACCACGCAGATTCAGATTAGACCTCGCCATCCCTGGGGGTTTGCGATCTGCGAAATTGTCGTCACTTTCGAGGGCTGCTGGTGGGTCCAGCGGAGTGAGGCACCACGCAGATTCAGATTAGACCTCGCCGTCCCTGGGGGGCTGCGATCTGCGAAACTGTCGTCACTTTCGAGGGCCGCTGGTGGGTCCAGCGGAGTGAGGCACCACGCAGATTCAGATTAGACCTCGCCATCCCTGGGGGGCTGCGATCTGCGACACTGACGCCTGGCACTGGCTGACGTCAAATCGTTGTGTGCCAGTGTCTCTGGGGGTGTTGCCTGATGTGGATGCAGCTCGTCGGCGCTGCGAGTCGAGCTGGCGGTCGTCTTCCGGACCCGCATAAACATCTGCTGAGCTCGATGAGCTAGGGGAACTACAGGAAAGAAGTGCAGGAAACGGAGGCCGGTCATGCACTCGCCGATACTTCGTTGCTCTGTCATCGTCTTTGATGTTGCATGATCCTTCTCTGGCCTGCCGGCGCCGCGGCTCGAGCTGGCGGTCGCCCTTCGGGCCCGCGGGAACATCTTCTGAGACAAGTGAACGCTGCCGCCTCACTTGCAGGCAGCGCATTGCATTCGCGGACAGCAGCATGGCAGACCGCAGTGAGATCCTCAGTCGCGTGGTGTTGCCAAGCCTGGTGGAGACGCGCGTGATCGACCTGAAGTCCCAATCGCGCGTGCACTGTACCTGCGTGGCGTTCAGGCACGCGCGTGATGCTGCTCGCTCCGCGTTCAACCAGTACGTCGCCAGTGCAACTTTGGACGATGGACAACCGATTGATGATACGCGACCCCGGCCTTGAGTTTCTTTCCCGCGGGCCGCCCGCAGACCTGGCGGCGCGCCTGCGAGCGTTCAGCTCCCGCGCTGAAATGTGCGGGAAGGAGGCGGAGAAGCTAGCGGGCGAGCTACGCCTCGCTCGTTCCTTGCACTCTAAACAAGTTTTATCATGTGGAACTCTGCGACGACATGGCGCAGGCAGCGCTGCGGGTCTAGCTCGCGCTTGACACACGCGGCAGTCTTCTGTCTCCTCCCGCCACTTCCATCGTCGTCCTATTCCCCGCCTCACCTTCTCCATGCATGCTGCTGCTTCCGCGATGGCCTTTCGCCCCCCCCGCCCTCCATTCCACCCCTCTCCTACCCCTCGTTCCCGTGCCCGTTCTTCTTCGATCCTGGGGCCTCAAGCCTCGTTCTTTCGATCGTCGCCCTGTGAATCGTGCAGCGCACGCGCATCCCATGTAGCTTGCGCAGCAAATCGCCGCGTCTACACTGTCGCTGTTCCTGCTAATGTTGGCATACTCCTCTTGCCATTTGATGCGCGTGGGTTGGGTGCGTCGCGGGGTAATTTCATGCAAGAAGACACTACCTTCGGCCTGTGGGGAAGTGACCAAAGAGGGATCGCGAAAAACAGCTGAAAGGGGTAGGGACTGGAACAGGGGGCGGCAGGGGAGGTAAGGATAGTATGATTTGGGAGGGCAGGGTGGTGTGGGATGGGAGGAGGTGGATGGGGAGGGGAGGGGGGGGGGGGGGGGGAGGGGAGGGGGCGGGAGGATGGTTGCGGAAGACATGCTGGCTTCGGAAGGGAGGGGGGGGGGATGGGGGGGGATGAGGGAGAAGAGCCAGGGAGGGGAATGAGGTTTTCAGACGAGAAGATGGAAGGGAAGAGAAAAACA
Source organism: Prorocentrum cordatum (assembly GCA_963575745.1). Lineage (NCBI taxonomy): Eukaryota > Dinophyceae > Prorocentrales > Prorocentraceae > Prorocentrum > Prorocentrum cordatum. Next base: position 257,906 of record CAUYUJ010016214.1, on the reverse strand, counting down.
CCCAGACCCGACAATTGGCGTTTACTGAACGGCCCTGGGCGTTTACTGAACAGCCCTGCCCTGTTTGATTCCTTGTTCCCAACCCTCCTGCGTTGGGTACTCGTTTTGAATAGAGCACTGCGGCCGCGTCTCCCCTCCTCCTCCTTCCCGTCCCCCTCCTCTCCTCCCTTCTCCTCCTCCTCTTTTCCCTGGCATCCCTTCACCTCTCTTCGCTCCTCCTCTTCTCTCTTGCTTCCCTTCACCTCTCAACTTCGGTCCTCCTCTTCTCTCTTGCCTTTTACGTCGCTTGCCCCTCGCCATCCCTGGGGGGCTGCGATCTGAGAAACTGTCGCCACTTTCGAAGGCTGCTGGGGGGTTCAGCGGAGTTGTGACGTCTTACGGGGACTCAGATTAGACCTCGCCATCGCTGGGGGGCTGCGATATGTGAAACTGTCGCCACTTTCGAGGTCTGCTGGGGGGCCCAGCACAGTGACGTCTTACGGGGATTCAAATGGGACCTCGCCATCCCTGGGGGGCTGCGATCTGTGAAACTACCGCCACTTTCGAGGGCTGCTGGGGGGCCCAGCACAGTGACGTCTTACGGGGACTCAGATTAGACCGCCATCCCTGGGGGGCTGCGATCCCGTGAGCTGTCCGCCCACTTTCGAGGGCTGCTGGGCTGGGGGGGGGGGGGGGGGGGGGGGGGGGGAGGGGGGGGGGGGGGGGGGGGGGGGGGGGGGGGTGGTTGGGGGGGTGCAGCGGAGTGACGTCTTACTGGGACTCAAATTAGACCTCGCCATCCCTGGGGGGCTGCGGTCTGTGAAACTGTCGCCACTTTCGAGGCCTGCTGGGGGGCCCAACACAGTGACGCCACGCGCGGATTCAAGTTCGACATCGCCATCCCTGGGGGGCTGCGATCTGTGAAACTGTCGCCACTTTCGAGGGCTGCTGGGGGGCCCAGCGGAGTGACGCCCTACGGGGACTCAGACTAGACCTCGCCATCCCTGGGGGGCTGCGATCTGTGAAACTGTCGCCACTTTCGAGGCTGCTGGGGGGCCCAGCGGAGTGACGCCCTACGGGGACTCAGATTAGACCTCGCCATCCCTGGGGGGCTGCGATCTGTGAAACTGTCGCCACTTTCGCGGCCTGTGGGCCCAGCACAGTGGGCACCCACCGCGGATTCAAATTAGACCTTTCCATCCTTGGGGGGCTGCGATCTGTGAAACTGTCGCCACTTTCGAGGCCTGCTGGGGGGCCCAGCGCAGTGGGTACTCACGGCAGACTCAAATGGGACCTCGCCATCCCTGGGGGGCTGCGATCTGTGAAACTGTCGCCACTTTCGAGGCCTGCTGGGGGGCCCAGCACAGTGTGCACCCGCGGCGGATTCAAATGGGACCTCGCCATCCCTGGGGGGCTGCGATCTGTGAAATTGTCGCCACTTTCGAGGCCTGCTGGGGGGCCCAGCACAGTGGGTACCCACGGCGGATTCAAGTTAGACCTCGCCATCCCTGGGGGGCTGCGACCTGTGAAACTGTCGCCACTTTCTTACCTCGCTCGTCGCTGCGTTTCGAGGGCTGCTGGGGGCTGCGATCTGTGAAACGGTCGCCACTTTCGAGGGCTGCTGAGGGGCCCAGCACAGTGGGTATTCACCGCAGACTCAAATGGGACCTCGCCATCCCTGGGGGGCTGCGATTTGTGAAATTGTCGCCACTTTCGAGGGCTGCTGGGGGGCCCAGCATAGTGGGTACCAACGGCGGATTCAAATGTGACCTCGCCATCCCTGGGGGGGCTGCGATCTGTGAAACTGTCGCCACTTTCGAGGGCTGCTGAGGGGCCCAGCACAGTGGGTACTCACCGCAGACTCAAATGGGACCTCGCCATCCCTGGGGGGCTACGATATGTGAAACTGTCGCCACTTTCGAGGGCTGCTGAGGGGCCCAGCGCAGTGGGTTTTCACCGCAGACTCTGATTAGACCTCGCCATCCCTGGGGGGCTGCGATCTGTGAAACTGCCGCCACGTTCGAGGGCTGCTGAGGGGCACAGCACAGTGGTCTTCCCGCACGTTGTTTTCTTGCTCTTCGTTCCCGACTCCCCATGTCTTCTTCGAGCCTGTAGTTGTCGCCCCTCGTTCTTGTATGGTTCTCCTGCGCATCATGCCATTGGCGCGTGTCCCAAATAGCTTACATATCAAACAACGGATCCTGCAATTTGATTGTCCGTGCAAGTTTCGGCCAACTCTTCGTTTCCCATGATACAAATGGGTCGGGTACGTCACAGGGTAATTTGGCTGCGTTTGCTACACGGCCTCGCTTGTCGGGGTGGGTGTTCTTGGGGTTGATTTTTGTTTTCGAAAGATGAAAGGGTAGGGGAGATGAGAGGAGGGGTGGGGTGGGGGGCGAAAGTGGCGTCGGATGGTGGGGCGTTGCTGTGTTCCTGCTCGTTCACATGTGTCACGTGTGCGGAGTTCCATTGTCAATGCCGCGTTTTCCTGTGGTTTTGCTGCGTTCCTGCTCGCAACGCGCACCGCCAGAGGCGGCGGAGAGCTTGAGAGATCCACCTACCAAAGGGGAGGGAAGGGGAAGGGCAGGGGAGAGGAGGGGGTGGCGTCGGATGGGGAGGGGGGAGGGAAGGGTAAAGAGCAGGGCGGGGGGCAGAGCCGGATGTCTCACGGAAGGGCGGGCCGCTGCTGTGTCGCGTCGCGTGCGCGACGATCGGCAGGCCGCGCACCAGGGGTCACTCGTGCCGAGGGGCGCTCCTGCGAGCAGAGGGCCGTTTTCTGGGCCGTTTCTAGTTTTTTCTCCTCGGCACTGGCCTCCTGCGTCCTCGCGAGGCTCGCTACTGTCGGCCTCCAGAGGGGCCCCTTGCCGGGCCCCTGGACCCTCCGATTCTCCTCCTCCTCCTCACTCCTCCTCCTATTCCTTCCTTCCTCCTCCTCCATCCTCCTCCTCCTCCCCCCTGTCGCCTCCTCCTCCTCCTCCTCCTCCTCCTCCTCCTCCTCCTCCTCCTCCTCCTCCTCCTCCTCCTCCTCCTCCTCTTCCTCCTCCTAGTCGCTGTTTGAGGTGCCCAAGAGTCGACCGACCGCACCTCAAGTACAATCGTACATCAGGGATTCTGCGCCCACACCCGCAGGCCTCGGGGGCAGGGGGGACTGGGGGGCCCGCATGGCGAACCCGTGCGCCTAGGCATGATAATCTGCTACTACAACCCACAAGAGGCAGCGAGCATAGAACGACTTGAGGACATCAGCGCGGAACTACACAGTTGGGACGTCATTCTCCTCAGCGGCACATGCAGATGGGCGGGAGCAGAAGCAGTACAGAGACACCACCTCCCTAACCACTACGTGTTACAATTTGGTGTTCGCAAAGGGAAGTGGATCAACAAAAGCTGTGGCTTAACGATCCTCATCAGTCAGAGAATTGCTGAGCGCAGCTTACGAGAGACCTACATCCCACCAACCAGCCTCCAGGGACGGGTTGCAGGAATTCGCCTCTCGACTGGCCAACACGACTATGCACTTTTTGTTTACTACTACGCCCCAACACACCTTTCGTACTACGCGCCATTAGCAGACGCGATAACCAAATGGTTGGAGCAGTGTGTTGATCGAGTAGGCAGCCGTACGACGATAGTGATGGGCGGGGATGTGAACAGCGACTTTGGCTGCCAGCGAGATACCGACGGGACTATTGTGCGGAGCAGAGGACCGACGGTAGGAGACAGGGAACCCAAAATAGAGAACTCCAACGGCGCGAGCCTCAGGACCCTGTGTCAGACCAGCGACCTCAGTATAGCCACCACTTATCACATCGCCGAACCCACATTCTACGGACATTCAGGTTACAACAGTCGTATTGACCACATTGTAGTACCTACAGGGGCCTTGGGACTCGTAAAAAGGTGTGAGGTCCTCCATCGGTCAGGCAAAAGGCTCCAAAAGGTAAAAGTACGAGGGCACAGGGACCACCTCCCCATCGGCCTCACCCTCCTCGCCTCTACTTCCACCACCTCCTTCCCCACGCGCGCCCGCCTACAACAGGGGCTGTGCAGGGACGGACTCATGGAGTGTCTGCGCAGCGGCCACAAGAGGGAGATGCTGCTCACCGAACTCGACAAGGAGGTGGAGGAGGTGGGTGGGGAGCAGTGGGAGAGAGCACTGGGGGCGGCGACGCCAGACGAGACCTGGGACCTTTTGGGAGGAGCAGCGCGATCGGCCATGCTCACGACTTTCGGAAAAAGTGGCACACCCGACGAGATCGACCAGCTTACGAGGCGAGCCAAGTAATACCGACTAGAGCTCCTCAGGAAGCGACGAACACTGCGACAGGGCCTAACACCAGAACAGTGTGCCGACGACTACGACTGGGTACAAAACGAGCTGAAAGAAGTCACGGCGGCGCTGAAGCAGGCCCGAGAAGGTGTAGAGAAACAAAGACGGGCGCTCCTGGTTGAACGCATATGGGAGGCCTACGAAAAACGGAACCTCGCCGAGATGCACCGACTACGCATCCAGTGCCAGAGGAACGGGCGCGGGCCAAAGAAAAAGTACTACCGATCAGCTCGAACCCACTGGCCTCGCGACTACTGGTATCAGGAGCTCGCCCATCCAGCTTTGGAAGGGGGACTAGGAGCAAGGCCTATCGATAGAAAGGCAGAGAGAGCAGAACACGAGGCTTTCGTCCAGGAGCACATCGACCGGTTGCCGACCGACCACGATCTACTTTTTTCAGGTCGAGGCCGACAAGCGAGCGATGCGTAGGTATTGCCAGCGAGCCAGTAAACGACGGGCCTGGCCACCATGGGGCATTCCGATCGAAATGACGCGGTTGATGATCGATCCCACCCTCCATCTTCAGGACCCAGCAGAGCTCAGCAGACGACTAGAAGAAAAGCGAGTAGCAGCTGCAGAAAAGAGGGGGGACGAAGATGAGCTTGCACACTACACGACACTAGGACGATGCAAGAAGGGGAGGGAACTGCTTCGACGGATGGGGTGGACGGAAGGTACCAGGTTGGGACGTGTGCCGACGGCGACTGATGGGACAGAAGGAGCCGCCTGGGAGCAGCAATCTTATGCAGTGGGGAGGGGCAGGTACGCAGGACTAGGGGCAGACACGATTGCGGACCACAGCAAAGGGTACATGAAGTACCTAGACCAATTCCTTGCACAATGCCGAAGTTGTCAGGTCACCCCGTTGGACTGGCACCGATCGCAAGCATTTCCAGCAGAGAAACACAACAACAAAGAAGGGATACTAGGGAAGCGTATACTACACGTCTACGATTCCTTTGGAATGGCTTGGCACTCAGGCATCCACTTACGTGGTTCACCCACAACGCAGGCTCCCTGGGCCCAAGGAGGCCTCCCACACCGCTGTCGGGAAAACGCCATCCTCTGCGTGCAAGCGGCCCAATGGAGGGCTGCCCAAGGGGGGGTGAGCACAATCGCAACCAACTACGACGGCACCAACGCGTTTGCAGCCACCAACCGAGCTTTACTCAGAGCGGTTGCCTTCAGGCAAGCACACGAGCACGACCAGCGCTTCGCCATGGCAGCAATTGACCACTCTACCTTGACGCTCGAAGCTGCCGACGGCACAGTCGAAGCTGAGAGCACCACAGGCGCCCAAATGGGCTTCACCCTCTGCCCAAGGCAATTCAACGACGCATACAACCTGTACGTCACAAAATGGTGGGAACAAGGCCGCACGGACCCAGACCAGATTATCCACGACACGACCAACCCAGTCGCAGGCAACACTCACGACCTAGCTCTCAACACGTTCATGGACGACATCACTTATGTGCAGACAATCCTACCCGCAGCGACGGCTGGAGATATTGAACAACAACTCAACAGCAACACTGAACGCCTTTCCCAAACAATTGCAGCAGGAGGATGGGGACTTAACAATGCCAAGACCAACCACCTACTATACCTAGTTGGGCAAGGCTGCTACGGGAAAACCAGACAACTCAGACGCAGCAAAACACTGCAGGGTCAGGCGCTAAGGGAGATGCGTGTACTTGGCCCCTACCTACCAGCTGGCCAGGGCATCGCTGGCGAGGTTGTGCGGCGCATCGCAGCCATCCGCGTTGCATGGCGACAGCGCGGGATCTTCTGGGCCTCTAAGGTACCCCGACAGATAAAACGCATGATGTTCATGGCTTTCGTGGTAGGTGCGGTCCTTAGCGGATTGCCTGCGCTAGTTCTGACAGGTACCCATACAACAGCAATCGACAGCGTACTAGGCAAGTACCTGCGGGCGCTAGCGGGAGGAGCAATGTCGTGGACCAGAACAGACGGGACAGTGAGGTGCAACAATTTGCGACAGGTGTTTAGATACTGGAGACTTGAGCGCACATCCGTATCTTTGCTTGTACGACGACTACGATGGTACCAGAACTGGTCAAGGCACCCTTGGGAGCACGGAGCAGTCGTCGCAGCGGTGTTCGGAACATCCAGACTAGATGCGGCTCAGGGCATACGGCGACTAGAGGGGCAGGGATTCGTGGGGCCCTCCTCCACCCCGTGGGCGCAGCAGTTTGCAGCCGACATGCAGGCGATAGCAACTGTGGACGAGAGCATGGGATGGTATGCAGACAGGGAATCCGACCTTGCCATATTCGAACAGGGGAGTACGGAACAAAAAAACTGGTTACAAACAGACCCATCAATATTGTACAGCTACGAGCGAAATTGGGATGTGCTGACGACACGAGATGCGACGTTACAGGAGGAGGAGGGCAGGGAGGAGGAGACATTAAAACCTTACTGGTGCGATCATACGACGAAGGGCGAAAACGACACGGAACAGAGGTGTGGCATGCGCTTTGCGACATACGCAGCACTAGCTGGGCATCGCCGAGAGACCCACAACATCGGACCAGTGGTGGCGTCCGTAATCGTCAACAACCAGTGTCCCTGGTGCAAAAGCACATTTATTAATCGTAAGGTATGTGTCGACCACGCGGTCAGGGCTGTGCACGGCCACGGTATCTGCCACCAAGATAGATCGATGTGGTCCCACCCCATTTCCGACCCCAGCCCCCTTACCTGCCAGATCTGTAACCACGAGGCTCAAATTCTTGAGGAGTATCACGCACACATACGCGAGCACATAGCAGGGCCAGAGTCGATCAGAGCAGCACGGGGGGAAGGAGCACATGTCGCACGGGGGCCACGGCGATTGGCGCATCAGAGCCAGCACGAAGAGAGGTGGGGGCGCAGCCGAAGGGCAGCGACCAGCACAGCGCCCACACCTCGGCGGAGGCGGAGTCGGCTCGTCAGGCACGCAGCAGTCGCAGCAGACGCCGCAGCAGCCGCCCCCCACACAGCGCCGAGGAGGAGGCGGTCGAGGACCCCCAGGAGGAGGCCGAGGTGGTGGAGGAGGCGGCCAGGTGGAGCTTCGGGACCAGCTGAGATCGCTCCAGAGGCTCACCCTCCAGAGCTCGAACGAGATCCGCAATTTTCTGCATCTCACGGGAGAGTTCTGGCTGACGCCGCTCGAGCCAGAATGGGTGCAGGCGCCGATGGAGACAGGCAGAGAGTACGGACGGAAGGTGAAGCAGCTGGGCAAGGGGCACGGCCTCGGCCCACCGCATGGCCAAGTGGCGGCGAGCCTGGTCGAGGAGATCGTGGCGGTGCTCGACTCGGAGGAGCAGAATCTCGACGCGTCCCTCCTCCACGTGAGGCAGCTCCTGAAAGAGTTCATGAGCCAGCTCGACGAACCCTGGGGGCCAATCTTCATCACGGAGGTCTTCTTGCAGCGCAAGATCCAGGAGGCGTACAACGAGACGGGCGAGGACGTGGAGATGGACATCAAGCAGTGCAAGGCCAAGCTCATCTACACGATCAACACAGCGCCGAGCTTCAGGGCGGTGCTGTACGACCAGAAGCTCGAGCAGGGGCAGTACGACAAGATCTCGGGCTTCAAGGGGGACGTATTCAAGCAGGCACTGGGCCACGCGCTGGCGCACCTCGGGGCCACGAAGAGCCGTTCAGGGGGCCCGAAGACGGGCCTGGAGAGGGCCGTGGAGGCGCAGCTCAACAGGAGGTGAGCCAAGGCACGCCCCAGCCTAAGCCCAGCAGCTTGCCCCGCCGCGAGCGAGAGAGCCCCGCGGGCCAGTTCTTACCAGGCCCGCAGCCCGGCGGAGCCAGCAGCTCGTTGTCGAGCAGCGCTTTCGAGCCAAGCCTCAACTCTACGGGGCGCCCTCGTGCCTGGCCACCATCATCACCGCCAGTGAGCCGAGAGGAAACAATTGCACAGCAGATCAGTGCAGACCTTGTTCGCATGACGAGTCTCAGGAGCCAGGCCGAACAACGCGGAGGCCAGATGGCCTACCTATATCGGATGGCTACATACTATCGGGACCTACGACCAAGGGACTATTACCAGCCTATGGCAAAAAATGAGGGGGACGGCAGACCTTCTAGTTATTCAGCCGTCACCCTACCATTACACGGGCTCCCACCACCTACGCCCCCTCCTCCCACCAACTCCCACTTCCAACCTACCATCTCTTTCTCAGGCAATCAGCTCTCTACTAGTTCCACTTGCAGTCGGGGCTTGTCTGTCATGCAGTATCGCGGATGCACGCTCGGAGCCGACGTATCTGCGACCTCGTACCGGACAGCATGCAGAACGACAGTACATGCTACAGGGTACACACCGCGTACTATGACAGCATACACAGGGAACTACCACACCACAACATCCAGCACAGCCATGCGATTGTGATCCGACCACGGTTCGACCTCTCCTCCCCCGCTCAGATACATCCAGCCTTCGTCCGCTTTAGTTATCACAGCTGTTACCTTTCTCGACCTCCAGAGGATAGAGTGAGTAAGAATTGCACACTAAGGACAGGCACAGGATTCCGACTGCAGCGAACGACCGAGCCTACGCCTACTCTCACACCAAGGTACTACTACGGTTCCTTACGGCCCAACTACTGGGAACTAAGGAAACTACTACAATATCTAAGGTGTACAACAGTAGGCTGGAACCACTAAGGTAAACGAGGATCAGTACACAGCTCGACATACTACCAGAGGACATTTGCGACTCGAGCATCTTCGCGGCCTCTCTATCCATTGCTGGCGGATACCCCGCCCACGTTCAGAGCCCGCGCCCCGAGGGCGCACGACCAGAGCTGCGATGGCGGCGCAGGCGCACTTGGAGAAGGGGGAGATGGCGCAGCAGCCAGCTGCAGACGAAGCCGAGCTTCTGCAGCCAACGATAGTGCAGAAGCCGCACGACAGAGGAGGCTCGGGAGGAGCGGCGGATCAAGTCGTGGGCACGGCGGCGTACAGGCTGGAGATCGCGCACAACACACTCCAGAGCACCGCCGTCGCGTTCAAGGTGGCGACCGAGCACAGCGAGAAGGCTCTCCACGCGCTCCACAAGCAGCGGGAGAGGGTGGTGACCACCTTAGGCCGCATGAACGCAAGGAGCCTCAATCCACATGAAGAGGCAGAGCGTAACCAAGCGAAGCACTACCTCAAGGAGCAGCTCCATGACATCAACGGCGCCATCAGTGCGGCGAGGAGCGCCATCGGCATCACCGACGACAAGCTTGGCAAAATGATGCACGGCCCGATGCCATGGGAGCTGGACTACACGAGGCGCCAGGTCGACGATATCGACCACATTTACACGCGCTGGACCAAGGGCCCGCACGGCTACGCCTACGACGAGGCCTCCTTCGACACGCAGACGGGGACGGTGGTGGAGCCGCAGACGGAGATCAAGGACTTCCTCCAGCCCGCTCGCAGGCCGCCGTGCACCAGCCCGAGCAAGAGCGTGGAGGGCTGGGAGAACCGCGGCAAGGTGTTGTGCAGTGAGGCCAGCTCCAGCACCCCAGCCGCCGCCACAGCTGCCACTAAGGCCGACGGCTCCGCTCAGAGCAGGGACGTCAGGCTTTCATCGCCAAGGGCGGCAGCAGCGGCAGGCTGGGGCATAGGGCAGTAGAGAGCAGAATGCACCAGGCCTGGCTCTCCCTTTTTTTCCCCACTCCAGCTCCAGCAGAGGGGGCTCGGCTGCAAGCACTCACCGCATGGGCCAGTGTGGCCATGCATCCATACTAGCCGAGAGCCTTCAGGGAGATGTACCAGGCCGCCCTTTCTTCCTTTTTTTTGCCTCTCTCTGCCGTCTGGGGAGTGGGAGAGGGGGGAGGATGGGGAGCGGAGGTGGGTGGGCTCTCAGCGGCGGGGGGTGCGCCCACAGAGAGGCAGCTCCCTTCCGCCTGCAGCAGTTGACAGGCCGATACCGAGGCAGGGTCTCCCTGCTAGCGAGGCTCGGGGACCACGCCCACCAGAGGGGCGGGCCCCGTCGCCTCAGGCGGCCCCCCCCAAAGCAAAGGGTGGGCTCGCATCCATTTCATTCCCAGGGGTCGGCATGCCTGTTGGTAGGCGAAGTTGACAGACCCCCAAGGGCCTTATCCTTATCCTCCTCCTCCTCCTCCTCCTCCTCCTCCTCCTCCTCCTCCTCTTCCTTCTCCTCCTCTTCCTCCTCCTCCTGCTCCTCCTGCACGAGCAGCCCTCCTCCTGCTCCTCCTCCTCCTCCTCCTGCTCCTCGATTGTCCGAACGAGAGCGCCCTCCTGCAGCGACATGGGGGCCACCGAAGGCGGGCGGCCGCAAGGAGCACCTGACTCGCCGATCGCTCTGCGACCGCCCATCCTGCTTGCCCAGCCGGTGCTGCCAAGATGAGCGCAGAGGCCAGGTCCGAGGCGTCCCCAGGCTTTCCAGGGAGGCACCGACGGCCTCCAGAGAGCACCCCTCGCGAGGCTCTGAGGGCAAGCAGACGTGGGTGAAGCTCTGCGCCAGCTGATGAGGGCAGCTGGATGAGGAGGAGGAGGAGGGCAGAGGAGGAGGAGGAGAATGAGGAGGAGGAGGAGGGGGAGGAGGAGGAGGAGGAGGAGGAGGAGGAAGAGGAGGACCAGAAGTTGAAGGAGGAGGAGGAGGAGGAGGAGAGGAGTTGGATGGGGTCGAGCCCGCAAGCATATTTTGTGCTGCTGGCCTCGGACATCGCCGTTCGTCAGCCATCGCGCTGGTCCTGTTCGGAGGTTGACGTTTTGATGGTTCCACTAAGTATTCCAAGCGTTTGACGCACGCGTTTCCGCGGCGACTTCTGGGTACGTTCGGGAAGTCTGCTGCAGACCTCCGGGGGGCTTCTGGAGCTTTGCGCATCGGCAGGGTTGGACGGTTGAGGCCATGCGGTTGCACAGGAATGCAATGTGGATTGCGCCTATGATGTTGCCGAAACGCTCGCCTTGCACGTGACGGAGCAGGCAGTGAGACGTTTAGTAGGCCATGGCCGTCCTAGTTCGGGCATGCCTCGGGCGAAGAAGAAATATGTGAGGAGGATAAGCAGGAGCAGGAGGAGGAGGAGGGAGATCCTCCTGTTCTTCTTTCCCTTGGACGTTTTTGGTCATCTTTGGATCTCCAGAGGCCTTCAGAGACCTTCGGGGGCTCGTCCTCCCCGTCTGTCTCCTCGTCCTCGTTCTCGCCTCAGCGCCGCGTGCATCTGCAGAAATTGCACCCGTTTCGTGGCGGAAAGCGGCTTCGTTTTCAAAGGGGGCCTTCGCCTGAGGCGTCCTATTGTTCCGTGCCGTGGAATGAGGAGGACGAGGGATGACACGTTCGGAGGGGGAATAGGAGGGCGATGATGATGATGATGATGATGATGATGATGATGATGGTGATGATGATGATGATGATGATGATGCTGATGCTGATGCTGATGCTGATGATGATGATGATGGTTCTGCTGCGGCTGCTGCTGCTGCTGCTGCTGCTGCTGCTGCTGCTGATGATGATGATGATGATGATGATGATGATGATGATGATGATGATGATGATGATGATGATGATGATGATGATGGGGGGGAAGAGGAGGAGGAGGAGGAGGAGGATGAGGATGAGGAGGAGCCTGATGCCCTGATGCGCGGTAAGATCGGAGTGGAGGACGCAGCTTCCGAGGTGCCAACCAGTACCACTGCCCCAAGTGCGACCGCAAGGTCGACGCCCGCAAGAGTCTTCGGCTGGCAAGGCCGCCTCCGTACCTGCACGTTACCGTTGAGCGGTACCACTACGACCTGAAGAAGGCAGTTTCGCGTCTCCTCCCCTCCCCATCCTCGTCCCCTTCCCTTCCCCTGCCTGTCCCCCCTGTACCTCCCATCGCCCTACCCTATTCCTCCCTGCTGTCCCTCACCGCGCTCTACAACTACACGATATGAATATTATAATCCTCTCTCCTCCGAAGACGTCGGTGAGGTGTCCTGGCCTCTTTTGCATGTTCGTTTTACAGGAAGGATGCCACCGAGTTGAGAATTATTAAATGGTTTTCCAATCCGAACGTTTCAGTCCCTTCAGAATGGCGCTCACGCTGCAGTGTGGGCTCCATTTTCCCCTTCCCTATCCTTCCAAATCATGGGCCTTTCGAAGCGCTGGCCTCATTTCATTGTTTCGGTTCTTCCAAATCGTTCTCCTGCTGCATCGTTGGCTTCGGTTCCGCGCTTCCAGTCCTTCCAAATCGTGCTCCCACTGCAGCGCTGGTCTCATTTTCGCAGTTTCGGTCCTTCGAAATCGTGTTCCCGCAGCAGCGGTGATCTCATTTTGCGCTTCTCGTTTTTCAAACCGTCCACTTGAATTTCCCGTCTCGTGTTATTTCTGGTTTTATTCTGACCTTGCTGTGGCCGTGCTGTGACCGTGCTCTTCTATGCCATGCTATGTCGTGCTATACCATGCATCGCGTACTCTCTCGGGGTCATTGCCCTGTTCGACGTCCGACTGTGCGAATTACGCTGCCGAGGAGCCCCACAATATTATGGCTGGAGTGATGATAGCTGAAGTGAAGCATGTAAGAATGATGTTGGTGGCGGTTGCCACCCCCTGCGCACCCCCTATTTTGTTCAGAAGGTGCCACGCCTGCTATGCCCTGGACGACCGTCGTGCATAGCGGCCGCGGTGAGGGACCACCCCCTGCGCACCCCCTATGGTGTCGAGAAAGTGCCACACCTGCTATGCCCTGGACGACCGTCGTGCATAGCGGCCGCGGTGAGGGACCAACCCCTGCGCACCCCCTATGGTGTCGAGAAAGTGCCACACCTGCTATGCCCTGGACGACCGTCTCGAATAGCGGCCGCGCTCGGGGACCACCCCCTGCGCACCCCCTATGGAATCGAGAAAGTGCCACGCCTACTATGCCCTGGACGACCGTCTCGGATAGCGGCCGCGCTCAGGGACCACCCCCTGCGCACCCCCTATGGTGTCGAGAAAGTGCCACGCCTGCTACGGCCTGGACGACCGGCGCGGATAGGGGGACCACCCCGTGCTCACCCACTACGGCGTCGAGAAACTGCCACGCCTGCTACGGCCTGGACGACCGGCGCGGATGGGGGACCACCCCTGCGCACCCCCTATGGTGTCCTGCCATGGGTCGACCACCCCGTGCGCACCCCCTAAACTGCCACTGCTACGCCTCCGGCGCGGATAGGGGGACCACCCCGTGCGCGGGTCGAGAAACACGCCTGCTACCTGGACGACGGATAGGGGGGCACCCCGTGCGCACCCCTATGGTATCGAGAAAGTGCCACGCCTGCTACGCCTGGACGACCGCGCGGATAGACCAAATCTGCCACGCCTGCTACGGCCTGGACGACCGGCGCGGATAGGGGGACCACCCCCTGCGCACCCCCTATGGGCGTCGAGAAAGTGCCACGCCTGCTACGGCCTGGACGACCGGCGCGGATAGGGGGACCACCCCGTGCGCACCCACTATGGCGTCGAGAAACTGCCACGCCTGCTACGGCCTGGACGACCGGCGCGGATAGGGGGACCACCCCCTGCGCACCCCCTATGGTGTCGAGAAACTGCCACGCCTGCTACGGCCTGGACGACCGGCGCGGATAGGGGGACCACCCCGTGCGCACCCACTATGGCGTCGAGAAACTGCCACGCCTGCTACGGCCTGGACGACCGGCGCGGATAGGGGGACCACCCCCTGCGCACCCCCTATGGTATCGAGAAAGTGCCACGCCTGCTACGGCCTGGACGACCGGCGCGGATAGGGGGACCACCCCGTGCGCACCCACTATGGCGTCGAGAAACTGCCACGCCTGCTACGGCCTGGACGACCGGCGCGGATAGGGGGACCACCCCCTGCGCACCACCCCTGCGCACCCTTTATGGTGTCGAGAAAGTGCCACGCCTGCTACGGCCTGGACGACCGGCGCGGATAGGGGGACCACCCCGTGCGCACCCCCTATGGTGTCGAGAAAGTGCCACGCCTGCTATGCCCTGGACGACCGGCGCGGATAGGGGACCACCCCCTGCGCACCCCCTACGGTGTCGAGAAAGTGTGCCCTGCGCGCTAGCCCTGCGTGCTCTGCTGTGCTGAGCTGTGCTGTGCTGTGCCAAGCTGAGCTGTGCTGTGCTGCGCTGAGCTGTGCTGTGTTGTGCCACGCTGAGCTGAGCTGTGCTGTGCTGTGCTGAGCTGAGCTGAGCTGTGCTGAGCTGTACTGAGCAGTGCTGTGCTGTGCTGTGCTGTACTGTGCTGTGCTGTGCTGTGCTGAGCTGTGCTGTGCTGTGCTGAGCTGAGCTGAGCTGTGCTGAGCTATGCTGAGCAGTGCTGTGCTGTGCTGTGCTGAGCTGAGCTGAGCTGTGCTGAGCTGAGCTGAGCTGAGCTGAGCTGTGCTGAGCTGTGCTGAGCTATGCTGAGCAGTGCTGTGCTGTGCTGTGCTTGTGCTGTGCTGAGCTGAGCTGAGCTGTGCTGTGCTGTGCTGTGATGTGCTGTGCTGTGCTGTGCTGTACGAAGAGTGAGGTGTGTGTCGCGGGTGCGGCGCGGCAGGGAAGAAAACCAGAACCCCACTAAGCATGTGGGGAATAATGAGGAGATCCACGCAGTGGTAAGGGATGGGAGTGAGGGGTAGGACGGCAGCCATGGCGCGAGCACACCTAGCTTGCCCTGGACCCCCTCTCTCCTCCTCTTCCTTCCTTCCCGCCCTCCCCATCTCCCCCTTCAATTGTTCACCCTACCGCTCATCGGTGAAGGTACGGTCACATCGGAAAGTAGCAGAACATCTTCCTCCCTCAATTCGAAGAAGAAAAAGCCACATAAACACAAAGTGATGGCGCTCCGCGCGGTTTCCTTGGATCCGCGCCTGCCCCCCCCCCCCCCTGGGCGGCGCCGGAGTCGCCGCCCCTGGCGCGCTCCGCGCGCCAGGGAGGGGGGCACAGTGCGGATCCAAGGAATCCGCGCGGAACGCCAAAAGTGTATGTTTATGGCGTTTGTTTACTCTTCTAGTTGATTTGACCGAATGCGGGTCTCCGAAGTACAAGGCGAAGACATCTGTAACCCAAGCAGTACCTAAGCAATGTGGGCTCAAGCATGTTGTACTCCGACTACGGGTGAATGAGTCCCAATGTCTTGGCCGTGGGGCCATTGTTGGTACGCGTCGAACCGAGCGCAACATCAATCCGAGCTCGCATGAGAAGGGGCATTCTCTCCAGATGGTGTCAGCCTTGTGCATGGAAAAGCTGGCAGCACTGCTGCAAGAAGGGTGTGAGCGCAGGCGCGAGACGCAACTTCTCTCAAGGATTTCCTGAGCGCAATGTCTTCGATAAACTTGAACTCGGTGCTAATGTTGCGTCTATCTCTGCCAGGGGAAGGTATCTCAGCGCACACATGCGCAATCAGCTTATGGCTCGTGGGATGTACTGCTGTTCCCAGACGAAGAGGTTGTACCGATTGGATGAGATGTGCAGTCCGTACCTGAGTTACGAAGGGCGATGGCGGAAAAATCTGTTTCATAATGCAAAGCGCAGAGCTTGGCTCAAGGGATTACCTTTCGACGAGGAAATGATGCTCGAAGTGTCATCTGGACAGTTTCCAACATCATTCGACACTGTCCCTTATCATCGGTTTGGACATCGCCCTCGCGGACCCCATCCTATGATGATGTCGATAGATCGCATTTCAAGCTCCAAAGGCTATGTGCGTGGCAATGTTCGCTTTCTACCGTTCTGGGTGAACACGTGCTTGCAACATTTTTCAGACGAGAAAGCCCTTCGCATTGTGGAGCGACTGTTGGGATTGCGGCCTTTGTTTTTGACGCGTCCAGCTCACCATTGCGACCTTGCACTTGCGAGGCAGAAGATCTCCAGGGTTCGTTTTAATGCAAAATTGCGCGGTATTGATTGCGGTGAGTGCTTTAATTTTTCAGCCGCGGTGCAGCACAACGTATTTGTTGATACGTGCCAGTTCAGTGGTATCCCTCTGGCTTACCATGCAGACGCAGGAAACACCCGCGTGTCCATCGACAGAGTGGACAACAGCAGTGGCTATTTCCTCCGTAACGTACAGGTCATGTCGGTATCGGTGAATAGTTTGAAGAGTGACCTTTCTCCCGGCATGTTGCACACTCTTCTCCGAGCTATCAAGTTTTTGAAGGCGCCCGAGTTTGTCGAGACACATATACCAGGGCACGCCTGCGCAGATAAATGGGTACTCGCGGGAGGAACTAGACGAGATACACCCCGAAGAAGCACTGGGCTTGAAGTTCCACCGCTAGCATATTGTAGTGACCTCTGGCCAGTGCCGCCGATCCGGGGCGCTCCCGGGGCGCTCCCGATGCTGAAGATACAGCTCTCGTTCGAGACATGCTCATAAGATGAACATGTGGAAATCGGTTGCGAAACACCTCCCCCGCTCCCTGCAGAGCGCTCAAGTTCACGGCTCCCGAGCACTGAACGGCTTGGGAAATGGCGTCCCCCCCCCCCTTGCAGAGCGAACTCCCCCCCCCTGCTCCCGAGCACTGAATGGCGTCGGGAATGGCGCCCCCCCCCCCCCTCCCTTGCAGAGCGAACCCCCCCCCGGCTCCCGAGCACTGAGTGACGTCGGGCATGGCGTCTCCCGCCCCCCCCCCCTTGCAATGCATGCGAACTCCCCCCCCTGCTCCCGAGCACTGAATGGCGTCGGGAATGGCGTCCCCCCCCTTGCAGAGCGAACTCCCCCCCCCGGCTCCCGAGCACTGAATGGCGTCGGGAATGTCGTCCCCCCTCCCCCCCTGCAGAGCGAAACCCCCTCTGGCTCCCGAGCACTGAATGGCGTCGGGAAGTACCGGGCTTGAAGTTCCACCGCTAGCACACATATATATATATATATATAGATCGATAGATATATCCGCATCCACAGCATTGCAGCCTTGCTCGGGGATCTCGAGGACCTTTCGAGGAGTGGTGCATGTGGACATCCCGGAGATCTGCTCGCCCCTAATGGATAGAAGGCTCCAGAGCAGGTCTCCAGCAGCTGTGGATCTGGCGGTGCAGAAGTCGGCGAGCTGGCCCAACCTCTCGGCAGCTTCGCTGGTATTAACGTGGTCGAAAGTCGTCTTGATCCAGTAATGCAGCGCTCAATCCTGCTTCATCCTTTTTTATCTTGAGCTGGATTCAGCTGGATGACCCCTTCACACGGCTCAGTAGCAGCGAATCATGCCCACGAAGAATTCGCATGAGTTGCCTTCTGGCAGCCTCCTCTTCAGGGTCACGGTCTTGGGGCTTGCGCCAGCCGCACTGCCTCCGATTCTCGGGGTCGGGGTCCAGCTCCAAACGCTCCTCTCAGGGGGGGAAACAGAGGGAGAGGCCTCCTGCCTCTCCCCTCCTCCTCCCCCTCTGTCTCCTCCCTCTGTCTTCCTCCTCGCTCTTTCATCCTCCCTCCTCCTCCCTCCTCCTCCTCCTCCTCCTCCTCCTCCTCCTCCTCCTCCTCCTCCTCCTCCTCCTCCTCCTCCTCCTCCTCTTCCGTTACGTGCTGCTGACACCCTCAAACATGTGATTGAATGCCCGAGGCTCGACATCATTGGGATTTTCCTGCCAGAGCTCCCTTCTGCGTTTTGCCTTGCCCCTGGTGCCACCAGAATTCAGATTTATAGATTTTTTCCTCTTGACAATCGTGCTATGTTGTCCATTGTGTTGTATATTGATGCCTGTTTTCATTGTTATCATACCTGTCGCCTTCGTCCCGCGTCGCCCGTCGCCGTGGCAGGGGCCCGTTTTCAGCAGGTCTGCAGGCAGAGGTCAGACCTGTCCGCGCTGCTCGGCGCGGCCCCGCAGGCGCCGCCGCGCGCCGCTGCGTCGACGACGTCTTGCCCTCGTCTCGCCTCTTGTCCGCCTGCCCTCTTCTCGTCCCTCTCTTTTGGCCAGCGCGCTCCTCCTCCTCTTCCACGTCCTCGTCCTCCTCCTCCTCCTCCTTCTCCTCCATCTCGTCCTCCCCCTCTTCCTCTCGACACTGAGGCGGTCTGAACACTACTCTCCCCTTTCCCCTGGCTCCGTCCGGAAGACACAAGGCCCTATCCGCGTGTTTTTTCCCCTTCTGAGCCATCTTGTGTTGTTGGGCCATCGTTTTGAAGAGGTTGTGCCCCGCGTCTCCCCTCCTCTTCCCCTCCCTCCTCCCATCCCTGGCCCTTCGCAGGCTATCTCACCTGCTCCCCACTCTGATATGCATCCTCTTGCCTTTTCCCTACCCCGGTTGCGTTGCGATGCGCCTTGAGCGCCTTCCGACGATAGGGGGTGGCACGGGGTCGGTTTGGGCATGGCCGGGTGGAGCATTTACCCCTTTTGCGCCCGTGCTGCTAGATACCACGTGTTTCTGCCAGCAGCTAGTGAGTGCCGCACTAAGCTGACCGTTTCCTCGGCGAATCAGAGCGCAACCCAATCCTCCCATCCCTACCTCTCCCGTGCGCGTGTTAACCACTTCTGTCACAGGGAGCTGCACCGATGGTTCCATTGGCGCAGTGCGTATGCGGTCCCGCAACTCATATTGGCACACACCTCACCACGTTTCGTGGCCCCACAGGGAGCTCCACCTCCAGGTTCCAGAGGCGCACTTCGCATGCGGTCAAGCCACCCATGTCGGCACACCCCTCACACGTTTCGTGGCCCCACAGGGAGCTCCACCGAAGGTCCCAGTGGGGCAGTTCGCATGCGGTCCCGCCACCCATTTCGGCTCACCCTTCACCCCTCACACGTTCATGGTCCCACAGGGAGCTCCACCGGAGGTCCCAGTGGCGCAGTTCGCATGCGGTCCCGCCACCCATTTCGGTTCACTGTTCTCACGTTTCGTGGCCCCGATAGGGACCTGCACCGAAGGTCCCAGTGGGGCATTTCGTATGCGGTCCCGCCACCCATGTTCGCACACCCCTCATACGTTTCATGGCCCCGTTGGGAATTTCACCGACGGTGCAAGTCGCGCAGTTCATATGCGGTTCCGCCACCCAGTTCGGCACATACATCAAACGCTTCGCGGCCCCATAGGGAACGGTCCCGCCACTCATGTCGGCACACCCCTCACACGTTCATGGTCCCACACGGAGCTCCACCGGAGGTCCCAGTGGCGCAGTTCGCATGCGGTCCCGCCACCCATTGCGGCTCACCCTTATCACGTCTCGCGCCCCCATAGGGAACTCCACCGAAGGTCCCAGTGGGGCAGTTCGCACGCGGCCTCGTCGTCCATTTCGACACGTCTTTCTTATGTACGTTTCGCGTCCCTATATGGGAACCTCACCGAAGGTCCCAGTGGCGCAGTTCGCACGCGGTCACGCCGCTCATTTCGGCACGCACCTCACACATTTTTTGGCCTCATAGGGAGCTCCACCGAAACCCCTGCCTGGCGCCATAGAGAGCTCCCCAAAAGGCTGCAGTGGCGCCGCCAGTATGCGTCTTCGCCGCCCACTTCACCACACCTATCACACGTTTCGTGGCCCTGTTGGGAGCTACGCCGCAGGCCTCCGTGCCACTGCCCGCATGCGGCCCTGCCATCCATGTCGGTACACTTATCACACGCTTCTTGGCTCCATAAGAACTCCACCGAAGCGCGTTCGTGGCCCAAGAGAAAGCCCCACCGAAGGCTTCAGTGGCGCCGCCCGTATGCGTCCCCGCCGCCCACTTCAGCACATGTATCACACGTTTCGTGGCCCTGTTGGGAGCTCCGCCGCAGGCCTCCGTGCCACTGCCCGCATGCGGCCCCGCCATCCATGTCGTCGTTCTTCTCACACGCTTCGTGGCCCCATAGGGAGCTCCACCGATGGCCCGAGTGCCGCCGCCCGCATCCGTCCCCGCCACCCATGTCGGCACAACCCTCACACGCTTCGTGGCCGCATAGGAATCCCACCGAAGATCCCAACGGCGCAGTTCGCATGGCCCTTCCACCCATTTCGGCACACCTTCACACTTTGCTGCCCCATAGTAAGCACCACCGAGGGCCCCAATGGGCAGACTGCATGCAGGCTTCCCCGCCGCCCATGTCGGCACGCCGCTCACACGCTTGTTGGCCCCATAGGGAGCCCCACCGAAGGCCGTTCGTGGCCGCAAAGAGAGTTCCACCGAAGGCTTCAGTGGCGCCGCCCGTATGCGCCCCCGCCGCCCACTTCACCACACCTATCACACGTTTCGTGGCCCTGTTGGGAGCTACGCCGCAGGCCTCCGTGCCACTGCCCGCATGCGGCCCCGCCATCCATGTTGGTACACCTCTCACACGCTTCGTGGCCAAATAAGGAACCCCGCCGAAGACCCGAGTGCCGCCGCCCGCATCCGTCCCCGCCACCCACTTCGGCACAGCCCTCACACGTTTCGTGGCCGCATCGGGAGTTCCACCGAAGGCTCCAGTGCTGCCGTTCGCATGCGTCTCCGCCGCCCATGTGGGCACACCCTCACACGTTTCATAGCCCCACAGGGAGTTCACCAAAGGCCCCAGCGCCAGGGTTCGCATACGGCTCCCCGCCCACCCGCATGTTCATTCCGGTACGCCCCTCACACGATTGGTGGCCCTATAGGAGGGCCCCCTTTCTTCTTCTCGCTTGCCTCGCGGTATTCACACCTGCATATGGTTGGGCTCTTCGCCAGAGGAGTTTTACGCACAGAATGTCAAGTTTATAGGTCTTCGCGTGTTGTTTACAATCCGATTGTCTCGGTGTGTCACAATATTGTTCCCGCTGCAACGTGGGCCTAATTCTTGGATCGGCGCTTTGTCCTTGTCGTTCAGAAGGGCGCTTTCGATCCAGCGCGGCCCACTTTTATGGATCCGATTCTTTCTTCATCTCTGTCGCCCCTCTCATTTCGCCTCCTCCGCCTTTCCCTGGTCACCTGTTCCTCCCGCTCCTTCCACTCCAGTTCCTGCAGCTGCTGTTCGTCCTCGTCCTTTTCCTCCCGCTCATCCTCCTGCTCACCCGCCACCTCTTCGTCCAGATCCTCCTTCTCCTCCTCCTCCTCATCCTCATCCTGTGCACGCAGCTCCCCCTTTTTCTGGTTGCGCATGACACGATGTGGTCTTTTTGCTGAAGTTGCAGGTCGGGTATGACACGCGTCCGCGGATAGATAAGGTCAGCGCAATGGGAAGAGATGGCAGGACGGGATAAGATGCCAGATGAGGTGCCACCTCCCTCTCTCCCTCCTCCTCCGCCCTCGTCTCTCCTCCTCTTGGCCTCCTGGCGGCGAAGAAGGGGGAGGGGCACAGATGAAGAGGAGGAGCCGGAGAGTCGGGGGATCGAAAACTGCAGACCCGCGACAATTCTGGAGAGGCGAGATCTTGGGCCCTGCAGGTGCTGTCCTGGCCGTGCAGTCTGCACCAGCAATGGGCCCCGCGGTTGGCCTTGTGGCCAGCATCGCTACATGTCATGAAGCTGCGCCCCACAAGCGGATTGGTGCAACGATTTTGTGTTTTTCCGAAGCAAGAAATATTAGATTTCCAAGTTGTTCGGTTTTTCTTTGTTCAGAATTTCTTGCGTCGCCGACCCGCTCCGATATTGGGCATTCGGCGTGCGGCTTGTGCGCAATCTCGCTTCGACGCGTCATTCGAGCGTTGTCGCCCCCGGTCTTTTTCCGCCTTGTCTCTCTGCTACCACTTTTCTTCAAAATTCAGAGTCGCGTTTTCGGGTATCGTTTCAGCTCGCGGTGGCCTCTTCGGGGGTCTTGCGCGCGTCGTGAGCCGTCTGGAAGCCATCGTGAGTGTCGCGGGCCGATCGTTCGACGACTCGGAGCCCTCTTGGACCGTCTCGGGCGCCTCTTGGGGCCCTCTTGCATCGCTTCGGGGTGCCTGAAAGCCGCGCCCAGGAGAAAAACCATCTCTGGCCCGACCTGGCCGGGGCACGTTGCGTCCGGGGGCCCCTCTGAGCCGCCCCGCGCGCGCGAAGTAGAAATGCTGCGAGGCAATCGCCAGAGATCTTCGCGCGCCTCTGGCCCGTGGGGCCGGCGAGTCTCCCCCGAGGAGCATGTCCAGCGCGCTGTGGGGCGCGCGACGAAGGGGCGGGCCAATTTCGACGACTCCTCCTCTCCTCCTCTCCTGCTGCTGCTCCCCATTATTTCCCTTTCCCGTCGCTGCTGCCGCTTTCGCCTCTTTCTTTTTTCTTTACCGTCGCTGATGTTGCGCGGGCGCGCCTGCTTGGCGCGCGGGCGCACCGGGCAGGCCCGCGATTCTGCGCCCACGATTTCGCCCGCGATTTCGGCAACACGATTTCGCCCACGATTTCGGACACGATTTTGCCTACGATTTCGGACACGATTTTGCCCGCGATTTTCGGCCACGATTCCGCGCCGCTTGCAAGGCCCCGCGAAACCACCCACGATTTTGAACACGATTTTTCTTATTGATTTAATTGTAAGAGAAATCGTGGTCAAAAAAGTGCGCCCCCGTGGAAAGGAGGCCAAACAAGTATGCAAAATCGTTGCCAAAACAGCATCCAAAATCGTGGTCAAACGGGGAGGGGGGGTTGGGCGCCGCGGAAAGGCGGCGGGGGGGTCGGGGAGGGGGCCAGGGGCTCCCCCAGGGACCCCCGCTCGGTTGGAGAGGATGCCCTCGCGGCGGGCTGCGTTGCCTCGCGCGGCGTCTTCGCAATTGCGCCGCCGCGCCCCAGGCCGGCCGTTGAGGCTTCGAAGCCGACGTTTGCCGTCAGGCCCCTCTTCTCCGCCACCAGCGCAGCCGCGCGCCGTGGCCCCCAGGGGAGAGCGCCGGGGCCTCGCCGCGGTTGCGGCAGAGTCTGGTCCAGCGGCCCCCGCGCCCGCGGTGGGCCCCACGAGCGCTATTCCCCAGAAGCGGAGTATGCTCAACTTGCGCGGGCATGGGACCCAACCGCCTCCGGCGTCCCGCCAATTCCTCACGTGGCGCTCGCGCTCGAGCGTTTCTTCTTTACGCGGGGTCTCCAAAGCGGCCCTTTCTTGTGGTCAGTCGGTCCCGCGCTGGCCCGTTCCATCATTAATCAGCTTGGGCCAGGGAGGTGTTTCTCCCGCGCAAGCTATCGGCCGCGCGGCTGGAGCAGCGCCTGGCCTTTCGACGGCTGCGCGCGCGCGCCGATTCCGCCTGGGCTTCGACTGCGGCTCGCGCCCAAATTCGCGCGGACTCGGACGCTATGCCCGACGATTGCGGAATGAGGCATCGTCGCGGCGATGAGTTCCATGGCGGTCACGCGGCGGCCTGGCTCGGGGGCCGCGTTGGTCGCGCCTCCGCGGATCGCCCCGCGCGATTCGATGGCGGGGGCAGGCGGCGCGCGGCGATTCGATGGCGCGCAGGCGTTCCATGATGATTCCCCGCGGTCCAGCTTGTGGAAAGCAGCGTGTTGGAAATTTTCCCGCTTTGAAATCGTCGCGGCTCCTTGGGGGAGCTCTGCTTGGCAACGCATGCGTTCGGGGGGCGCTCTCCGAGCGGAGCCTGGTCTCCGGACCCCTCCCCCGTCGGGGCCCGTTCTCCGGGGCGCGCGCGGCCGCCCGCCCTGGCGACGAGGCCTTAATCCGCTCCGCCTGGGGGCCCGGCGGACGAGGAGGAGGGGGAAGGAGAAGAAGAGGGAGTTCCACAGGAAGAGGACGAGGAGGACCAGAGTAACCGCTAACGGGCGATAGTAAAGGATCCCCCTCCCCCCTCTATTTTTCATCCCCGACCACAGGGGTCCATCTGTGGGGGAGGCGCGGGGGCCGAACTTTATCATCCACGGGGAAGTTGCGGGGATCGAAGTTGCGATCGCCAGCGTGGCCATCGCCATCGTGGCTATCCAGCGAATTGACTAGCGACAGCATCAAAAACACTGAGCGTGGCCATGGTGGTCTCACCACACCAGCTTCCGCAATCGCGAGCGCGTGGCACGGCTGTGGGATTCTCACCAGTTCTGTTTGCCCACGTTACCAACGTGCGGCGCGGCCACGGGGCTTTGCCTTATGTCCCTTCTTTGTTTCCTGTTGTTTCTCTTCCTTTTCTCTTTCTCTTCCTTCCGCCCCCCCCTTGGGCCGAACATTTTTCTCTTTGGGTTTTTTATCCCCCGCGGGGTCCCACCGTATACCCCATCCATGCGAACTTGAAAACGATGAAAAATAATCTTTTTTTACGAATGCAAAACATCAGGCCCCGAATCCGATTTTTGTTTTCACAGTCGATCCTTGGACCATCCTCTTCTCTCTTCCGTCTCCCACCATTATTATTCCTCTCTTCCTCCTACTCGTGTTCCTATTAGTGATATCGCAATCAACCCGCGTGGTAGGGATGAACAATATCGCTGGACCCTTGCGTTCTTGCCACTTCGGCCCATCTCTGGACCTTGCAAGGACCTTGCACATTTGCGGCCCATCCTTACTATGCGAGTCGACTGTGATACTACGAGCATCCCTCCCCCCCATCCAGGAGCGACTCGCGGCCGCGGACCCTCTTGCTCTGGAGATCTCTCGAGTGATTCTTGTGCCGTCATCACCATCATCATCGTCATCATCGTCACCATCATCATCATCATCGTCATAATCTACTTCCCCGGGGAAGCCTTGTATTATCCCCGCCAGAACTGCGAACTTCATTATCCCACGGGGTCCACGAGATCTCTCGCGTCAGCCTTGCGCCGCGCGCCTGCTGGCAAGAAGATCTCTCGTCCCAGCCTCGCGCGGAGCGCCCAGGATCATCATCAACATCATCGTCGTCACCATCATCATTAAACCGTTCCTTCCCCGGGAAAATCCTTTTTAATTATCCCCGCGGGAACCGCGAATTCATTATCCCAGGGGTTTACTATCGCCCGTTGAGGGTTAATCCCTAGATGCGTCAACGATTCTGCAACGCACCGTCACGCCCACAACCCCCTCTCCTCTCAGTCCCTGCAGGCAGCCCCTTCCGTTGCGGGCAGCGCCCCCCTTGGACGACGCCTCCGCGGTGGGCGGGCCGCTCAGGCGAGACCCTGTTTTGTAAAGGATCCACGCTCCATCAACCCGAGCTAGAAGAAACGTGAGGAGGAAGGATGATCATAGTCAATGCGCCCAGCAAGGACGCGCGACTTTATCTGGGGCGCCTGTGTGTCCTTGCCTCTGCGGCCCGTCCTCTGCCGTTTTCGCTGATCGCCGGCCGCCCAACCAATCCCAGCTTCAGCCTCCAAGGGTCTTGCGTCTTTACCACCCGTGCCTGATACACGTTTTGATTGTAAGTCCATTCATGTGTCCAGCGGCAGCCATCTTGCTAAAGGATTTGCCCTCCATCCCTGTGCGGTTGCCATTTTTCGAAGGTGCGGCCACAAACATGATGTGGAGTCGGGAGATCCCATCTTGAGAAGGAGCCGCCCTCCTTCCGTCTAGCTGCATCGCACGCTGGAACCTCCGGGCATGACTTGCGTTGAGTTGTACGGTCGGACCGAGGTATCAGATCGAGGTCGGTTTGGGGAGGGTACCCTCATGTTTCTCGCGTTTGTTGGATGTTCTCGTGCATCCTGGGGGAGGGCACCCTCGAATGCTCTTCAGGTTGGGCCAGCGGAGGGTCTCATGTGCCTCATGTTCTTGAAGGACGGTCTCCTGTCCTAGGTCCGACTGCATGCGAGAGCCTCGTTTTGAGGACGAGCTTCTATCTGTCCTTGTAAGTGTTATTCCTCACAGCAATGGTCTGCCTCCGCCTCCTCCTCCTCCTCCTCCTCCTCCTCGTCCTCCTCCTCCTCTGTTTCCTCCTCCCCTCCTCCTCCTCCTCATCCTCCTCCTCCTCCTCCTCCTGCTCCTCCTCCTCCTTCTCTCTCCTTCCTCCCTCCTCCTCCTCCTCCTCCTCCTCCCCCTCCTCCTCCTCCTCCTCTCCCTCCTCCTCTTCCTCCTTCTCCTCCTCCCTCTCCCTCCTCCTCCTGCTCCTCCTCCTCCTCCTCTTCCTCCTTCCTCCTCCTCCTCCCCTCCTCCTCCTCCTCCCCTCCCTCCTCCCTCCTCCCCTCCTCCTCCCTCCTCCCTCCTCCCTCCTCCCTCCTCCTCCTCCTCCTCCCTCCTCCCTCCTCCTCCTCCTCCTCCTCCTCCTCCTCCTCCTCCTCCTCCTCCTCCCTCCTCCTCCCTCCTCCCTCCTCCCTCCTCCTCCTCCTCTTCCTCCGTAGCCATTTTGGCTCAAGGCTATGAACCGTCCCGACGACCGCGAGTCTCAAGGGGCGGCTTCTGAGCGCGAGGGGGTTCGCGCTTTGAGGCCAAGCGATTTTCAACTGATTGTCTGTGCAGCGGCACGCGCGTGGGCGGCATGGCGCCCCTTCCTCGCGGCGGCAACCCGCGCGGTGGTGGCGGCGGCGCTCCTGGCGGATCCCAGGCGGGCTCTGGCTGGCGCTGCCCCTCGTGCTGCTACAAGAACCTCGGGTGGAGGACGCAATGTCGGCAGCCAGACTGCTGTGCGTACCGCCCGGCGCCCAGTGGTGCTCCTCGGCCTCGTGATGCTGGTGATGGCGGTTGGCTTCGTCTCGGTCGCTGGGCCGAAGGACCACCCAAGGCTCCGTGGCGCCAAGCTGAGGAGGCGGCTGCAGGCGGCAAGGGACTGCAGCCTCCCAAGCCGAAGCGGCTCACCGACGAGAAACTCGCCTACTTCGTGGCCTGCCCCGTCGAGCAGCTCGACGCCTGCAAGGAGCTCATCGCGGAGGCGGACTGGCAGGCCATCCGCCAGCAACGCTTCCTCCTCCAGCAGCAGCTGGGCTCGCTGTCGGCGGTCAAGCCCGTCAGGAGTGCGCAGGTTGCGGCTGACGAGGCTTCCAAGCGCCTTCTGCGGGCCCGCAGCGAGCTGGAGCGCAAGAAGCAGGCGGCCCAGGCTGCGCTGCAGGCGGCCTTCGACCAGGAGAAGCTGGTCGCCAAGCTGCAGGTGGAGATGGATGAGCTCGTCGAGAAGGCCAGGCGGGTCATGGCCGAGCCGCCTGCTGCTGCTCTGCCGCGCGCAGAGGACCGCTACGTCGCCGACGTCACCAAGTACAGGGAGTTGGTGGGCACCGTCTCAGGCGCCCTCGGCGGAGTCGAGCTTGGCGAGCTGGCTGGCCCGCTCAAGTCGCTCCTCGCCGCGCTCCAGCAGGATGTGGCCGCTTGCGAGGCGTCGGGCGCCCCGCCAGCCGCTGCTGTGCCTTCCCCTGCCGTCGCTGCGGCAAGTGCTCAGCCTGGGGCAGCGGCTCATGAAGCAGTTCTGGGAGGCGAGCACAAGGCTGCTAGCGACGACGACGAAGACATGGAGAGCCTCAACCTGTCCCCTTGAGGCCTTCGCGGCGCAGGTCGAGGCCTTCTGCGACGGCGACGCCGACAAGAGGAAGTGGCTCGAGGCGTTCCGCGATCGCTGCTGCGCCGACAAGAAGCAGAAGCTGGGGTAGCAGCAGATGGCGGCTGGCGACGCTCAACATGAACGCCTTCAGCAACTTGGACAGGTGCCTCACGGAGCAGATCAGCGGGTGCAGCGTGCTGCTCTTTCAGGAGACCCGCCTCAGCGGGGCGCGCACGACGGATGCTGAAGGGGAGCTTCGTCGCCGGGGATGGCGTGCCGCTGGTGCTGAGGCCCAGGCGTCTCAGGCGGGGGGCCTGGCGTCTGGGGGTCTTTTGACGTGGTCACGCCTTGAGCACGGGTTGGCGCCCATGATGGGCTACGAGTCCCCTGTCGCTCGTTCTGGGCGAGTACAGCTGCCCCACCACGCTGGGCTGACTCCTGGGGGAGTCGTAGTGGGGAACGTGTACTTGGAGAGCGGCGTGGGGGTGAACGCATACAACTACGAGGCACTGCGCGACGTGGCGTGCAGGCTGAAGCAGTGCGGCAGGCCGTGCGTGATCGGCGGCGACTTCAACTGCGCCAAGGCCGAGCTGGAGAAGAGCGGAGTCCTGCGCTTCTTCGACGGCGTCTGCGTGGACACGCTCGAGCCGACCTGCGTGCAGTCGATGCGCCCCATCGACATGTTCATTGTGTCGAGCGGCCTGCGGCTGCTCAACGTGGAGGTGGTCAGCGGATCGCCTGTGTGGCCGCATCGGCCTGTGGTGCTGGAGCTCGAGGCGACGCGCCAGAGTCCCTACATCCGCGTGATGGATGTGCCCAGGCGCTTCCCGCAGGAGAGGCCTGCTGGCTGCGCGAGTTGGGGCTGCCACGTGCCGTGGGCCAGCGTCGGCGAGGAGGTACGGCGGCTCTTGCGCTCTGTGCCTCGGCAAGGTGTGTCGACGGCTCCTCTGGGTGGGCTTGCGGATGCTGCCCTTAATGGCGCTGCTCCCCCGAGCGGCGCGCCTCGAGGAGCTACGGGGCCCACGCCCGCTGCCGGTGGTGCGAGCGCGCATGGACCTGTACGCGGCGGTGTGTCTGGACTTCGCGGGCCCCTGCCAAAGCGACCTGCAGGCGGAGAACGTGCCACTCTAGCTGGGGAGTGTGAGCGAGGTTCAGGGACTACTGCTGCTGTTGGACATGCGTCGCAGGCGGCCTGCGCTGACGTGGAGCTGACGCAGATCCGTGGCCAGATCAACGTTGCCTGGCAGCGATTCCTGGAGCAGGCCGAGACCGACTGGATCGACATATACCAGGTGGGCGAGGACGGCCAGAAGTATCGTGGGCGAGGTCAGCCAGTGCAGCCGCGCTGGGTCCGCAAGCTGCCTGTCGTTGGCGCGCGGTGGCCCAACGTCTCGGTCGAGGCTACATGGCTCTACAGGGTGTCGTGCGAGCTGCAGCTTGTCGCCGCCGTCGCGCAGCCCGTCAGCCGCGCCCGTGCGCTTCGAGGTCTGCGCAGGCTGATGGTGACCGCGCCCAGGGCCGTGAAAGGGTGTCGCGGAGGCTGAGCCTCACGACCTGCCTGTCGCGAGCTCTTGGTGGCAGCTCCTCAACAGCTTGGGCGTTCACTGCCTGGGCCCGTCCACCACGGCCCTGCAGCTGAGCGAGCGCGCCCGCGCCGCCGCCGTGAAGCTGGCCGAGCGCGACATGGCGGAGCGCAAGGCCAGGTTCCAGCAGTGGGTCGCCAAGCAAGCTGTGGGCGGTGGCGGCGGGCTCCACGCGGCGGCTAGCTTGCCGATCGGCTTCGCGGAGAGCCCCATGCTGCACGCCAGCACCGCGGAGACGCACGCGCCCTTCTGCGAGCCCGCCGACCTCGCCGCGGAGGTCACTGCACTGGAGGTAGCCTGGAGCGGGTGGTGGAGGACAACATGCGAGCAGGTGTCGCTGCGCTGGCCGAGGGACCTTGGCGCGCGGCCGCCCCGGCCGACGGTGGCGCAGCTGCGGAAGGTGCTCATGACTTTCCCCGCCAACACGGGCACTTCTTTCTGCGCGGTGCGGCCCAGGCAGCTCAGCGATCTCTGCGACGACGGGATCGAGGTCCTCGCTGACATCATCGAGGCGATCGAGCTCCACGCGTCCTGGCCTGAGATGACCAACAAGATCTGCTTCGTACAGAAGAGGCTTGGTGGGGTCAGACCGATCGCGCTGATCATGGTGCTGGCCCGTGTGCGAGCTCGGCTGCGTCGTGACATCGCACGCGGATGGGAGATGCAGAATGCGCGCAGCTACTGGTGGGCTTCGGCGGGGCGCAGCTGCGAGCGAGCGGTCTGGCACCAGGCTGCCATTGGCGAGTGGGCCACGCAGCGTGGGCAGGACTGCGGCGACGAGAAGCGCTGGGCGGCGGCGGCCGTCCTGCTCGACCTGCTGAAGGCCTTCGAGCAGGTCAGGCACCGCTGGTTGCTGGACGCCGCGGTGCGCACTGGCTTCCCGTTGTGGCAGCTCAAGCTTCAGGTGGAGCTGTACTGCGCGCCGAGGGTGCTCGCCCTGGGCAGCGCGCGCTCCGACGTGATCGAGGCTCGGCAGGCGATCCTGCCAGGAGACGGCTTCGCCACCACCCTGCTCAAGCTGATGCTGATCGGGCCGCTGGACAGGCTGGTCGAGCAGCACCCGACGTCGCAGCTGGCGGTGGTCGTGGATGACCTCATGCTGCACAGGTTCGGTGGCGCAGTGCGTGTCACGAAGGAGGTGGCGGAGGCGGCCCTCAAGCTCAAGACGCTCTTGACGGAGGTCGACCTCAACGTGGCGCTCTCCAAGTCCCGTGTGCTCGCCAACGTGCCGGACGTCAGGCGCGCCGTCGCTGCGAAGCTCAAGCGGCCGCTCGGCATGGTGTCGGTCAAGGGCGAGCGCAATCTTGGAGTCGACTTCTCTTGCGGCCGCAGGGTTGTGAGGAAAGTCCGCGGCGACAAGACGGTGCTCGCGGGGTTGAGGCCCAGGCGCGTGGCCATCCTGAAGACTGGAGTCGGGCGCAAGCTGGCTGTCCGCAAGGTGGCGCGCAGCGGGCTCGAGGCGTCCGTCTCCTACGGCTTCTCCGTCACGGGCTGCGCCACCACGGAGCTCGACAAGCTGCGCGCGCTCATCTTCACGGCCGTGGCGCCGAGCGTGGCGGGGCGGTCGCGGACCCTCACGCTCACGCTCACGCCCTTCCTCGACCCTGTCTACCGCGCGACGCTGGCCCCAGTGATGGCGATGCTGCGTGCGGTCTGGGAGCGCTGGGTGCCGAAGCATGTGATCAAGTATGGCCTGGCCCATTGTGCGGTCACTAGCTGGTGCCAGGTGAAGGGGCCCTTCTCCGCGGTCAGGCTCTCCCTAGAGCGCGTGGGCTGGCAGATTGTTGACGGCAGCGCCTGGCTCACGCACTGCGGTGACAGCATATGCATATTCGAGACCTCGCCCTGGGTCGTCAAGCGCCTGCTCTGGATGGCGGCGGAGGCTCGGCAGTGGCGACAAGTTGGGCAGCGGCCTGGGCTCGCCCATCTGGCTGATGGGGGCATCCTTGAGCCCATCGTCAGGCTCACCAACGCGGGGGCGGTGCAGCGCAAGGGCTTCTTCGGCCGACAGGTGAACCTACGTCGACGGTGACGCTGGCGCCGCCGCTCCCCGGCCTGTCGGTCGACCTGCTGTGCCTCCTGAGGTCGCGGCGCTGCCGTCGGGAGAGGAAGCAACTCGTGGCGGTGTCGCGCGGCATGGGGCTGTGGCTGGCTCTGCTGCGGGCGGCCTGTCAGGCCCAGCTCTGGCCAGCGTGCTCGGGCCTGGCTACCTGACCGCGGTGGAGGCTAGCGCCGCTACTCTACAAGCTGCGCGCGCTGAAGCTGGAGACGGATGGGGTGACCTCATCAACGACCTGCTCGGCCAGGTGGCGCCTGGCCGCCTGGCCCCCCGACGCGGCCAGACCCAGAAGGCGGGGCACCGCTCGCACCTGGGCTGCCTGCTGGAGACGCTGGGGCTGGTGCCTGCCCAAGCCTCGTACCTCCGCGGCAAGGTGTGTCGACGGCTCCTCAGGGTGGGCTGGCGGATGCTGCCCTTAATGACGCTACTCCCCCGAGTGGCGCGCCTCGAGGAGCTACGGGGCCCACGCCCACTGCCGCTGGTGCGAAGCCTGCTCAGATCGCCAAGGCGATCCGTCTTGCGCCCAAGGAGTGTGGATACCTCGCCTCGGTCATCGTGGATGGCCAGCGGTCGCAGCGCCGCAAGTACCTGGGCGGCTACGCCTCGGACGACAAGCGCTTGCTGCGCGGCGACGTTGGCGCGCTGCTGCACAGGCACACGTGCTGCAGTGGATGGCCGTCCGAGCTGCGGCTGCCCAGCAAGATCCGTGAGATGGCGGGCAAGGCTGAGCTCGTGGAGGTGGAGTGCCTGCTGGAGCGCGTGCTGTGGCCTGCGCCCCGCGGCATCATCAAGCCGCCTCGGCCTCCTGGGCTCAGCTGGCTGGGCCAAGACGTAGGCGGCATGCTGCCGTCGGGCGACGTGTACCTGGACGGTTCCGCCTACGAGGGCGACTTCCAGCAGTGCACAAGCGTCGGCTGGGCTGCGGTGGTGCTGCAGGAGGACGCGGGCGCCTTCCGAGCTGGCATCTCGGGCACGCTGTGCGCGCCCTTCGCCGACATCAACGGCGGCGAGCTGGCCGCGCTCATCGGCACGCTGCGCCATGCCGTGCCGCCCGTCAGGGCCATCGTCGACTCCGGCTTCGTGTTCAAGGGTGTGCTGGAGCACGGGCCGCTGCTCACGACGCGCTGGGGCTACGCTTGGGCCCACCTCTGGCGCGAGCTCTGGCGGCTTGTCGAGGACTTTGGGGGGATAGGGCCACATGGCCTGACCCTCAAGAAGGTCCCTGCGCATGTCCCGCGACGCCGAGTGACCGACGACGGCGTCATCACCGCTCGCGACTGGATCGGCAACTGCATCGCTGACCAGGCCGCGATGTGCGCGGCCGAGCGCGCGAGGATTGCGCCCGAGGACCGACAACGCCTGCAGTCGGCACGGGAGCTGGTCGAGGGCGTGGCCATGTGGGTCTCAGCTGTTGGGGCAGCTGTGGGCGGGGACGACGCCACCCACCGCGCGGCGAAGCCCAACAAGGCGGCCCCGCGAGCAGCGTTGCAGCCAGCGACTGCCAGGCTAGGCTGCGACCTCCGTGGGCCGCCTGGGGCGAGATGGCGCAGCAGGTGCCGCTGGCTGGAGCGCGCCAGCGAGTGCCCAGGCTCGATTGTGACGTCCGCCCTGGACCACAATAGGAAGCTGAGGGCCCAGGGCGCGCTGGCGCACGTGATTGTGAAGATCGAGCCGCAGGTCGAGGCCCAGCTGCAACGTGAGATGCCGCTGCTGGCCTGCCTCGTCTGCGGAGCCACAGGTGCGGCGAGGAGCTCGTCCTTCGCCCGTGCCTGCGGGGAGCCCGGAGCAAAGGGCAAGCTGGCGATTGCTCGGCTCGCCAAGGGCTTCGCGCCAGGCGCCGCAGGCCGTGTGGCCGTCAAGTTCGTGCAGCTCGACGACCACAGCGTCGTGGACGACGGCGCGGGGCGCGGCGGCGGCGGCCTGGACGGGCCGCTGCCCTGAGGCGCGCGCGGGGGGAGGAGGCCCCACATCCCCGCGTGCGCCCCTGACTTCGTCGCGGTGCACCTCGGCGAGGTCGCAGCGGGTCATCCTGACCCGCGCCCGAGCGCGCGGGGCGCGCTCGGGCGCCAGCGCGGCCGAACGCCCGCGCTGATGCGAGCGCATCCTCCTCCTCCTCCACTTCCTTCTCCTCCTCCTCCTCTTCCTCCTCCTCCTCCGCCTCCTGCTCCCCCTCCTCCTCCACCTCCTCCTCCCTCTTCCTTCTCTTCCTCCTCCTCCTCCTCCTCCTCCTCCTCCTCCTCCTCCCGCTCCCCGTGACCGAGACGTCGGGTGCCCTGGACAAGTCAGACCTGCGTTGTCCGACCTCCCGCAAGTTGGACGCGCGCCTCGCGCAAACGGCGCCCGAGCTGCAGGAGCACTGTGCACAGCTGTCGACCAGAAGTTGGAACGGTCATTCAAGTGCTATGCTGTGTATCCTAGGATTTGTACACTTAGGCCACAACAGCAGGATACACTTTCCTTAGATCGCGTATCTTCCACGCGGCTGGAGTCGAGATTGTGCGCAGTATTTGCTGCGGTGTTGAGGCGAGCCCCCCGTTTTGAAAGCCGCTGGCCCCCAAATCGTGTAGGTTGCGGGAACTTTTGCGACGAATGCGCGCGGCGCTCAGGCGAGGGCGTATTTTGGACACTTCTGTCCCTCTTCCTGTGTAACTGCTGGAGCGCTTGTAAGAACAAAGAACAACGAATG
The DNA here is from genome assembly GCA_963575745.1 of Prorocentrum cordatum. Classification (NCBI taxonomy): domain Eukaryota; class Dinophyceae; order Prorocentrales; family Prorocentraceae; genus Prorocentrum; species Prorocentrum cordatum. Next base: position 224,119 of record CAUYUJ010016214.1, on the reverse strand, counting down.
CGCGTGGCGCTAAGGCGAGAGCAGCAATCCCGAAACCGCTGGCCCTCTATCTTTTGTAATATGAATGGGCGCGGCGCTCAGGCGAGGGCCGCATTGTCAGCCCACCATCTTTGCAGGTGTTGGATTTGTCCCTACCTAGGCTCTGCCTAGAAGGGTTCTTACCGTGCAAGCTTAAAGGGGCGGGCAATGGAAACCGCCCCGGGCGGTTCCCCCGGCATCCGCCCCGCGGTTCCCCCCAGTCCCCATGGAACTTTAGTTTTAGCTGTAGCTTTAGCTTTAGCTTTAGCTTTAGCTTTAGCTTTAGCTTTAGCTTAGCTTTAACTAAATCTTAACTTGATATTAGCTTTAGCTCAGCTTTAGCTTAGAGCTGTAGCTTTAGCTGTATATTAAGCTTTAGCTTAGCTTTAGCTTAGCTTTAGTTTAGCTTTAGCTTAGCTTCAGCTTAGCTGTAGCTTAACTGTAGCTTAGCTTTAGCTTAGCTTTAGCTTAGCTTTAGCTGGGCTTTACCTTATCTATACCTTATAGTTAGCTTAGCTTCACCTCAGTTTTAGCTTAGCTTCAGTTTAGCTTCAGCTTAGCTTTAGCTTAGATTTAGTTTAACTGTCGCTAAGCGTTAGCTTAACTTTAGCTTAGATTTAGTTTAGCTTTAGCATAGCTTTAGCTCAGCTTTAGCTTTGCTTTAGCTTAGCTTTAGCTTAGCTTTAGCTTAGCTTTACTGTTACTACTTATGCTGCTTTCCTAGGGGTTCCAACTCCTAGGTAGGGTCGCGCTGAGATAATTTGTTGCTTCATGGCCATTGAAAAGAAGTCTCGAGCGAAACGCCTGGCCCAGGTTTCGCACACGTTTACACGTTTGGTGGTGCGAGAAGGGGAAGTATTCGTAAGGACAAGGGATGGAGCAGGGGCAAGACAACGTTGAGGATCGAGAGGTGGAAGAAAGGGGGGAGGAGGGGCAGCAAGAGGAGGGGGAGGAGGGGAGGGGGAGGGGGAGGAGAGGGAGGAGAGGGAGGAGGTTGTCCGCGAGGGCGAACGCGAGAAGCTGCTGAACCCGGTCTCTTTCCCGCAGAGGCTGCAGCTGCGCGCGTCCGGCGGGGCCCGGGAGGCGGCGGCGCAGACCTCGACGTACGAGTGCATCGGCTACCTGGAGTTCCAGGGCAACGTTGGGGGGGGGGTGATAGGACCACGGGGGGATGCATCGACCCCAAATGCCCATTCAACGTCGAGGGAGGCCTGATAGCACACCCCGCCCAGGAGCGCGCGGATTCGCCGCCAGGGGCATATCTCCGATCAATGGGCCATTTATCGCCGATTCCCGGCGATGTTTCCCCCTTGAGCTGGTCCCCCCTCCTTGTTACCCCTCAGGAACACGTGTCGGACTCAGCTCACAGCGGCCACTACACGGCCACGCTCTACCAGGACAGGGTCCATCTAGATCCGACCGATCCGATTCGATGCTGGTCTTGGCCGTCCCGATCCGATCCGATGCGGCCCGGTGCTCGCACGGCGCCTGGCGCGACCGATTCGATCCGATTCAGGATCAGCGTTTTCGCACGTTCGTCGCTCCCTGAGATCTCTGCATGCCTCCAAAGGCCTCCGGGTACCTCTGGAGGCCTGCTTGCAGGGACCTGCGGATGAGTTGTCGGAGGCCCCTGGGCGCAATCCTGAGACCTCTGGAGACCTCCAGCAGAGGAAGATGGGGAGGAGGAGGAGGAGGAGGACAAGGAAGAGGAGTGGGACAGAGGGAAGATTTGGCGTTTCGTACCTCTTAGTTGTTCTGGGCCTCCTGGCAGGTGCGGGGGCCTCGTGGCTACAGCGGGGATCGCCTCGAGATGTTGGTCGGTGTGCTCTTTAGTAGAGGTCCATGGGTTCAGGTTTGAGGGAGATGCTGTTGATGATGATGGTGATGATGCTGCTGCTGATGATGATGATAATGGTGGTCGTGATGCTGATGATGATGACGACGACGATGATGATGATGATGATGATGATGATGATGATGACGATGCTGATGATGATGATGCTGGCGATGATAATAGTGATACAGCTGCTGGTGGCGGTGATGATGCTGATGATGATGATGATGATGCTGATGCCCATGATGATACTAGTGGTGATCATGCTGATGCTGCTGATGATGACGATGGTGATGCTGATGGTGGTGATGATGATGCTGATGTTGATGTTGATGCTGATGATGATGAGGATGCTGATGATGATACTGCTCATGCTGCTGCTGATGATGATGATGATGGTGACGATGATGATTGTGATGATGATGATGTTCATTATTGTGATGATGGTGATGATGCTTATGACGATGGTGATGATGATGATGCTGATGCTTATGGCGGTGATGATGATGCTGATGGTGATGGTGATGCTGATGATGAGGATGCTGATGATGATGATGATAATGCTGATGATGATGGTGACGATGTTGATTGTGATGATGATGTTCATTATGATGGTGATGCTGATGCTGATGATGATGATGCTGATCATCATGATGATTATCATCATCATCATCATCATCATCAGCATCAGCATCGTCATCATCATTATCATGGTGGTGTTAGTGGTGGTGGTGGTGAGATGATGATGATGATGATGAGGAGGAGGAGGAGGAGGAGGAGGAGGAGGAGGAGGAGGATGAGGAGGAGGAGGAGGGAGAGGGAGCGGGAGAGGGAGAGGGAGGGCCCGCAGGGAGAAGGAGCGGAAGATGAGCCTGGGGTGGGCCTGGAGGCCCAGGAAAGGGTTTAGATCTGCGAACAACGGACCTTGTTCACCGAACGTTTTACGTACTAGGTGCTCCCAGCGAGGGCTCTAGGGATTCGATCCCTTGCGGCTGACCTCGCACGAACATCGACAGACCTCAATCGGAGCAGTCCTCATACGGTCGGGAACTTCGGAGACCATGTCGCGCCGCCGGTTCTGGCCCACCACGCTTCGGTGCGACAAGCTATCCGTTTCCTGGACCCCCAGCGTCAACGTCCCGAGCCTTTCTTGCCTCCCGCCCTGCGGAGCCGGGCGACACGCTATCCGCTCGCATGGCATAGCGTGTCGCCGGGGGGAGCTGCAAGCAGAACCCAGGATTAGAGAGCACGGCGGCCTGAGGCTGTTTGATGCTTTCTCTGAACCGCATCCGGGCTTCGGCTTTCGCTACGGCACGGCCGTGCTTTCAGGCATAACTGCATTCAAAGCCTTGGGGCAAGGGTGGAGGTCGAGGACGAGGACGAGGACGAGGAGGGAAAGGGGGAGGGGGGAGGGGAGGGAGTGAGGGGGGGGAGGAGGAATGGGGAAGGGGGAGAGGGAGGGGGAGGGGGAGGAAGAGGAGAGGAGGAGGAGAGAGGAAGAGGAGGAAGATGAGGAAGATGAGGAGCAGGAGGAAGAGGAGGAGGAGGAGGAGGAGCAGGAGGAGGAGGAGCAGGAGGAAGAGGAGGAGGAGGAGAAGGAGGAAGCCCCCTTGTGCACCCACGGGTCCCCTCGGTGAAGGGGGAGGGGGGCCAACTCTGGCGCCCGTGGTTCAGAAGGAGAAGGAGGAGGAGGAGGAGGGGAGGAGGGGGAGGAGGAGGAGGAGGAGGAGGAAGAGGAGGAGGAGGAGGAGGAGGTGGAAGGGGCCTGGGGGTATTTTTTTCCACGGGCCGACGCACCCCTGGTGCCCCCGGGGGGCCGAAGAGGGTCTGCGTTCCCCTCGAGGGGCTCGTGGTGGCAGGACCCTTTGGGCGCCCTGCTGTGAGGTCATCGCCGGCCCGACCCTCCCTCGGGGGAGGATCGGTTGGGAGGAGGCGTCGATCCGAGGAACTCGCTCGGGCCTCGGAGATCTTAGGTTTAAGTCGGGCCTGTCCCTCTACAGGAGGATGATTCAACAGTAGTTAAAACATAGTCTGGGGACCATTTTTTGACTATTTGTGAGCATGTTGGGAGTGTTTTTGCGTATTTTTAAGTTTTCGCCCAAAATCCCCCTGCACGGGAACAGGCCCGACCTAATTAATCTTAGGTTCATGTAACTGGTTCTTCCCTAGGGGAGTAGCAGGAAGGTGAATGCCAGCAGCGGCAGCGAGAGGAGAGGATGCGAGAGGGCTGGAGGAGGGGGAGAAGCCTAAGGAGGAGAAGGAGAAGGAGGAGGAAGACGAGGAGGAGCATGTCGACGGGGTCGGCGCGGAGGGGTGGAGAAGGAGGAGGAGGAGGAGGACGACGACGAAGACGATGACGACGATGACGTGAAGATGGGGAACCGGGTGAGGAACGTGCCGTCAGAGCCCTGCTCACATCCGTGGATGTCCATTATTATCCCTTAACTCACTTACCTATACGACCACCCTTCGGGTGATAACCAACATCTCACTCGATCGGTCTCACTATCGATCTCACTATCGGTCTCGCTCGACCGATCTCACTCGATCGATCTCACAATCGATTTCACTCGATCTAGTTCATTCGATCGGTCTCACAATCGATCTGACTATCGATCTCACAGTCGATCTCACTATCGATCTCACTACCGATCTCACAATCAATCTCACGTTCAGTCTCACGATCTATCTCACTATCGATATCACAATCGGCCTCACAATCAACGTCATCATCATCAACATCATCGTCATCAACGTCATCATCATCATCATCATCATCATCATCATCATCATCATCATCGGGTCACCATCATCAGCACCTCATCACGATCATCATAAACATCATCATAATCATCAGCATCATCATCATCACCATCATCGTCATCGGGACACCATCATCGTCATCATCAACGTCAACATCATCATCGGGACACCATCATCACCATTACCATCGGATCACCACCATCATCGTCATCCTCATGATCTCATCATCATCATCATGAAGAACATCACCACCACCATCATCATCATCGGGACACCATCATCACCATCATCAGCAACATCATCATCAACCCCATCACCATCGGGACACCATCATCATCGTCACCATCATCATCATCATCATCATCATCATCATCACCTGGACCATCATCATCAACATCAGCATCATCATCGGACCATCATCATAATCATCATCATCACCTCAGCATCATCCTCATCATCAACATCATCATTGGGACACCATCATCGTCATCGTCATCATCAACATCTTCATCATCATCGTCGGGACACCATCATCAGCACCACCATGGCCATCATCAACATCAGTAACATCATCATCATCATCATCATCATCAGCTTCATCATCATCATCATCATCATCATCATCATGATCATCAGCATCATCAGCATCATCATCATCATCATGACCATCATCATCATCAGCAGCATCATCATCATCATCATCATCATCATCATCATCATCATCATCATCATCGGGACACCGGCGGGATACTGCGGGCCACCGGACGCCGGTCCGGAATCATTTGGTCCGGCCGCGCCTCAGCCGGAGGCGGGACACCGGCGGGACACCGCGGGCCACCGGACGCCGGTCATTTGGTCTGGCCACGCCTCAGCTACAGGAGACTTTCTCCTCGCCCGCCCACGCAGCTTCGCCTCGCACGCACGGCACGCACGAACAGGAAACCGAAATCGATTTCCCGGTAGGGGGGCTCTCTGTTCCACTTCGATCTCACCCCTTTCACCTCCGACAGATGCATGGGCGGAAGCTCGTCAACTGATCCCTTCCTTACCGACGTCCTCGTTAGAATTTACCGATTCTGCCAGCAGAAAGCCCCTGACCCAGACACGATAGAGGAGAGAGAGAGAGAGAGAGAGAGCGCCTCTAGCGCCCGTATCAAAAACAACCGCGTGCAAGAAAACGCCCAAAAAGAGGCAGAGGAGGAGGAGGAAGAGGAGGAGGAGGAGGCGGAGGGAGGAGGGAGGAGGGAGGAGGGAGGAGGGAGGAGGGAGGAGGGAGGAGGGAGGAGGGGAGCGGGAGGAGGGAGGAGGGAGGAGGGAGGAGAGAGGAGGGAGGAGGAGCGAGGAGGAGGGAGGAGGAGGAGGAGGAGGAGGAGGAGCAGGGAGGAGGGGGAGGAGGAGGAAGGAGGAGGAGGAGGAGGAGTACGTAGTGGGCGCTGACGACTCGAGCGCTCGTTCCCGCGGCTAGCCCAGGCAAAGGAGCAGGAGGGGAGCGGGGCGGGGGCGGAGTAGGAGGAGGGGAGCGGGGATGGGGGGGAAGAGGAGGAGAGGTAGGTCGAGGAGGCGAAGGAGGATACGCAGGGATCGGGAGCGGGAGCAGGGCGACGGCGACGAGGGTCGACGGCGGCCGCGATGGACGACGACGGCGCCGGCGACGAGGGACGACGACGGCGACGGCGACGAGGGACGACGACGAGGGTCGGCGACGGCGACGGCGGCGACCGCGGCGCCGACCAAGGGGGGGAGGAGGCCGCCGGGCCCACCCCGCAGGAGGAGGAGGACGTGGCCGAGGCGCTGGCCCTGGTGCGCCCAGCCGCGCAGGCTCGTCGTGCACGTCGTCGTCGTCGTCGTCGTCGTCGTCGTCGTGCACGTCGTCGTAGTCGTTGCTCCCGCTGGCGGCGTCGTCTTGATCGTTGCCCTCGTCGCCTCTTCATCGTGGTTGTCTGCGCCGCCAACGCCGCCGCCGCCGCCGCCGTCGTCGTCGTCGTCGTCGTCGTTCTCGTCGTCGTCGTCGTCGTGCACGTTGTCGTCGTCGTCGTCGTCATCGTCGCCTTTGTCGAATTCGTCGTCGTATCGTCGCGTTGTCGTCGTGCACGTCGTCGTCGTCGTCGCCTTGGTCGAGTTCGTCGTCATGCACGTCGTCGTCGTCGCCTTTGTCGAGTTCGTCGTCGTATGGTCGTCGTCGTCGTGCACGTCGTCGTGCACGTCGTCGTCGTCGTCGTCGCCTTTGTCGAGGTCGTCGTCGTCGTCATATCGTCGTCGTCGTCGTCGTCGTCGTGCACGTCGTCGTCGATATCGTTGTTGCCTTTGTCGAGTTTGTCGTCGTATCGTCGTCGTCGTCTTCGTCGTCGTGCACGTCGTCTTTCCGTCGTCGTCGTCGCCTTTGTCGAGTTCGTCGTCGTCGTCGTTGTCGTCGTCGCCGTTGTCGAGTTCGTCGTCGTATCGTCTTCGTCGTCGTTGTCGTGCACGTCGTCGTCGTCGCCTTTCTCGAGTTCGTCGTCGTCGTTTCGTCGTCGTCGTCGTCGTGCACGTCGTCGTCGTCGTCGCCTTGGTCGAGTTCGTCGTCGTATCGTCGTTGCCGTCGTCGTCGTCGTCGTCGTCGTGCACGTCGTCGTCGTCGTCTTTGTCGAGTTCGTTGTCGTCGTCGTATCGTCGTCGTCGCCATGCACGTCGTCGTCGTCGTCGCCTTTGTCGAGTTCGTCGTCGTATCGTCGTCGTCGTCGTCGTCGTGCACGTCGTTGTCGTTGTCGTCATCGCCTTCGTCGTCGTCGTCTTTTCGTCGTCGTCGTGCACGTCGTCGTCGTCGTCGTCGAAGTTGTTGTTGTTGCAGCCGGCGTCGTCGTCGTCGTCGTGTTCGTCTCCCTCGTCGCCCTCTTCGTCGCGGTTGCTTGCGCCGCCGCCGCCGCCGTCGTCGTCGTCGTCGTCGTCGTCGTCGTCGTCGTCGTCGTGCACGTCGTCGTCGTCGTCTCGTCGTGTCCGTGCCTTTCGTTGTCGTCGTCGTCGTCGCCGCCGCCGCCGCCACGGCCGTCGTCGTCGTCCTCCTCCTCGGGTGGCCGGCCTTCCACAGTGCCCTCTCGCCGCCACGGCCTGGGGCTCGACTCCCGGGGAAGCCTGGTCAGAGCTCGCCCGAGGGGATGTCGGGCAGTCGGGACTCGCTCGAGGGGAGGTCTGGTGGGGTGGTCGTCCGTGGTCCGTGGTTCGTCGTCCGTCGTCCGTCGTCCGTCGTCCGTCGTCCGTCCGTCGCCGTCGTCGTCCGTCGTCCGTCCGTCGCCCGTCGCCCCTCGGCCGTCGTCGTCGTTGTCCGTCGTCCATCGTCCGTCGTCCGTGGCCCTTGTCGCCGTCGCCGCCGCTGGTGTCGTCTTGGTCGGCAGAGCCTGTCGTCGTCCTCTCTCGAGACTCTCGATGTCGGGGCGTCTACGGGCAGGGCCCCGTCGTGCGAGCGGAGGGGGCCCATCGAGGGCCGGCACTTCCTCGTTAGCCGTCGCCGTAGGGCTTCGCAGAGGGGCCCCGCGGGGATCGTCCCTGGGGGAACGAACAGCGACATAAACATCACAACTCGGAGGTCCGCGCGAATTTCTCGGATCGGCGCTGGGCCCCCCTGGCGGCGCCTCTGGCGCCGCCCGTGGCGCGCTCCGCGCCAGGGAGGGAGGGATCCAGCGCCGATCCGAGAAGTCCGCGCGGGCCTCCGAGTTGTGATGTTTATGTCACTGTTCGCTCCCGTAGGCCCTAGGAAGGAGGGCGGGCCTGCTCGGCGGGAGCTCGGCTGGAGGTCCAACGGAAGCTTGGTCCTCCGATCTCCGCCGATCCGTTTTTCAAGCAGTGGCGAGGCGTCCTGGCTGGCCTATGGGCCCACCAAAACATGTTCTAAGAACTTTTTGTGGTTTGCACGGAATGTTCTTAGAACATTTATGGCTGGGGCTGTCTTGTTTTAACACATCGGGGTTTTGATCTAAGCACATTTTTCGTTCTCAGAACATTTGTGGGTTCTAAGAACATGTCGTGGTAGGCCTATAGGAATGCTGGGACGGTCGGTCCCTGTTTAAGTTTTGTTCGATCTTGGCAGTTTTCACATGTCGGCGCGCCGTTGGTTCCGACGCGCGGCCGTCAGTCTCTGAGAGGGCGCCCCGACCACCAGGGCGAATTCCGCCTCAGAAGCAAGGTTTGCCGTCGGTTTGCCGCAGTGCCGGCTTTACCTGCTTGGACGTTGTAGAACAAACGGCGCGGCGGCATATTTGTTCAATATATGTCTGTTTATATATATATATATATATATATGTATATTTGTGTGTGAATATACGTATATACGTATATCTATGTGTATATATATATATATACAGAGAGAAAGAGAGAGAGAGAGAGAGAGAGAAACAAAAAGAAAGAAAACAAAAAAAAAACTTCGGCGCCAGGTGCCCGCTATCGGGCCAAGCGGGTCCAGAACGAAAAGCTGCCCCCGGGGAACGGGTCGGAACTTGCCGTGCATGGAAAAGATCGTGTCGCCAGATGTCGTCGGATGTCTGGGCCGATGCCCGTGGGCCCCTCGCTCGCTGGTGGAGGCCTGCGGGAGTCGGCAAAGGACATGTTTTCAGACCCACTCCTGTCATGCTCCTCCTCGCCCTCCTCCTCCCCAGGGAGGAGGGAGACGATCGAAGGAGGAGGGGGAGGGGAAGAGGAAGCCGGTGGACCTGTACAGCTGCTCGGTTTCAAGGGAGACCCACGGAAGAAACACTTCGAGCAACAACAACCATGTGAGCATTAACCTTGAGAGGCCTGCGCAGATGCCGGCGCTGGACCCCCCTGGCGGTGTCTTCGGGGCAACCCTTGGAGCGCTCCGCGCGCCAGGGAGTGGTCCCAGCGTTGATCCGAGAAATCCGCGCGGACCTCTGACAATGCATGATCAGTGTATGTTTGTTTTCATAATTCTTGACGCTTCGCCGCGACCTGCCCGCGACCTCCCGCCGCTGGCGCTTCCGCCTGCGGCTGTAAAAAAAAAAGAGTATCCCCATCGTTCCCCTGGGTTGCTGCCCCGCCGCCTGAGCCGCGCCGCGCGCGCTCGGGAATTTAGCCACGGCCGCGGCCCGACCGTGACTGCCCGCCGCTGGCGCTTCCGCCTGCGGCTGTAAAAAGAAATATCCCCATCGTTTCCCCCTCCCCCCTGCTGTGGTCTTGGACGGCCCGTATCTGTGTGCACGCTCGTCGGCTTCGCTTGGCCAGTGGCCATTCGGACCATCTTTCAGTGCCGCGCCGTCCGTCTTGGCCCCGCCTCCGTATGTGGCTTGGCTGGAGCTTGGCGCCGACAGGGCGACTTCTCCTCCCCGTTCCGCCGCCGGTCACCGCGCCTCTGCGTCCACACCTGCTGGGTTGTCTGTGCCGGTCACCTGCCGACGCCGTATGCGTCTCAATGAGGGTCATTTTGCCCCTGGCACGTGCACACGCCACTGCGGCCAATTATCTTCGTTCCGCGGCCCGGGCGTTGACCCGCTCCATGTCCCTCGCCTTGGAGCCGCGAGCCAAAAAACGTATCCCCATCGTCCAGGTTCAGTCCTTCACGCCCACCTTCTGCCTCTCCAGCTGCGTTGCACCACGGGTCACGACTGCTCAGCCTGTCTGGCTAGCTGAGGTCGTTGCTCGGAGCCTGGCGCCACATCGGCGACTCACTCCAATGGCCATCACGTCGTCCCCAACACGAAGGACTTGCCCATCGTGGATCGCGTCCCCACTGTTCGGATTGTGAACTGGCCGCTTGAATTCCGTGACAGATTGTCCAGTGCACGTGCCCGAGCTGTCAGTGCGCCGTACAGTTCAGCCTCACCCGTCAGCTTGCAGCTGTCTGAGTGGGCCGGCCGGCTGCGCCTGTCTTAGCTAATTCGCTTAGTTCGCGTCCCGGACTTTGCTCTCGTCGCCTGAGCGTCGTCTCGTGGCCGCGACCAAAAAAACATATCCCCATCGTCGACCTGCCCAAGGAAACCTGTCCCCCTCTCCTCGACTCCCCCTTTTGCCCCGAAGGGGCAATACCTGGGGTCGCCCTCCGCTGGGGCGAAGGCTAACCCCGCATCTCACCCACAGCGCGGCATAGCTAGACAGCCCACACTGGACAAGTGGACCACTATCCCCGTTTTCGGGCCTGACGCGGAGGGGCTACCCTCCAGCACCTGCCATCTCACCCTCTCGGGCACGGCGGGGCCAGTCTGGCCCGCGCAGAAAGGCCCCCCGGGCTCAGACACTTTGCTGTCCGACGACGACAGCCAACCCGCGCGCCGGATTCGGGGGGTCGGCCACTACATCCCCCCCGCCTGCTTGGCGGCGGGCTCGACCTAGCCAGGTCCGCAGTTTTGGCAACTACAGACTTGCATGTGCGGCGGTTAGCTGCGACCCTGGGGGACCAACACCCATCCCCGTAAACGCATCCGTCTCCGCGGTGACAGACCAACATCCAGCACGGCCTGAGGTCCACGTTGGACCCCACCCTCCCTCGGCCTTTACAACCTTTGAAGGACCCACCCACCGATACCTAGTTCTTGAGCGGCGGTTAGCTGCGACCCTGGAGGACCCAATAGAATGACCATGTCCCCTGTCCCACGGGTTCGGGGCCAGGCCGAGGGGAGGGGCGTTGCTTCCCTCCGCTTCTCCCCTCGGGGGCCAGGCGGGTGTCCCCCGCACTTGGCCCCGGGGCCCGCCCGGCGTACTGTCCTCGGGAGCCTTGAGACGGGGGTCAATGCAAACGGGGGTCAGCCAGGGCGCCTGATCCTGCAGGATCCTGCGAAGACCTCCTCTGGCTGACCCGGGTTTGGGAGCCGCTCGTGGCCGCGAGGCGGCCGCACATATTGGCTGACCCTGGTTTGCGAAGACCTGCGTTGCAGTTTTTTTCCTGCATTGCAGTTTTTGGTTTCCTGCTGACCCGGGTCTGGATTGACCCGGGTCAGAAGATCCCCGATGTCCGACGCAGCGGTTGCTGCCCCCCCCTCCCAGGGCCGCCCGTGTCCCTCGCTATACGTGGTACGACTCATCACTTTCAGTGGCGGTTAGTTGCGACCCTGGAGGACCACGTGGTGTGTGTTGGCGTTCCCTGGGCCTTGGGTGGAAGTGCCATGAGGCGGACAGGGTCAGGACTTGGCGTCCGTTGGCCCTCGTGTCTACCACAGCGCAGCTCCCCCCAGGCGCATCGCCCTATGGCATTGGTACGCCTCGCTCGCACAGGCGCCACGTGCCCCGGGAGGTACAGCGAGTTCTGTTATCTTGGGGATTTGCTTGCCCCTGGTTTAGTTTGGCTTTCAAGGCAACGCTACCACCAGTGCAGCTCCCTTTACTCCTCCCCGCTGGCGATGCTCACCACGCCAGCTGGTTTCCCCCCCACCCAGAGGCCTGACGCCGTGCCGGCACGCATTGCGTGACTCACAGTCGCTCGGTTCCCCCTTGCGCTGTGGGGTGGTCTGACAGGTGTTGGCATCGTTACGGAGTGGTTCAGCCTTCCGCAGCAGGCACTGCATTCCAGGCTCACCATCAGCTTTCCCCAGTTGCGTTGCACCACGGTTCGCGACAGCTCAGCCTTTCTGGCTAGCTCAAGTCGTCAGGGCGTTTGGAGTCTGGCGCCCCACTGGCGACTCACTCCAATGGCCTCACACTTGCCCCCACTCAGCACGACGGACTTGACCATCCTGGTTCTCGTCTCTACTGTGTGGGTCGTGCCATGGCAGGCACCGAATTCCGTGACACTTTGTCCTGTGCGCGTGCTTGAGCTCGCAGGATTCCATCCGCCGTAAGCTCCCCCCTTCAGCTTCGCGGCTGCTTGTGAGTGGGCCGGCCGGCCTGTGCCTGTTGTAGCTAATTAGCATCGCTCGCGCCCCGGACTTTGCTTTCGCCGCCTGACCCGTGTCTCGCGGCCGCGACCAAAAAACATATCCCCATCGTTCGCCTCCGACGGACTTGCAGCTGTGCGCGCTGGTAGTTCCTTTCAGTCTCAGTCCCGGCAGCCCCCCTCTGAGGCCTCGGCCGCGCTTAGTTGTCGCCTCGCGCGTCGCTCTGTTTGTTTTTCCCGCGTCTCCTTTGCCTATAATTAGTCTCTGCGTAGTCCGCTTTGACCTGACACGCCGCTGGCGCGCTCGCCCGCGGCAGCTGACAAAAAGTATGCCCATCGTTGGCCGCCGGCTCGTCGGCGTTAGGCAATTAGGCTCGTGCGCGGCCCGCTCGAACCCTACTTGCCGTCGGCGCTCTCGCCTGCGGCCGCGACAAAAAAGTATCCCCATCGCTGCCCTCGCGGATCAGTCCGATCGATCAGGCACGGACTTTGTGCACTTTTCCGCGGCTGTTAGTTGCTTGCCTACCAGGCCGCGATCGGATCCCCCCCAGGAGACCCCCCAGTTGTCAGGAATAGGGCGCCTCACCTGCAGCGTGGCAAGGGGTGGCGGGGTTAGGCGCCTCCCCGCCAGGGAGGCTCGCGGGCCCCGATCGCGAGACCGATCGATCGGGCAGGTGTTAGCTGCGTCCTCGCTGGGCCTCGATATGGTCACCCCCCTGGAGACGCATCTCTGGGTTACTCGCCGGCCTGTGGCCTGACCAGTGGCGATGTGTGCGGGGTAACTCCCCCGTCTCAAGAGGCGGCGGGTCAGTTTGGAGCGGCGGGGGCCCCCCCGGCCTCTACGCTGCCTCAGGTGCCCCCCCCCCCCCCCCCTGACTCACCCCCCCCCTCTGGCGTTTCGTTGCCCACAGAGCCCTCCTTCAGCAGGCCTCAGACCCCGCCATGCGGCAGAGAGGGGCTGCGCGCAGGCGGAACAGGACAGCGGAGACCCGACCAGAGACCCGCCAGGAGAGAGGCCCGCCGCACAAGGCACGGGCATTGGAACGAGGACAAGAAGCGGGCCGTTCTGCCACACGTGGGATCTACTGGGCTGCAGCTTTACGGCGGGAGTGAAACACCCGCCTCACTTGTCTTACTTCACAGGTATTGCGGCTGTTAGCTGCGTCCTCCCCGACCCCCTCGGGCTCTTCAACGTTACTGCGGCTGTTAGCTGCGTTCCCTCACGCGCCCCCGGCCCGCCCCCTTCCTCCGCCCCCCACGCTCACCACGTGTTACTTCACTATTGGTGCGGCTGTTAGTTGCGTCCTCCACCCACAGTGCGACCGTGGTCTTCGGCCCCCGTCGCTCCCCGCCTCCGCCGGCATATCTCCTCGGCCCTCGGCCACCCCCCCCGGGGCGCCTGGACCGGTGCCAGCAGATACTGCTCCTGGTCCTTCCAGGCCCGTCCCTCCCCCTGCGGCTGCCCCCCCGCAGGAGGTGCCTGGGCCCGCCCACCGCCCCCCGCCTCAGCTGGCATTTCTCCTCGGCCCTCGGCGCCCCCCTCGGGGCGCCGGGGCCAGTGCCAGCACGCACCGCCGCGGACGGCTACCCGGGTGGACGGGCGTCTGCCGTGGCCTTCGGCCGCTGGACAGCACTCATCTGTTCGGGGGCAAGGACTCGCCCCGTGGCGCGCCGCTCGTTCGGCCAGGACGCCTTGCCGACCGGGCGCCCCCTGGACGCAGGTTCTCACCCCCAGCGCTGGCTCACGCCTTCATCGACGGCCCGCTCGCCCACGTGGAAGTGGTCACGCGGCGCCGTGTTTGACGTCTGCGGTGGGTTGCTGATTCTGCATTAGGCACAGACTGACCCAACGCCGAGGAGAGGCATGTCGGGAGTGACGCCGCTCCAGTGTGGGCGCCGTCGAATTCACTGCCATATTGGCCTGCTACCAGGTCTTCGCCTGGCACTTATGAGCTGCTGTTGCGCCTTCCGCCGGTTAGTTTGCATTTTCCCGCCGCTGGTTAGTTGCGCGCGTTCGGGGCCGTTCTAGGCGGTAATAGTTTAGGTCGCTGCCACTCGGCCATCCCCTGGCGGCGCGCGGCTCTTCCGCTTGCGCATCGCTTGCAGGCGCGTGCCAATGGGTTAGACTGCACCTGGTTGTGCGGCTAACGCTGGGCGCAAGAGGTAGAGAAGCAGGGCCACCAAGTTTCCCCGGAGGACCCCCTCCACGAGCAGGTACAGGCCCTCTCGCTGGTCAGGGACCCACCCAGGCCCCCTCCCGTGGACGCCTTAGCTCTGACAGCCCCCCAGCACACACAGTTGGCGCTGCCCCCCACAGTGGCCCTTGGCGCGTTCGAGGACTCCCTGCTGGAACCCGCGGGCCTTCAGGCGCCAAGGAAGGCCAACGCCACCTTGCCACCCACCCGGCTAGAGGACGACAGGTTCGGTTACTCAGCAGCTGGGTCCAATCGCCACGCCGCCACGCGCGACGGGTGCCCACCCGGGACCCCTCCTCTCTTCTGGCAGGCTGGCGCGCCCGCGCTGTGCTGCGCTGTATGGAAGGCTGACGTGGATGCGCGGCACGCAGGCACTGGCGGTCTCCCTGCGTGGGAGGACCGAGCCGTGGCCTGGAACAGCCGCAACTGGAACGCTGCGTGGGTGTGTCGCCGACGCAATGTCTACGCATGGGGCGTCAAACCCAGCGTCGTTGACAGACTCCTCGATCGCGACACCCACTTGATTTACCCCTGCCCCCCCACCTCGAAGCCGCGCTCCGCCCCTCCAGTGCCCGACGAGCCGTCGCCATAGCCAGCGAGCCGGCACCCAGCCGCGCCTCTGCCACGAAACCTGCCCCATTCGGCAAGGGCGGTGGGGCCTTCGGCATTTTCCCCTTGGATCAACGTGGGAGACCCCCCACAATACGCGGGGCCTTGGAAATGCGCAACCTCCCCCCCACGTCGAACCCCCCGAAGGGCCCCGCGCTGGCGAACATATCGGCATCGACCATCCGGGGGCCGCCGTGGAGGTCGAGCGGAACAATTCGAGCGCCATGCCCATCGAGGTCAGGCTAATTGACTTCCTGCGCGACTTGGACCCAACAGTGGACGACCTGCGGAGGGGCTACGTCGCAGCGCTGGGCAGAGGCGCCAAGGGCGCCGAGACCCCTGACAGCTGGGACCCGCCCTTGCTACGCCCCTTCCTGAAGGGGGTCTACGGCGACAGAGCTGCGCCGAATCGCTTCCCCAATGAGTTCCACTGGCAGAGTGAGCGCCTCGCTGCCGTTCGCGTGGTCACGCACCCGCTCGCCCGACAGCACAATGCAAACTAAATGGCTCCAGCATGCCAATCAATGGTCCGTGCGCGGCCCTTCCCCACTCCGCCGCGCGCTGGGCGCACTTGTGGGGTTTCTGTCGCAGCTCGGATCCGACAGACTCGACGCTGGGCCCTTCTGTGAACTGGCCTAGGACGCCCCCTTCGAGGAGACGCAGGAGCCACGCGGGCAGCTTGACAACACCCCCGCCAGGGGGCGCAGCGACAATGATTGGTGGAATCGGTTCGACGACGAACGGAGGGAGAGCGCCGACCCACCTGCCGAGTTCCATGGGCATCTTTTTTTCGCCCGCGCGCTCGAGCTACCTGATTGGGGCGGCGCCGCGCCCTCCCCTTCGACGCCTGCGCGGAGTGGGGCCAGCCCCCCCGTCGCACGCAGGTCCAACTCCCGCTCCCCGGCGGACAGCCACTCTCGCCGGGCGAGCCCTACTGCCGACAGCCGCGGCGCCGGCGCAAGGGCCCCGGGCGCGCCCCCCCCCGCGCGTTGCCAGCGCAGCGGGCCCCCCCCCCCATCGTCAGCATGGACGACGGCGCTGCTGCCATCGGAGACGCTGCTTCCAACGCCTCGTCGGCTGGCTCGCAAGACGGCAGGCCCGTGCCCCCTCGGGGCCGAATAGGGGCCCCCGCGCCCTGCCCCCGACCCCCAGCTCGGAACCGCCGGCGCCGCAGGTCGACTCCCCCGTCAGTCCCGGTGCGACGGACAGGCCCTGCAGCCCCGCATCCCGTTCTGGCAATCCTAGCGCCCCCCCAGTTCTGGCAGGACAAGATGACAGAAAGCTCACTCGCCCCCCTGATCGCAGGACCCCGCCATCCCCCAGCATCCCCCGGCAGCCTTGGGCGGGCAAGGCGGCGCGGGAGCATTGCGACTGGGGCGAGGGCTGGGGCGAGCGCCGCCCGCGTCGGCATCGCGAGGCCAGCCGCAGCGGCCCCCGCGGCGGCAACTGGCCAGGATGGTCAGGCTGGTCCAGCTGGGAGGCCGGCGACCGCCGGGGTCGGACGGCGCGCGCCCACGCCCCCCCCCCTGTCCCCGATAACCTCCCAGCCCCTTGGTCCGGCCCGTGGCCTTCCTGCGCGAGCGCGCAAGTTGGCCCTTCACAGAACCTGACGGACCCTGTCACTGGCCTTCGCATCTACATAACTCCTCTGGAGCGGATCAGTCTCACCGCCCCCCTGACGAGACCCGGGCCGAGACCGCGAAGAGACTCCGGAGGGACTTCGGGGGGTACTTCAACGGGGCACGGCGCCAGTGGACGACCGGGCACCCCGCCGAGTCCGGCCGCATTTGTGCCGACCCCACTAAGCAGGAGCCCGAATCATGCCTGCGTTTCCTCAAAGAGTGGACCCGTCACGACTGCCGCGCCACGAAGATGGGCGCTGCGCTCCGCCTGGGCGTCGACTGGCCTGCGGTCCACGCGGTTCAACGGCGGGGGCAAGGGCAAGGGCCCCCCAGGCAAATCCAAAGGCAAGGGATCGAGAGGGCAATGGTTCCAGCTGGTCGAGGACGGGGGCGGGGGGGGCCCTTGCGATCCTCGAGCTCGTGCCGGCCCCGGGTGCACCCCTAAGACCCTGTCGAGGCCCCCGCGGGCGCAGGCGCGCCAGGCGTGCGCCCCAGGCCAGTGGTGCCCCGCGCTGTGCATCATCAGTGGCGCTGATGGTAGCGCCAACGCCCCGCCGCGCGAGCGCGCCCGGTTGGCTCCTCCTGCGCACCACGCCTGCGGCGCGCCTAATGCCGCCCTGGGCGCGCCCAGCTGGGGCTGCTTGCTCGCCCCAGGCACTCGCGTGTTCCTTCCGGGTCCTCGCTGCGCGGCCGCCCCCCCCGGCCCTGGATGACTGCCGCCCCCCCCTGGCACGCCGCGGTCGAACCCGTGGGCTGGCCCTCTCCCCTGCGGACCTCCAGCGTTGTTGGGGCCTTCGTGGCACTAGCAGCGTTGCGCTGCCCAACGCAGCGTCTCCCTGGACGGCGCCTGGCACTCGGCGCCCCTCCCAGCAACCGGAGGCCGCCCACCGCTCCGCAAACCACTTGCCCTGGCGGCTGGCACCCGCCACTGCGCCATGCCAGTCTCGGGCCCTCCACCCCCGCCACCCTCGCGTAGCCGACGCGCCCCTCTTCTGGCTGCCTCCCCTGCCCCCTGCCCCCCGCCCCCTTCGGTGCGTCGCCTTGACTGCGGCTGTCTGCTGCATCCCCCCGCCCGCCCCCCGCCCGCCTCCTTGCCCCCTTCGGATACTTCGCAGTTTCTGCGGCTGTTAGCTGCGCCCCCACCCCCGCCCTCCGCCCGCCCCCGCGCCCCCGTCCCTCGCGTTCCTTCGCCCCGTGGTTCCAGGCTTGCGCGACGGTTAGTCGCTTTCTTGGCCCCCCCATGCCCGTCGCCCCCCCCGCGGCTGCCCCCCCGCAGGAGGTGCCCGGGCCCGCCCGCAGTGCGATCGCGGCCCTCGGCCCCCGTCGCCCCCTGCCTCCGCTGGCCCATCTCCTCGGCCCTCGGCGCCCCCCGGGGGCGCCGGTGCCGGCGCCGGCAGGTGCCGCTTCAGATGGTCACGTGGTTGGACGGGCTCTCGCGCCATGGCCTCCGCTGGATGCAACCCCTCCTTCGCGGGCCAGGATTCGCTACGAGGTGCGTCTCTTTCGCGGCCAGGGCTTCGCCGACCGGGCGCTCCCTGGATGGAGGGCGCCCCCCCTGGCGCCGGGCCCGACCTCCCATCGACGGCTGCGCGCCCACGTTGACGGGGGCCGCGGCAACGCGTGCTGGTTGCGTGGGTTGCTGCAGAGACGTTCGACGAGGCCGTTGAGTGACGCCGCTGCAGTGTGGTTATTCGCGAATTCACAGCCTTTTGGCCTGCTCCCTGGCCTCGCCTGTTCCTCGCCGGCGACGACTCGAACCTCCTGGACTTCGGTGTTCTCGTCGTCTGAGCTGCAGCGTTGTTCGCCGCCGCCGCTCCGTCTGCATTTTTGCCCGCCGCTATTTAGCTGCGCGTGTTCGGCTTTCTCTTAGGTCGTAATTTAGATAGCAGCGCTGTTGCTTCGCTTCTTGACGGCGCGCAGTTGCTCTGCGTCGCTCGCGAACAAAGAAGCATCCCCGCCGGGTGGTTTGCCTGCCTAGTTCGGCGCGCGCTCGCGCCAGCAACTAAGTTACTCGTAGCCCGAGCTAGCTCCGCTGACGCTGTCGGACCCCTTGGCCTGCAGCTGCGACAAAAAAACATCCCCAGCAGACCTCGGCGCCCTTCGGCGGCAGTTTCGGCGGCCGTCAATTCGCGCGCTTAGGTAATTAGGTTTGGCTCGTTGCCTAGACTGACTTTGGACGCCGCCTGCGCTTCCGCTTGCGGCCGCGACGGGGAACGATATCCCCGCCAGACAGACCATCGAGACATGGTCGGAGGCTTGTTGGACTCTTCCTGGAGGCCATCTTGAGCCACGATCGGCTAGAGGCTGTCGGAGGCAATGCCGGGCCATGCTCGGTTATCTTGGCATATTGTGGTTGTTTGTTATACATAGCCCTTGGTGGTTTTTTTCGGAGTGCATCTTCAGCCAGAGTCGACCTTCTGGGATCATCTTGGGGGGAAGAGGAGGAAAAGGAGGAGGAGGAGGAGGAGGAGGAGGAGGAGGAGGAGGAGGAGGAGGAGGAAGAGGGAGGAGGAGGAGGAGGAGGAGGAGAGGAGGAGGAGGAGGAAGAGGAGGAAGAGGGGAAAAAGAAGGAGGAAACAGAGAGGAGGAGGAGGAGGAGGAGGAGGAGGAGGAGGAGGAGGCGGAAAAAGAGGAGGAGGAGGAGGAGGAGGAACGCGGAACGAGGATGGTGATGACGAGGAGGAGGAGGAAGAGGAGGAGGAGGAGGAGGAGAAAGGAGGCATGAAAGGAGGGAAGGCACAGACGATGACAACGAGGATGAAACATCTGGTTTTGGAGATATGTTGCTGCAGAAGGTTTTTGAGGGGCGACCACGGCCATCTTACGGGGTCTCTTAGGGTTCCCGTGGGGCCTCTTGGGGCCCTCTTGGGGTTAATTGTTTTCGGCGGCCGTCTTGGGGCTCATTGGAGGGGTCTGGGAGTCCTCTTGGGCTCCATGGCTCAAAAAGGGGGGGGGTGTAACCAATTCAGGCGCCCCCCCTTCGGGGGCCGCCTTGGGCCGCTCCTGGAGCGCTCTCGGGCGCTATTGGGGCCGTTTTTGGGAGATTATTGGGCCCTTTGTGTTATTCTTGTGGGCCGCCTTGGGGCCATTTTGACGCCCCCAAAGCCCATCGGAAACGAAGAAGCGAGAAGGCAAAACACAATCATGGTCCGCAGGTGTTTGAAGGATGTTGGCTTCGTGGAGGGTGCCTAGGGAATGCGACAGGGGCACATGGAACCGTCCTGGGGCTGTCTTGGGGCCTCTTGGAGGTATGTAGGAGGCTATGTTGAACCATCTTCGGCTACTTTGAGCCATGTTGGAGGCCGTCTTGGGCTGCCGAGGGCCCTCTTGGAACCATCTTCAAACTCTACGTAACAGCTTCCCACCCCCCCCACCTCCCAGGCCCAGGGGAAGGGGGTAGGGGAAGGAGGGTGAGAGAAGGCAAAACTCGTTGATCCACCTACGCCCTAGAAAGGGCAGGTGGGATTCATGCAGAGGAAGACGCTGCGGGAGGCATTCAAGATGCCACCATTGTGCATGACCAATCCAGGGTTCTTCTGGGCGCCACGATGGTACAACGACCCTCCTGGCTGAGGTCAATCTTACGCCCCAAGATGGCCGTGTCTAGGCACGCTATTGGTGAGTAGATGCCTTGACCCCATCAGAGAGGTTAGCGCTGAGTCCTGGAGGGTTGCAAAATCGATCTGCCCGCGCGAACGCGAATAGTCAGTTCACTTTGCGCACTACGACTACCCGATAAATCTGGATTCATGTTGTCCATTCGTTGGCACGTCATCGACCGTCCCACAGTTGCACATTTCCTTATGATGCCCTTTCTCATTCTATCAATCCCGTATGCCCATGCTACTCCTCTGACGAGTGGATGTGGAAGAGGGGAAGGGGAAACATGATGAGAAGCAGAAGCAGCAGCACGAGCTGGAGCAGGATCAAGAGCTGGATTGGGCGCTCGCAAGACCAGACGGCCGGAGCAAGAGCGATAGCAGCAGTGGCAGCGGGAGCAGGCGGTGGAAGTGGAGGAGCGGGAGGACGGAGGACGCCCCGGACGATCAGGACGAGGGACAACGAGTCACGGAGAGGCAGCGAGGGAAGAACATGGAGGAACATGGAGGAGGAGGAGGAGGAGGAGGAGGAGGAGGAGGAATGTGGCACGAGGAAGATAAAAAGGAGGAGGAGGAGGAAGAGGAGGAGGAGGAGGAAAACGGAAGAGGAGGAGGATGAGGATGAGGAGGAGGAGGAGGAGAGATGTGACACGAGGAAGATGAGGGGGAAGAGGACGAGGAGGAGAGGAGGAGGAGGAGGAGGAGGAGCAGGAAGACGACCGGTGACGACGCTGTCAACGGCGGGCTGGCGGCGCTGGCGGCGACCTGCGGCGAGCGGCCATGGCGCTGGCGACGCGCCGCGCCGGCGCCGCCGGAGGCCGGCGCGCCGGAGCCGGACGAGGCCGCCGCGCGGGCGGCGCCGGAGGCGGGCGCTGCGGGCGCGGCCGCGGCGGAGCCGCCCCCGAAGCGGCCCCGCTGTTGCGACGCGGACGCCGCTGCGGGGTCGCCGCGGCGCGGGGTGTGGTGGGCCACGCCGCCGCCCGCCGGCCGCCGGCTGCCGCCCGCGGCGGCCGCCGCCGCCGACATGGCCGCCGTCGCCGCCCTCGCGGCCTCCGCGCGGCCGCCGCCGCCGCGGCCGTCTCAGCCGCTGGCGCGGCCGCCGGCATGGCCGCCGCCGCCGCCTCCTGTTTCCGCTCCCGCCCCTGCGACCGCCGCCAGGCGTCGAGGGTCTGTGTCCGCACCCCTCGTGGTGCGACTCGCCCGCCAGGCTTGTGTTCGGCTGGGAGCGGGCGGCTTGAAGAGCCAGGTCCCGGCGCCGCCGGCTGCTACTTCGGCAGCCAGTATTGGGTCCGTTCCGATCCAAGACGATTCAGCCCGGCCCGATCCGATTCGATTCCGATGTTGCGACGATCCAGAGCGACCCGGTGCTTGCACGGCGCTGTTGTGCATCCTGGAGCGGCCGATCCGGTTCGACTCCGACTCCGTGCCGATGCAGCCCGATTCGATGCTGATTGACCTTGCGTACGGATGAGGAGTTTTGGATCAGGCTTGCCGCACAACCAGGCAAGTAGCGGCAACCAAACGAGACACAGCAGGCGCATCGAACAAGAAACCACCTGCCAGCAGGCGTCCCACAGAATTGTAAATTCTGTGATCCCCCGAAGGCCTTGGGGACCCACAGAAGTATTTGGGTACCTCAGGCAGATTTCAGGTGGACGGCAAAAGTGTTTTTTTCACACTTTCCCAAAATAGTGCTCGCACTTGGGGTTCCTTACTGATGGTCTAGGGTACTGGGCCTGGCTGTTGGTCTGGCGGCTTTGTAATTAACCGCCGTCGCCGCCCCGACGCCGCCTCGTCGCTGCCCGTCGTCTGGGCCTGGCTGCTGGCCTGGCGGCTATGTAGCCGCCGTCGCCGCCCCGTGGCCGCTTCGTCGCCGCCCGTCGTCTGAGCCTGAGGGTCGGTCTGGCGGCTATGTTGTCGCCGTCGCTCTCCCGTCGTCGCCTGGGCCTGGGGGTCGGTCTGGCGGCGATGTTGTCGCCGTCCCCGCCCCGTCGCCGCCACATAGATCCTCTTTTTCTTAAAGAGTAATATTATACCCCCATCGCCCCCCAGGCTTATCGAGCGGGCCTCGCGCATGGAATTTACATGTGATTCTGCCTCCTGGCTTATTCCCCCAATGATTTCACACCATCCCAACCAAGCCGGAGTTCGGACCCCCCTTTTATCCTTCGCAAAAAAATCTACGCGCGCACACCCGCGTATCAAACATCAGGGGTTGTCAAACAAATCCCTTGCAACAAACGGGGCGAAGTGCACGCGCGCGCGACGTGGCGCGCGCATGCCAGAATTTATAAATAAACGAGTCGTTCGTACATCTCTTTACACATTCGAGAGTCACAATACATGTTTAAACCCACGGTTTCACAACGCGGGTTTTCCGAAAAGGCCTTGGCCCGCGCCCCTGCGAATTCGTAAGAACACCAACGGTTTCTCAATATTTAACATGCTACCGAACGGACTTCGTCACGCGCGCGTGTCGAAGCCGTTCGAATGCCATTGTGCGCGTGCTGTCGCAAGAACCCCTTACAACAAAGCAACGAACGGAACGACGTGCGCACGCGCGCGCGTCGTCGCGCGCGCATGTCGACATCGCTCGAATGCCTTTGTGCGCGTATTGTCGCAAGAACCCTTTGCAACAAGCGGAATGACGTGCGAACGCGCGCGTCGTCGCGCGCGCATGCTGGAATCTTTTGATACCATAGGTCGCACAGGGCTTTCCAAACAAATCCCGAACACGTGCGAATATCAGGTTTTGTAAACCCAATTTTCAAAATTGACTGCGTTCGCGCTCCGGCGAATTTGTTCACATGTCCATGAAATTCTGCCAAGCGCGCCTCTCACGTTCGCGCCCCAGCGCGTGTTCTGGGGGGGGGGGGGGCGATCCGCGTCGAATACCACCGCGCGGCCCACTCGCGCGCGTCGGTCCGCGCGCATGTCGAATTTGTTTTACAGCAAACAAATATCGCCGACGCGAGGGCGTCGTCAGCGTTGCCGGCGGGCGCGATCAACATCGGGACCGTCATCCGCTCTGCCGTCGTCGCCGCCGCCATAGTCACCAGCGTCGTCGTCGCCCTCATAATCGCGTCTACCGCTGTCGGCGTTGCCATGGTACCGCGGCCGCCCAAGTCGCCGACTCGGACTGAAGTGCCCGCTGGGAAGCGCCCAGCGGTCAGCGCCGCCGCGGCCGCGTTGGTCGCGCCAAACTCTCTGGCCGCTGCGCGCGCGAGCACGGGCGGTCTAGCGCGGCCGCAGAGAGGCGCCAGCCAACGCCAAGCACTCGTCGCAATCGCCGCCGCATGGGTTTAGCAAACCAATTTGCGGGTGGTTGGGTGGGATGTTTGCAAGGGCGTGGAAGTTGCTGGCGCGTCTGTAAAAATTGCACCGCGTAGTTTGCTCCGCATGCGTGGCGCCGCAGTGGCCGCGCACCGCGTATATTGTTTATTCTAAGAGCGCATTGGGACCTAGTCCGCCCCGGACTTAACAGGCCCCCCTTTCGCAGTGCAATTTACGTGTGATTCTGCCCCATCGCCCATCCTAAATATAAACTCGCACCATCCCATCCACGCCAGCATCGCCCCCCCTCATCGCTTGCCAAAAATATGATGCGCGCGCATTGGCTTATCAAACAATCACTTGTTACCAAGGTCCCGGCGCAAACAGCGAGACGACGCGCGCGCGCCTTTGCTATCGCATGCCGATGTGTTTCCGAAAGTTTAGGGCGCGCGCTGATTTCGACGCCGAATGCGCCGAAAACATATAGGCACATTTTGTTTCGCAGAACAGTGTTCAGAAACTGCTTGCGCTCGGGCCCTTGCAAATTTTTGAGAAACCCATGAGGTTTTTAACATGTCCCCATCTATATGCCACGCGGGCCCCTCGCGCGCGCGCGTCGAAATCGCTCGCGCGCCCTCGCCGGCGCGCTGTCGCAGGAGTCCCTTGCAGACGTTGGGGGCGAAGCGTGCGCGCGCGTCGTCGCGCGCGACGAAATCTTTTGCGAACTCTGGTTCCCGTGTAATTTCTACACGCGAGCTCCCCGGGAGGTTCTGCAATGCCAGCGTTCAGACGCGACTGCGCATGCGCCCCTGCGAACCCTTGCGAAAGAAAAATCACGAGTTTGTTAAGCGTGTCCGTCGCATTCTGCCAAGCGGGCCCCTCGCGCCGCACGTCGGAATTATTCGAGCGCCCCTGCGCGCGCGTCGGGGCCGGGGGGGGGCGCGATCCGCGTCGAATGCGCGACGCCGGCCACTCGCGCGGACCTTCGTCGCCGACGCGAGGGCGCCGTCATCGTCGCCGGCGTGGTCAGCAGCTGCGCCGCCGCTGGTTTTGCCGTCGCCGTTGTCGCCATCGCCACTGGCATCGCCACAATCATAATCGCGCCCGCCGTTGCCGACGTCGCCGTGTTGCCGCGCCCGGCCAAGGCGCCGATTCGCGCTGATTGCCCCGCGGCCAGCGCCGCCGCTGCCGCGTCGGTCGCGCCAAACAGTCTGGCCGCTGCGCGCGACGGCATGCGCGGCCTGGCGCGGCCGCGGAGATGCGCCAACCAACGCCCGGCACTCGTCGCACTTGCGGGGCGGTGGGCGGGGTGATTGCGCGAGCTGTGGAGTGGGCAACTAGTGCGACCCTACATAGGAGTTGGAGTCCCTGGGAAGGCAGCATGAGTAGTCACAGAAAAGCTATGCTGAAGCTAAGCTGAAGTTAAGCTGGGGCTAAGCTAAAGCTAAGCTAAAGCTAAGGTAAAGCTGAGCTACAGCTGAGCTACAGCTGAGCTCAAGCTGAGCTGAAGCTGAGCTACAGCTAAGTTAAAGCTAAGCTCAAGCCAAGCTAAAGCTAAGCTAAAACTAAGCTAGAGCTAAGCTAAAACTAAGCTGAAGCTAAGCTACAGCTAAGCTGAAGCTCAGCTGAAGCTAAGGTAAAGCTAAGCTAAAGCTAAGCTAAAGCTAAGTTAAAGCTAAGCTAAAGCTAAGCTAAAGCTCAGCTGAAGCTAAGCTAAGGCTAAGCTGAAGCTTAGCTAAAGCTAAGCTAAAGCTAAGATAAAGCTAAATTAAAGCCAAGCCAAAGCTAAGCCAAAGCTCGGCCAAGCGGGCCCCTCGCGCCGCACGTCGGAATTATTCGAACGCCTCTGCGCGCGCGTCGGGGCCGGGGGGGCGCGATCCGCGTCGAATGCGCGGCGCCGGCCACTCGCGCGGACCTTCGTCGCCGACGCGAGGGCGCCGTCATCGTCGCCGGCGTGATCAGCAGCTGCGCCGCCACTGGCTTTGCCGTCGCCGTTGTCGCCATCGCCGCTGGCTGAGCTAAGGCTGAGCTGAAGCTTAGCTAAAGCTGCGCTAAAGCTAGGATAAAGCTAAGTTAAAGCTAAGCCAAAGCTTAGCCAAAGCTCAGCTAAAGTTAAGCTAATGCTAAAGCTAAGCTAGAGCTAAAGCTAAAGCTCCCAGGGGACTGGGGGAACCGCTCCCAGGGGGCCGGGGGAACCGCCCGGTGCGGGGTCCACTGCCGGGCCCCTTTAAGATAGAGAGTAAGAGCCCTTCCAGGCAGAGCCTAGGTAGGGAATTGACTACCCTGCACCGCGCTTGACCACTCCACTGCTCGCGCGAACACCCCGCCCACCCACCCGCAACTTGGTTCGCAAAATCTCTCGAGGCCGCGACGGTGGGTACCAAATGGCACTTGCCAACGACAGCGACGCCGACGACGACAGCGACATCGACGACGACGCCGCCGACAACGACTACGACGACACTGGCGACGTCTCCAGCGACTTCGACGACGCCGACAACGACGACGACGACGACGACACCGACGACGACGACGACGCCGACGCCGACGACGACGACGACGACAACGACGACGACGATGACGACGCCGACGACGACGACGACAACGACGACGCCGACGACGACGACGACGTCAACGACGCCGACGACGACGACGACGACGGCGGCGACGACGACGACGCCGACAACGACGATGAAGACGACGACGCCGACGACGACGAAGACGACGACGACGTCGCAAACGAAGACGACGACGAGGGAGGAGGGAGGACGACGACGGCGACAACGGCGACAACGACGACAACGACGACGCGAACGACGAAGAATGAGGAAGGACGGAGACGCCGACGACGGCAACGACGAGGGAGGAGGGAAGACGACGACGACGACGACGACGACGACGGCGACGAAATAGGAGGGACGACGACGAGACGCCGACGACGGACGACGGCGACGACGAGGGAGGAGGAGGAAGGACGACCACGGCGACAACGACGACGGGAACGACCACGACGCCAGAGAGGACGACGACGACGAACACGAGGAAAGACAGAGGACGACGTAGGCGACGACGACGACGACAACGACGCGGGAGGAGGGAGGACGGCGACGACGACGACGACGACCAAGCAAGAGCGCGCGCGCACGCTTTTGTTGAAAATCCTTGTTGCGAAACCTGGGATTTCTGTAGGTTTTTTGGGCGCGCGATTTCGAAGTCCTTCCGGAACCGATGGGTTTTGAAGGATTTCGGCGCACGCGCGCGACCGCGTGCGCGCCTGCACTTCGTCGCATTTTTTTGCAGAGGATTCTCGCGACGGCGCGCGCGCAAGGGCGATCGACAGATTTCGACATGCGCGCGCGTAGCCCGTTTGGTTGGTTTTCTTGAGATTTCGCAAGAGCTCGCGCGGAGGCTTTTTTTAGCAAATCAGCGTTGCGAAACCATGTGTTTTTGTAATGTTTCCTGGAAACTCCGTGGCGAAATCCTGCCGGCGCCGAAGGGTTTTGAAGGATTTCGGCACGCGCGCGCGACGACGCGCGCGCGTGCGCACTTCGTCTCGTTTTTTTTTTTTTTTTTTTTTTTTTTTTTTTTTTTTTTTTTTTTTTTTTTTTTTTTTTTTTTTTCCCCCCAAGGGATTCGTGAAAAAAAGTGTTATGTTATAAAAAAGAATGTCACCGCATAGTGTTTTTTTCCTTCTTTTTTATACAGGGGGCCCTCAGGGGGGGGGGGCCGGCCTGCCTGGGATGGTGTGATTTCATATCTCGGATGGGCGAGTGTGCATATATATAATTATATATATATATATATATAATATATATATATATATATGAAATTTACTATCCCAGGGGGGCTGATAAGTCCGGGGGGGGGGGGGGGTAGAGTCCATTGTCTTTTTTTAGAAAGGAGAATTAACGGAGAAATAATTGCCCCAGCGAGAGAGAGAGAGAGAGAGAGAGAGAGAGAGAGAGAGAGAGAGAGGAGAGAGAGAGAGAGAGAGAGAGAGAGAGAGAGAAAGAGAGAGAGAAAGAGAGAGAGAGAGAGAGAGAGAGAGAGAGAGAGAGGGAGAGAGAGAGAGAGAGAGAGAGAGAGAGAGTGAGAGAGAGAGAGATGGAAAAAGAGAGAGAGAGAGAGAGAGAGAGAGAGAGAAAGCTAAAGAAAGAAAGAAATGATACCGGAGAAAAGCCCCAACCATAATATTGCTGGGAATAGGGCTATATGGGCGATCGGGCTAATGGGCTATGGGGTAATAGAGCTACAGGGCTGTAGGGCTTTAGGGTATAGGGGTATAGCGCTATAGAGCCATAGGGCTATACGGCTATCGGGCTATAGGGCGATTGAGCTTTAGGGCTATAGGGCTATAGGGCGATATAGAGCTGTAGGGCCGTAGGGCTATAGGGCGCACCCGGGCGCCCCGGGCCCTCCGGGCGCCCGGGCCCCCCGGCGCCCGGGCGAGCTCCGAAAACCGGCGGCGAAGCTAACCTAACCATATGAATCCGCTAGGACCCCTACAGAGGCAAGCTCTCATTGGGGGAAAACAGACACATGCATCCCCCCCCGGGAATGTCATTTTCTTTTCGTTTTGCAATTTACATGTTGTGCTGCCCTATCGTCCATCCTCCAAATACGAACTCAGACCATCCCAGGCGAACATGTCGACGCCCCCCGTCGCCCGCTGCATGAAGTTCCACGCGCGCGCATAACTACGCTTATCAGAAATCCCTTGGATCAGAACGAATTGAAGTGCGCGCGCGCGTCGTCGCGCGCGCGCCGAAATCGTTCGACCACCTTTGGGCGCTCGCGGATGTCGACGCCTAGTTTCCAAAACGCATGTAAAAACAAATGGCCTCGCAACGCCGAGTTTGAGAAAAAGCTCGCGCGCGCGCCCTTGCGAGTTCTTGCACGACGCGTTGCCAGACGGGCTTCGCGCGCGCGCGCGTGTCGCAAGGATCTTTTGCCAAGCGATCGACGAGGAGCACGCGCGCGCGCGCGTTCGCGCGCGCGCGCTCCGAAATCAATAGAAAAAAAACATCAGGTTTCGCAAGGGCGTCGCAGCCGAGTGCCCCAAAACCAAGTAAAATGGCATGTTTTCGCAACGTCAGTTTTCAGAGAAGCCTGCCCTCGCGATCTCCCGAATAATTAAAGCAACCATTCGTTGTTCAACAGTTTCGCAGAATTCTTCCAAACGAGCCTCTCGCGCCGCACGCCGAAATCACCTGGGCGCCGTTGCGCGCGCGCGGGGCGGGGGGGGCGCGATCCGCGTCGGATAATTCAGCGCGGCCGCCTCCGCGCGTCGGCCGCGCGCGAGTGTCGAACTCCTTCCCAAACCTGCATCACCGACGCGAGGGCGCCGTCTTCGTCGCCGGCGCGGTCGGCATCGGCGCCGCCCCTGGCCGCGCCGTCGTCGCTGTCAGCATCGTCGCCAGCATCGCTACTATCATCGCCGCGTTTTCCGTCGTCGGCGTTGCCATGGCGCGGCGCCCGCCCATGTCGCCGACTTGCAGCGAAGTGCCTGCTGGGACGCGCCTGGCGGTCAGCGCCGCCGCGGCCGCGTCGGTCGCGCCGAACTATCTGGCCGCCGCGCAAGAGCACATGCGCGGGCTGGCGTTGCCGCAGACGCGCGCCAGCCAACGCCGCCAACGCCCAGCAATCGGCGCAATCGCCGCCGCATGGCTTTCGCAAGTCAAGTTGGGGGGGCGGGCGGGGGCGTTGCGCAGCCCAGGAGCTGACAACTGCGAGCCCCGCGAGCGAAGTCCCCTTTCATAAGGGAAGATCGAGTTCACGCCCTCCCCCTCGGCCCCAGGGATTAGCCGTTCCCTTTTTTCGCGTTGCGATTTGCATATCATTCTGCCCCAATCGCCCATCTGAAAAATGAATTCGTACCATCCCAGCCCAACCGGCACCCCCCCACCATTCCCTGCGCAGAATTCTATGCGCGCGCATTTGCTTTGCTGACCAGCAATCAGCCGTTTCCAAGAAGCCTTAGCAAAACATCGGACGAAGTGCACGCGCGCGCGTCGCCGCGCGCGCATGCCGAACTCTTGCAAACATCTATTTGGTTTCGTAAGGATTTCAAAATCGAGTGTCAAAACAAGTTGCATGTATAGATCTACGAACATTTCGCAACGCATATTTTTATCACAGAAAAGTCGTGCGCGCTCTTGCGATTTCTTCAGAATGCCCTCTGTTTTGTCACCAGGTCAGAGGATGCCACCAAACGGGCTTCTCGCGCGCGCGTCGAAATCGTTTGAACGCCACTGCGCGCGCGCCGTCGGGGGAGTCCTTTGCAGAACAACGGGGCGAAGTGCGCGCGCGCGTCGTCGCGCGCGCGTGCCGAAATCCGTTGGAGACCGTCGGTGTCGTAGCGATTTCAAAATCGAGTGTGCAACAGACATAAAAAAAAAACAGAGGGCTTCGCCACATCAGTTTTGTTTCATGCAGCGCCAAATGCATGGAATTCTTTCGCAACCGGGCCTCTCTCGCGCGTCGACACTGCTCGCGCGCCCTGGCGCGCGCAGGGGGGGGGGGGCGCGACCCGCGTCGAGTCGAAGTGCGCGGGCCACTCGCGCGCGTCGGCCGCGCGCGCGTCGAACTCCTTCCGGAACCTCCATCGCCGACGCGAGGGCGCCGCCATCGTCGTCGGCGCGATCAGCATCGGCGCCCGCGCTGGCCGCGCCTTCGTCTCTGCCAACATCGTCACCAGCATCGCTGCTATCGTCGTCGCGTCCACCGGCGTCGACGTTGCCACTGTGCCGCGCCCGCCCAAAGCTCTGACTCGCAGTGCAGTGCCCGCTGGGACGCGCCCAGTGGGCGCCGCCGCGCCGCGCCGCGTCGGTCGCGCCGCCGCGTCGGTCGCGCCAATGTAGCTGGCCGCCGCGCGCGCGCGCGCGCGCGGGCTGTCGCGGCCGCAGGGATGCACCAGCCAACGCCGAGCACTCGTCGCAATCGCCCCCGCATGGGCTTTGCAAAGCAAGGCGCGGGCGGGTGGGCGGGGCGCTTGCGCGAGCAGTGGACTGGGCAAGTTCAAGTCGAGCATCGGTGGATTCTCATTTCTAAAACGGAGAATAATTGACTCTAACCCCCCCCCTCCCCGGGATGAGCGGCGCACCTTTTCGCATTGCAATTTGCATGTGGTTCTGCCCCGTGGCCCATCCTTAATGTGTATTCCAACCGCCCCAGCCAGGCCGGCGCCCCCCCCCCCCCCCGCCATCCTTCGCAACAGAAGTTGTGCGCGCGCAGTTGTTTATAACGAATCGCCATTTTAAAAAATCAGTTTGGTAAAATGCAACGAAGCGCACGCGCGCGCGTCGTCGCGCGCACGTGCCGGAATGCTTCAAAAGCCATCGGTTTTGCAAGGTTCGCAAAAACGAGAGTCAAACGTATATCAACACAGGGCCGCGCAACACTGATTTCCCCAAAAACACTTGCGCGCGCGCGCTCTTGCAATTTGTCAAGGAGACTTCAGCTTTTCCAGCATTTTCACAAACAAACTACCAGATGGGCTTTGCGCGCGCGCGTCGATTTTTTTCGAACGCCGTTGCGCGCGTGCTGGGGTGGCACGATCCTCGTCAGAGAAAACCATGCGGGCCACTCTCGCGCGTCTGTCGCGCGCGCGTGCCGAACTCCTTCCAAAGCCTTCATCGCCGATGCGAAGACGCCGTCATCGTCGTCGGCGTCATCAGACAGCATCGGCGCCGTCACTGGCAGCCCCGTCGTCGCTGACACCATCAGCATCGCTACTATCGTCGTCGTGTCTACGCTGTTGGCGTTGCCGTGATACCAAGCCCTCCCAAGTCGCCGACTCGCGCTGAAGTTCCTGCTGGCATGTGCCGCGCGGTCGGCGCCACCGCGTTCGCTTCGGTCGCGCCAAATTAGCTGGCCACTGCGCGCGCGAGCGCGCGCGGGTCAGTGCGGCCGCAGAAATGCACCAGCCGACGCCAACATTCATCGCAATCGCTTCCGCACGGGTTTTGCAAACCGATTCGCGGGTGGGCGGGTGGGGCGATTGCGCGAGCAGCGGGGTCGACAATTTCAAGTTCGGCCAGGCGAAATGCACCGCAGATATTGCACCACATTGTCAACCGTCCAGCCTTTCACCATTTAGTCGTCTCGCCTCCTGCTTCATCCTTCTCGCCTTGTCTCTCCTCGTCCCCCGCCCATCCCTGCTCCTCCGCTGCCGTTGATGGCCCTTGGGCCGGGGCGCCCGGGAGCAGAGCGATCGACGATGTGATCCGAGCCGGTCTTCGGTCGACAAAGTTGGCAGCGGAGCTGCGGCTCCGCGGACGGCAGCGCGCGCGGGGATCCCTGATCGGGCGATTGTCATCGGCCATGACATCTGCCATCTCTGAAGGGTCTGGCGTATAAGCCTGCCCAATTGGCGGCCCTTCGCAAAGCTGGAAGAGTTACGCAAAAAAAGACTTGCAAGCATGGCATTTGAGCACTGAGCTGGAAGCAACGACTGTCGACCCCCACGTAAAGTCCAGAGTTTTCTCTGCGAGCGACGCGTTAAAACAACCAAGCCAAACTGTTAGACATCGGCCGTCTTTGTGGCGACCCCGCGGACGAAACCGAAGCTACTGGGCAGTTTGGTTTCAAGTGCCTGACAGAGTTCACGCAAACAGAAAACAGAAGAACAGACGACGTAGCAAAGATCATCCGTTTCGCTTTTCGGCTGGAGTTGAAGCGCGGCCATCGGACAGTAGAGGACTACGCGAACGAGTCTTTCCGCTTGCTGCAGGACGTAGACCAGGACAGGTTCGCATCGATGGAAGGTTTTATGCAGTCGTTGATTTTGATCATCTATGCACAGCTAACGCAACAACAACAGAGCAACTTGTCGACGAGACTTGGGCGTCACTCTGGCTTTAGCTAAGACCAAAAAGTGCGATCCTGAGAGTGCCTGGAGACATCCCTTTAGCTAACACGGCGGAAGTCCAAGGCTGCGAATCGTTTTTTTTTTGGGGGGGGGCTGCCCTTCTGAGGGCTTTGACCAGGACTGGAACGAGCAAAGCTGGCAGGAAGCCCGCGTAGATTGCACCAGATGAATCCTAGATTGCGCACCGCATAGATTGCGCACCGCATAGATTGCACCAGATGAATCCTCCTTTTCTGAAACAGGATAGATCCCCCCAGATTATATGCGCCCGCTTTCGCATTGCAAGTTGCATATGACTCTGGCCCATCGACCATCCTAGATATGAACTCGTGCCATTCAACCCGAGCCGGTGCCCCCCCCCCGCCATCCTTTGCAAAAAGTATCATGTGCGCGCATTCCTATATCAAAATCCACAAGTTGTCAAGAGTTCCTTGCAAAAAAGCAGACGACGTGCATGAGCGAGCGTCGTCGCGCGCGCATGCCGGAATCTTTCAAAAACCTTAGGTGTCGTAACGATTTCAAAGTCGAATGTCCCGACACCGTTTAGAGCACGCGTGATTTCGCAACGAAAACACATGGTTTCGCAACGCGGATTTTCAAACAAAGCTTGCGCGCGCGCTCATGTGATTCCGGAAGAAAACCGTAGTTTTTTTCATCGTTTTCAAAAGATGCGACCAAACGCGCGTCGCGCGAGAATGTCGAGATCGTTCGAGCGCCCATGCGCGCCTTCTAGCGCGGGAATCCTCTGCGAAGAATAGAACGAGGTGCAGGCGCGCGCGTCGTCGCGCGCGCATTCCGAAATCTTTCAACAACCCTTTGGCGTCGTCAAGATTTCAAAACCGAGCGTCCAACATACACATAAAAAGCACATGGTATCGCAACCTCAGTTTTGAAAAATGGGTGCGCTCGCACTCTTGCGACTCCTTGGGGGAACCGTAGATTTTCACTATCTTCAGAAGATGCGACCTAACGGCTCAAACGGGCTTCGTGCGCGCCCATGTCGGAATCGTTCGAGCGCCCTTGCGCGCGCGCTATCGCAATAATCCTTCGCCACACAAGCGGTGAAGTGCACGCCCGCGCGTCGTTGCGCGCGCGTGCCGAAATCTTAGAAAACCTGTTCGTTTCGTAGCGATTTCAAAACCGAGCGTCCAGAACGCCATTAAAAAAACACGTGGCTTCGCAACGTCAGTTTTCAAAGAAGCACGCGCTCGGGGTCTAGCGAATTCTTGCGAACACCATCGGTGTTTCAGCCTTTTCATGGGGTTGTGTCAAACTGGACTCTGGCGCCGCACGCCGACATCATTCGGGCGCCATGCGCGCGTGCTTGGGGGGGGGGGGGGCGCGATCCGCGTCGAAATGGCGCCGCGCGGGCCGCTCCCGCGCGTCCGCCGCGCGCGCGTCGTTTTCGGCAGCATTGCCACCGTCGTCGCCAATGCCATCGTCGCGTCTACAGCTGGCGGCGTTGCCGTGATGCCGCGCCCGCCCAAGTCGCCGACTCGCGCTGAAACGCCCGCTGGGGCGCGCGCGGCCAGCGCCACCGCGGCCGCGTCGGTCGCGCCAAACTACCTGGCCTCTGCGCGTGCTCGGGTCGGCGCGGCTGCGGAGATGCACTGGCCAACGCCGCGCACTCGTCGCAATCGCCGCCGCGTGAGTTTTGCACGGCAAGTTGCGAGTGAGCGGGCTGGATGTTTGCAAGTGCGTGGGATGCATCAGCTCGTTTGTTAAAATCATTTGCCCCGCATCGATTGCACCGCATGGATTGCGCCACCTGGAGCGCGCCGCGTAGGTTCTCCATTTTCAAAGGAAATGGAGTTTACTCCTTTAGGGTTATCCGTTCACCTGTTCGCATCGCAATTTCGAGGCGAGTCTGCCTCGTCGTCCATCTTAAATATGAACTCGTACCATCACATCCAGGCCAGCATCGACGCCCCCCGCCATCCCCCGCCGAAGAATATTATGCGCGCGCACTCGTACATAAAAAACATTCGTTGTCAAGAATCCCTTGCAACAAATGAGACGACGTGCGCGCGCGCGTCGTCGCTCGCTTGTCGAAACCTTTCAAAAACCGTAGGTTTCATAAGGATGCCAAACCAGAGTGCCCAAACAACCTAAAATCACATGCTTTCGCAACAGATGTTCAAGAACAGCTTGCGCGCGCCGTCTTGCGAATCCCTTAAGAAAACCAGAGGTTTTTCATGATTTCGATGGAATGCTACCAAACGGGAGTCGCGCGCGCTCATGTCGAAATCTTTCGAAAACCCTTGCGCGGGTGCTATCGCGAGAATCCTTTTCCAAACAGTGAAACAGAGGGGGGCGCGCGTGCGTCGTCACGCGCGCATGCCGGTTTTCGTATATAGGTAATACTACAAATCTTAAAACAAATCACACCTTTTTCGATTCGCAGCGATATCAAAACCGCATGTCCCGACACCACTATATATAAAAAGGTTCCGCAACATCAGCTTCACAAAAAGTTTGCCCTCGCGATCTTGCGATTTCTTACGCAAGCCGCTTTGATGTTTTAAGCTTTGCATGGTATTCTGCAGTGTGGACCTCACGCGCCGGATTGCGAAATCATTCGAACGCCCTTGCGCGCGTCTTGGGGGGGCACGATCCGTGCCAAACTGACACCATGCGGCCACTCTCGCGTCCAAAACCTTCATCACCAACGCGAGGACGCCGTTATCGTCGTCGGCGTGATCAGCATCGGCACCGTCACCGGCCGCGCCGTCGTCGTTGCCAACATCGTCATCACCATCGCTACGTTTACCATCGTGTCTACCGTCGTCGACGTTGCCATGATACTGTGCTTGCCCAAGTCGCCGACTCGCATTGAAGAGCCCGCTGGGATGTGTCCAGCGATCAGCGCCATCGCGGCCGCGTCGGTCGCGCCAAACTAGCTGGCCGCTGCGCGCGCGTGCATGTGCGGGTTGGCGTGGCCGCGGAGATGCACCAGGGAGCGTCAACCAGTCATCGCAATCGCCGCCGCATGGGCTTTGCAAAGCAACTTGCGGGTGGGTGAGTGGGATGATTTCGAGTTTCACAAGTGATTTGCGCCACATCTATCGGGCCACGTAGGTTGCACAGCATGTATTGCTCAGCGTATGTTGCACAGCAGATGTTGCACCACGTAGCGTACTCCACTTAGATTGCAAACCTCAATGTTTACAAACACACCGTTTGAGGTACACCTGGCTAAAATCGAATATCGAAATGTATCATCGTATGGTCCACAATGTAGTGCGCCCGACGTGTAGGCGTCTTTACAAACCAAACCACGAGCAGCGAGTTAACTTTTTGCTGTACAAGCCAAAAGAATGATTGGAGGTGGGCGCGGCGGATTATCAAGGTTTCAGGACGTTCTGGAGTCATCCGGAAGGGTTGGCAGGACGAAGCCTGTGAGGGTGGGATCTTTGTTCCCGGCGCTGTGAGTTCCCAGGGCTCCGTTTTGTGTTGTTCCAGTTTTTTTTGATTTCGGCATCCGATGGCCGTTTTCGGGTTCTGGGATTGTCGAAATTCAAATGCGATGAAACGTTGCCCCCATGGAAAACGTCGGAAGCTTTGGGGCTGAGGATCGGAACAAAAGCGTGACGTCGGAGGTCCGATTCTCATTCTTACCATTATTGCCTATATCGTTTCTGTTCGTGGCGAGCGTGTGTATGCGAGAGAGAGAGAGAGGGACAAAGATATCTTGAGTTGAGTTGGGAGTTTTCTCAACGTCGACGTGACAGAGCACCCATATTCCCCGGAAGCGCGGATACGAATGATCGGGGTGTGTTCTGGGCTCGATTCCGCCACGCCACAGCCAGAGCTCACCACAGGCGCCGGCACCTGTTATTGGAAAGGCCTTACGGCTGGTGCCGCCGACCCTGAACGACGACGACGACGCCGACGACGCCGACGACGACGTCGCCGCCGACGACGACGACCAGGAGGTGTACTCATTCTAGGCCTCCTAGATGGGGTCGGAGTAGATGGGGTCGGAGGATCGCGCCGCATCGCCGATGCTTCTCCGATGCGGAGCCCGACTCTCTCCGCGCTGGCGTCGCCGGTGCACCGCGCTGGCGTCGCCGATGCATCGCTGATGCATCGCCGATGCATTGGCGATGCCCCGCGATCCTTCGACCCCATCTACTCGGACCCCATCTAGGAGGCCTCTACTCCTGGGCTCGATTCTGCCACGTCAAAGTCAGAGCTCCCCACCAGCGCCGAGACCCCTTACTCTGCAGCACGCGCCTGCGCGGCTCCAAGATATCGGCGCGCCCCTTCGGGCCCCCCCCAGGCGACCACGAGCCCTGGGCAGTGGGCCCCCCTCCTCTTCCTCCTCCTTTTCCTCCTCCTTTTCCTCCTCCTCCTCCTCCTCCTCCTCGCCGTCCTCCCCCTTCTTGTCCTCCTCATCCTGCTCCCCTTCCCCCTCCTCCTCCTCCTCCTCCTCCTCCTCCTCCTCCTCCTCCTCCTCCTCCTCCTCCTTTTCCCCCTCCTCCTCCTCCTCCTCCTCCTCCTCCTCCTCCTCCTCCATTCCTTTTCCTTATAAGTAATTTCTGCCTGTCGCACCCCAAGACGAGTTTTTAGGGCGGGTCAGGCGTTTCGCCTGAGACTTCCTCATCATTTCGTGATTTTCAAGCTACACCATGAGCAACAGTTTCACAGATGGAGTGCGGGTCGTTTTCAAAATGTGGCTCTCGCCTCAGCGCGCGCGCGCGCGTTCATTGTAAACATTCGCAAGGATTTCACGGACTGAGGGCGACCCGCTTTCAAAATGTGGCTCTCGCCTTAGCGCCGCGCACATTCGTTTTGAACATTTGCAAGACTGTCACGGACTGAGGGCGGCCCGTTTTCACAATGTTGCTGTCGTTTTAGCGCCGCGCACATTCGTTTACAAGATTTGCAAGAGTCAAGAGTTTCACAGATTGAGGGCGGTTCCTTTTCAAAATGTGGCTCTTGCTTGAGCGCCGCGCACATTCGGTTTTTAACTGTTGCAAGAGTTCCACGGATTCCCATGATCAGCGTACCAGAAACGATGTTTTGGAAGGGTTCAGGCGTATGAGGGTGCAACAGTTACGTTGATTCGCGGCGCTGGAGTCCCATGAATGAATGGCTTTCTGGCACGATTCTGGATCGTCAAAACGCAACAATGCGGTTGATCCGTGGCGTTGGAATCCCGACAACAATGTTTTGGCATGCTTCAAGCTCTTCAAACGGTTGTCTTCCAACAAAGCAGTTTCCTCTGTGGAAATGAATCGCTGTAGGGGCCTATGAAGAGGGAGCTTGGAGGGAGGGTTTATTCCAACATCGTTGGTGACTCCTGGGTTTGCACTGGTCCTCCTCCTCCTCCTCCTTCACCTCCTCCTCCTCCATCCTCCTCCGCCTCCTCCTTCCTCCTCCTCCTCCTCCTCCTCCTCCTCCTCCTCCTCTTCCTCCTCCTCCTTCCCCCTCCTCCTCCTCCTCCTCCTTCTCCATCCTCCTCCTCTCCCTCCTCCTCCTCCTCCTCCTCCTCCTCCTCCTCCTCCTCCTCCTCCTCCGCCTCTCCCCAGTCAACCCGACCACTCCAGGGGCCACGCCCGCAGGCCTGGACACCCCAGGTCCTCTTTGCGCCCCGCGACGACGGCCGCGCGGCCCCTTCTCTCGCTCTGATATTTTTAGCGTACCTGTTAGCGTGCGCGGCGGAGTGGTGCTATGATGTTCCAACTTACTTTAGCCTTAATCACCAGAAAGAATTTCGAGCACCAGAAAAGTACCGAAACTCTATGGTTTTCACGTGTCTGGCCCTGGGAGACACTCGTCCGACACTGTTTCGACACTGTTTTGACACTGTCCGTGAGAGAGATCACGCGTTCTTTGGAGTGGCGCAGGACGGGTACACATTGTTCATTTCTACTTCGTCGAAGATTCTTTGATTTGTGGGGGGGGCAAGATCCTCTCATGTCTAATTCTTCTATCCCCGGCCTCTTCCTGGCCATTGGGGGACCAGGAACAATTAGAAACAAACACAATTAGAAATGAGCACGATTATAAATGAACGACGTGTAACCATGTCACTAGCTCTGCTTTGCCAGACCGATCCTCTTTGCCCCAGGGGTTGTGAGAAATCCAGGGGCCATTTGGCTTTGGCGTAGACTGGGAAACGTTGCCACACAACTGCTCTGGATGGGGTCAGGGGATTGGTTTTGAGAGGATTCTGTCCGGGAGGATTCAGAGAGGACTCGTCTTTACAAGGCAGGCAGGCGGCTTTTCGTCCGTAGTTAGCCTGGCTCAGCCAGGCTAAATTCGATTGTCGGCTGCGATGGTGGAGTCTACGTTGGACACCTTGGGACGCTTGTGCTGGCCCTACAAGAGCCTCCCACCAGCGCTCAGCGAGGCTGCGCAGGCAGAGGCCCGCGCAGAGTTTATCTCCGTGCTCGAGGACCTGCGAAACCCAGAGGCGTCGCTGGGGCTGCTCGGGTACACGGTGCGGCGCCTGGAGCGCCTGCGGGACTACGGCAGGCAGCCCGTAGATGTCCACGTGCAGATAGCCGTGGAGCTCTGGAGGCGCGTGCGGCAGCCCGAGCTGGGCTACAGGCTCCGGCGACACCTCGTCGGCAGGTTGCACCAGTGCCTGCGCGGCCTCCGGAAGGACCGGCCGCGCGCCAGAGCGACCCTTCGCCAGAGTGACCTTTGGAAGCAGGGAGGGAATCCCCTGGCGATCTCGGGCGTGACCAGGGGGGCGAGGGGGAGAGGGGCTCGGTCACGCCACGATTCGCGCCGGCGCCGTCAGGGCCTGCCTAGGAATGGCTCATTCCCAGACGGCGTCGGCACGAACCGTGACGTGACCAGGGGAGGGGAGCGGGGTTTGTCGGGTATAGCCAGGACCCCGATTAAGGGGAGCAGGTTAGTGATTGGACCCCGAAGCCCAAAACATAGGCCCGAATCACTCAACCAGGTCTGCCGTAGCCAGCGTTTTTCGGGTGACGGAGGTTCCAGCTCTAGTGAAGTGGGCCGGGGCGGCGGGGCGGCGTCCATTGGCACACAT
The DNA here is from genome assembly GCA_963575745.1 of Prorocentrum cordatum. NCBI lineage: Eukaryota > Dinophyceae > Prorocentrales > Prorocentraceae > Prorocentrum > Prorocentrum cordatum. The sequence goes on along the minus strand of CAUYUJ010016214.1, from coordinate 184,539 downwards.
CATGCAACCAGGTCCCACGAAGCCCAGTCTTGCCAACGCCCGAGAGTGGCGGGGCCGGTCACGAGCGTTTCATCGCGAGTGATGCAACAGCGGGCTCTTGGTGCGGGCCCACAGGGGGCCCTCCGCAGTGCCGCCCTGCGCGCTTGGCTCTCCCCCCCCTCGCTTCGGGCCGAACGAAAGGGGAGGAATGGGGAAAGGCAGTTACGAAAGCTGCTGCATGTAGCTGGTTTCGGCCCCGCCGCCGGGCCCATTACGCCATTCCTCGATACATGAGCGCCTCCCGGCGCCGGGAGGCGCTGGGGAAATCAGCTACGTGAGCTGATTCTCTACCCTACCCTTTGCTATCCCCCCCTTTCGTCCCCCCAGGGCTATGCACCAGGCGCCGGCGCTGTGCACCAGAGGGAGGGGGGGAGGAGGGAGGGAGGGAGGAAGGGATGAGGAAGGAGGAGGAGGAGGAGGAGGAGGAGGAGGAGGTTGGGAGGGAGGAGGAGGAGGCGGAGGAGGAGGAGCAGCAGCAGAGGCGCTGTGCACCAGAGGCCACCCTTGCCCCGGGCCGCTCTCCCAGAACTCCTGCGGGAAGCAAGCAGTGGCGGAGCGCTCTTGCTCGCCCAGAGGCCCACAAAGAATGTGCTGAGAACCTTTGTGTGATCTGCGCGAAATGCCAGCATAACGCTTCTGACAAAGATTCTTCTGCTGTAGCACATCGGCCCTGTGCTCTCAAAACAGTGCTCCGTGATTTGAACAGTGTGTTGTTTTAGGATCATGGCGTGGTAGGCCTACAGTCGGCCCAGATCAGTAGGTCGACCCTGCCAAATCAAAGGGGCCCTTGTGTCCTGTGTCTCGCGACCCATGCTTCCTACATTCCTGTGGCCATGTGGCCCTCGGAAGGGTCTTGTGTCCTCTCGCGTGTCCTGTCCAATCGAGTCCGACTGTATGCGAATGCCAGGGCGTTCGGTCTGCTCGAGAGATCTCATGTTCGCCGTGCGCGGCCGCAGGGCTGCCGACCCCAACCGTTGGCGCAGCTCCTCGCCCCGGGAGCGTCTCGGACGGCCCCAGGCCTCCACAGCGGGCCAAAGTCGGAGGCCAGAGCCGAAGAGACATCGGGCGGGGCCAGGAGCAGCTTCTCTGGAGGAGGAGGAGGAGGAGGAGGAGGAGGAGGAGGAGGAGGAGGAGGAGGAGAAGGAGCTCCCGACCCCTCCTTCTTTGGAGTCGCTTCTCGCCCCAGTGTCGTTTTCGACGGCCCCGGGCCCCGAAAGTGCCCCTCGGAGGGCAAAGGCGCAGATCAACTCGGGCGGGGCCAGGACCGGGACCAGCAGAAACCTTCTGGCGCGTCCCGGAACGGCGGCGCCCGAGGCATCTCTTCCAGGACCGCCAGATCTTACGATGATCATGATTACGATTATGATGACGATTCCCGCGCGCGGCCCGGGGAGGAGTTCTGCCCGTCGCGGGGGCTGAAGCCCATGGGCCCCGCCCAGGTCCCGGCGGAGGCGGGGCCACTGGCGCCGCTGCTGGAGGCGTCGGGGGGCGGCCACGAGGGGGGTGATGAGGGCCGGACCGAGGCATACCCAGACCCCCTCGCGCGGCGAAAGAATCACGAGGGGAGGTGTTTCGCTCTTTTCGGCCTCTGGAGGCCGTCGCCGGGCCCCGGGACCGTGCAAGAACGACGCGCAGGGTGATGAACTGGCCCCGGGGAAGGCGGTCGGGACTTCCGGGGACGCCGCACTGGTAAAGTCAGGACGTCGCATGCCTGGGGGTAGAAGACTGAGGTCGGTTCGGGGAGGGTACCCTTCTGTGAAACTCGGGCCCGTCCCTCTACAGGAGGAATACTCAAAAATAGTAAAAATTGTTATGGGGACGATTTTTTGGCTATTTGAGAATACTTTGGGGGTATTTTTGGAGCGTTTTCTGGGGGGCAGGCCCGACCTAAGGGTACCCTGCTGTTCTCCGTGCTCGTGGGAGGCGCACGGCCGGCCGCCCGCCGCCCGCTCGACGCGGAGCTCTTCCGCGTCCGAGTGCGCTTCCCTCCCCCTCCCAACCTGCGCGGCCCTGCCCGCCTGCGGGGGGCGACGGCCAGGGTCGGACCGAGGTACATTGAGGCCTCCCAGCCCCAGGAGGAGGAGGAGGAGGAGGAGGAGGAGGAGGAGGAAGAGGAGGAGCAGGAGGAGGAGGAGGAGGAGGAGGAGGAGGAGGCGGAGGCGGAGGAGATGGAGGAGGAGGATGAGGAGGTGTACACATTGTTCCTTTCTAATTATTCGGAAGTTCTTTGATTTTTTGGGGGGGCCAGGATCCTTTCCTCTCTAATTGTTCTATCCTGGGCCTCTTCCTGGCCACTGGGGGGCCAGGAGCAATTAGAGACGAGCACGATAAGAAATGAGCACGATTAGCAATGAACGACGTGTATCGAGGCCTCCAGATGGGGTCGGAGCAGATGGGGTCGGAGGATCTCGCCGCATCGCCGATGCATCGGCGGCGCATCGGCGGTACGGCTAGATGTTGGGCCCAATTTTCTCCACGCCGACGTCGCCGATGCATCGCCAGCGCATCGCCGATGCATCGCCGATGCATCGGCGGTGCGGCGAGATCCTCCGATCCATCTACTCGGACCCCATCTAGAAGGCCTCTGAGTATGAGATCGAGGACGGTTCGGGGAGGGTGCCCTAGCGCATTTCGTGCTTGCTGGATGTGCTCGTGCACCCTGGGGGGGTACCCTTGGATGTCCTGGGGGGGATATTATGGCGGGGGCCCTGATCCCAGATCCCCTCGAGCCATGAACACTCACGGCGCGAGGTTTTCCGCCAGTTTCGGCCCCAGGCCGCGGGACTGTCAAACAACGACTCAGGATGAGAAACCAGTCCCGGAGAATGGGTCGAGACCCCTGGGGGTCGACGTCATGAAAGATCATGACGTCAGGGGTCTGGGAGATCTCCCCGGATTTCATGGTGCCTCTTTTTTTATCGCTTCCCTCATCCCGCCGGCCCATCTTGCCTCGCCGCTGTCGTGTGTCGGGGTGGTCTTGTTAATGCGGTGCGGTTGGGCGGCTGCCATTTTTCGGAGGCGGTGGGTGGCGGGTCAGAGGCTTCACGGATGTTGGTTGGGCTCTCGTGGTTGGCCTTTTAGGGGCCTTTGGGAGGCAGTTTTGAGGCCTCTTAGGGGCCGTGTTGGGGCCTCTTGGAGCCTCTTGGGGGTCTCTTGGGTCTTCTTGGGGCTTCTCTTGGGGGCCCCTTGGGGCCTCCTGAGGGCCTCTTCGGGCCTCCTGGGGGCCTCTTGGGGCTGACGGCTGGACTTTTCGGTTCCTGGTCCTCTTCTTGGGCCCCGCTTGGGGCCGTTTTGGGGTTCTCTTGGGCCGTCTTGGGCGCCTCCTGGGCTGTCTTGGGGCCATCTTGGGCCGTCTTGGGGCCCTCTTGGAGGCTCGTGGGCCGTCGTGGGGCGGTCTTGGAAGCCTCGTGGGCCGTCTTGGAGCGCCGGTAAGCCGAAAAGGCGTCAGAAACTGAAGGAAAATCGCTAATTTCTGCCTCTGTGGGCCCTGCCTCTGTGGGCCATCTTGGGGAGTCTCTTGGAGGCCACTTGAGGCTCTCCTGGAGCGCTCTTGGGAGCCTGCTGGGACCTGGCCGGGAACTGCCCGGGACCTGCCCGGGACCTGCTCGGGATCTTGCCAGGACCTTGCCGGGACTTGCGGAGGTACTTCTCGTCTGGGGACCCCCAGGGGCGGCCCCGCGTGCGCGATCTAGAAATATTGTTATATAACAAGTTAGCGGAGATCTTAGCACGCCTTGAGCCCGTTGGGCTGGCGAATTTCAATACGTCCCCAGCCATGATTTGCGCCCCCCCTCCTCCTCCTCTTCTTCCTCCTCCTCCTCTTCCTCCTCCTCCTCCTCTTCCTTCTCCTCCTCCTCTTCCTCCTCCTCATCCTCCTCGCCACCCCTTCTTGGACGTACCCGAGAGGCGATCGGCTGGCGCGACGTGCAGGAGATGCTCCTCGGCGAGCTGGAGCGCTCGCGGAGGGGCGCGCCGCTGGAGCTCTCGAGGGCACAATCACCAGGCCGCCCTCCGGGGTGGTGCGAGGATTCCCCTCCTCCTCCTCCTCCTCCTTCTCCTACTCCTCCTCGTCCTCCTCCTCCTCCTGCTCCTGTTCGTCGTCGTCCTCCTCCTCCTCCTCCGCCTCCTCCTCCTCCTCCTCTGCTCCTGTTCGTCCTCCTCCTCCTCCTCCTCCTCCACCTCCTCCTCCTCCTCCTCCTCCTCCACGCCGGTCGTTGCAAAGCAGGTATTTTTGGGCTCCCAGATCCCAGTCGACTTCAGGCGCCTTCCTACATCAAGAGTCGACATGCTCCGGCTGTGTGTTCGCTATGAAATCTGGGAGGGCCTGAGCCCAGTCTGCTTCAGCCGCCTTCCTGCTTCACGCTTTCACCTACGTCTTCCGACCGGCGTGCACCAGATGATGTCGGGCTGCGCGCGTCGCGGCCTGGGCGGGTGGTGCGAGGGCGCACGGGTGCGGGAAGCTGATAGCGCGTCGCGCATCGCGGGGCACAGGGGCTCGAAGCTGGGCGGCCTGGAAGCACGATGGCCGTGACCAACAGCTCGCGGGATCTCGCCAGCGTCGATCCCTTGGCCGGCCGCCGCCGATGCGCGAGGGCGATCCACGTCTTGACGATGACCAAGTCATGGATGATGGCCAAGATCGACACCGACGTTTCCGCGGTCAGTCTTGGTCATGGTCCTCCGGTTGAGAGAAGCAAGTCTGCACCACCTGGGCGGCCCGACAACTGATGAGACGACCCCCCCGCCCCCGACCTTCCTCTGGAGAGCGGACGCGCGCACTGACATGGCATGTATCTGTACTTTTCCGAGCGGCCCCGGGAGATGTCACAACTATCACTATCAATGTCGGGGGCGCGGGGGAGCAGCAGTGCCACCAGATTCGGAGCTCAAGTCGAAGTGGTGCAAACATGTTTCTTCCAACCGTCCTTCCTCGTTTTCCTTTCCCCCCCGAGGAGCACTCGTCGCACCCGCAGCACTTCGCGGAGGCGCTGGCGCCGCTGCTGAACGAGGTGCGGCACTGGACGGCCGAGCCCGAGGCTGGGGGGCAAGCCGCTGGTCGGATGAGGACAGGATGCCGATATACACGCCGGTCGTGGAAAGCACGTAGGGACTTCTGGAGTCACAGGGCCTTCTCTTCTTCAAGTGCTTTCCTGCTTCAAGGATCTCTGTGCTTTTGTTGTCTGTTGCTATTCTCTGGGCGTGCCCGGACCCATCCACCGTCCTGCTTCATGCTTCCATCGCCGCGGCCCGGCAGCTGCCAGGGTCCCCGCCGGCGGGGCTGGCCGCGCCAGCTCACACAGGTACTTCTGGAGTCGCAGAGCCTTACCTTCTTCAAGTGAGCCACGCAAAAAAACGGGGTCGTCTGCGCCGACATTGGCGCGTAGGCTGCCCGAGTAAGATCGCGCATAAGTGCCTGTGTCTCCAAAGTAGCGTGCCGTGCCGGCGGCTCGCGTAATCCTTCGCGTAAGGTCGCTGCGTCATCTCGCGCAAGGACCCGTTTTTGATCGTCGCTCAAGTGCCTTCCTATTTCAAGAATCTCTATGTTTTTGCTGGTTGTTGCTATTCTCTGGGCGCGCCAGAACGCAATCTATACTCGATCCACCTTCCTACTTCATGTTTCCACGCACGCTGGCGGATACTGCTACACAGCACTCCCCTCCACGGCTGGATTCGCCTCGAAATGTTGGTCAGAACGCGCCCCTGGAGAGGTCTGGGAAGTAGCCGTTAGGACGCTAGGGAGAGGGTCCAGAGGAGAGAGAGAGAGAGAGAGAGATGTGCCAATGCCGTTGCACTTCCCTCGTCGTGGCCCTTTTGGGCCTCCTGGGAGGCCGTGGTCGCCACCGGTGGATGCGCCTCAGAGTTCTGGTCGGAACGCACCCCGGGAGAGGGATAGTTTGGCTCGGGGGGAGAAGCACTGGCTTCCAACCGCCCATTTATCGCCGAGACAGCGGGGCCCAGGAGCGTGCGGCTTCCGCATCGGGGGCCTATCCCCTGTCGCCGATCTATCTTCAGTGTATCGCCAATTCGTGTTCGTTGTTCCCCCCCATGAGCTACCCCCCTCGATCGTTCCCCTCAGAGGCGGAGGCCATCGTGGAGTCCCTGTCGCGCTGGATGGACCCCAGCCAGAGGTCGAAGACAAACACCGCACAGGCAGAAGTTTTCGGAGGTCCGAGCGGATTTCTTGGATCGGCGCTGCATGCCCAGACTCCTGGCGGTGCCTCCGGCGCCGCCTCAAAGCGGTTACTGTCTATCCAAGGAAGTCTGCGCGGGCCTCGGAACGTTTATTCTAGAGGCCTCTGGCCGGTGCCGCCGATCCGGGACGATCCCCCTGTTAGAAGGACGCTTTCGCCCCAGCGCGCTTGTTCAAACGTAAGTGAATTGGAAACAGCTTGGAGGCATTGCGTGAGCTTCTTGAGGGGCCTCTACGACGCATCTTCGAGGCCTCCTGAGGGGGCGTCTTGGAGGTGATTGTTGAGCCTCTCAGGGGGCCTTTTGGGTTTCTTGGGGGGTATGCAGGAGGCATCCTGGAGGCCTCCTGGGGGTGTGCAGGAGGTAATGTTTAAGCCTTCGGGAGCGTTTTTTGGGCGCCTTTTTGGGGGCCTCTTGGACTCCCAGGGCCACTTTGGTGCCTCCTGGGCGCCTCTTGGGCCGTCTTGGGCCCCCCTACCCCTGCAGAGCCACCCCGGCACCCACCCCCCAGCAGAGCTCAAGCTCAAGTTTATTTTGACGCAATTCATTCATCTTCTAAGAGGTCCATCATACTCTTTGGCAGGATGATGTTGATGAGCCTGCCGACGAGCTCCAGCCCAAAGTTCATCGAGGACGGCAGGCTCTTCGAGTGGTGGAACATGCTCCCCCGCAACGCGAACTCCCGGTACTCCCTGATGTGGATCATTGTGGCGGCCCGCACCGCAAAGTTGCGCTGGGCCAGCGGGGAACCCCGTAACCCCAAGCCGGTGTTCTCTTCAGACCAGCTCAAGGCGTTCCTGGACACCGTCGCTGGGACCATGTGCCTCCCCATAGACGCAGGCAAGTCGTGCGAGATGGACCATTTTGCAGACGACTGCCAGTGGGCCTTCCTCGGCGGCACACAGTACCGGTTAGTGGCAAAGTTCTTCGTCTACTCGCTCGAGCCCCTGGAGAAGGTCGGACAGGCGTTCCCAGAGGGCAGCACCTGGGCGGCTCTGGAGCTCTTCTTCCGCAGGCTGAAGCCCTGTATGATAAATTCTGGGATGTGGACGTTGCACGTCCGCACTCTCATCTTCGAGTTCACCCGAGGCTTCTACGTGCGCCTGTGCCGGGAGCGCTTCCAGGAGCCTGGCTGCCTCGCGCACGAGTCGTGCCGGCTCACCCCCGCGTGTGACGAGGCGTTCGTGCGGCTGCTGGCCCCCCTCCTGATCGACTCGCTCGCCCTGCAGACCTCGGGCGGGGAGCAGATGCACTCCATAGTCACGTCCCTCTCCTTCGTGACCCGCGTCTCGCTCTCGCACGCGCCCAGGTTCGACGAGATCCAGGTCTTCCTCCGCGAGTGCGTCGAGGACCTGGCCGACCCCATGTCCGTGCGGCACAGCAGCACTCTGCAGCTGCTTGTGGGCTTCACGCCCTTCCTCGTGTACGCGGTGCCGGGCCTCGTCGTCGACGCCGCCCACCTGGCCCTGCCGGGGATCGACGCGACGGATACGCTGAAGACGCTGATCACCGCCGCGTTCTTCGTGAACCTCTTCATGCAGGCCTCGAACTGCCAGCCCGAAGCGTATCCCTATCCCCATGATTGCCATTGCCGTCTCTCGGTGCCGATCGTAGGGGCCCCATGAGTTTCTGAGGGCGCATCCCTGAGATTATCATCGCCCTGGCGGTGCCAATCGCGGGGATAGGAAAAAGTCTGTGGCTGGTTAACGAAGAAGAAAAAACGGCGGCAAAAGGGTACAGTCGGGGTGCTGAATAAGGTCCAATTACTTTTTGGAAGGGGCTCAGCTGTTCCATGGGTCTGCATGCGTTCCGCTCCTTGTTTGGTGGCGAGCCCCCCCCCGGCGTTCCTGGAAAAAATTGGGGCTTCGTTCCTTATTTGTCGTTCCTCAGGTCAACGCTTAAGTCGGGCCTGCCCCTCTACAGAAGGGATATTCAAAAATAGTAAGAAAATCGTATGGGGACGATTTTTTTAGTATGTTTTGACCATGTTGGGGTATTTGGGGGTATTTTTCATTTTTCGTCCAAAATCCGCCTGTAGGGGGACATGCCCGACCTAATTCAACGCTCCGACTGTAATCTTCCAGAGTTCCGCGCGGACTTCTGGGGTCGGCGCCAGCGGCCCCCCTCGCGGCGCCTCCAGCGCCGGCCCCGGAAGGCCGCGCGGCCAGAGCTTCTGTTCACGCCGCTCCCCGGGCATCCAACGATGTTCAGGAGGGAAAAAAAAAAACACAGACACAATTAATCGTCGATTCCCCGGAAAATATGGGAAAATATGGAAATTGGGGGGGGGAAGACAAAAACCGAGAAAATATTGGATAATATGGGGAATATTGCAATTTGTATGTATGTATTCAATCGCTTCGCTCACTCCGCTGGCCCGTATTGCATGGTCGCTACTGCTTCGGCGCGGGCTCGGGGCCATTTCGGCGCCGCCGGAAGGAGGAAGATGAGGATGGGGAGGGGGAGGGGAGGAGGAGAAGAGGATGAGAAGGAACGGAGGAGGATGAAGATAAATATGAGGAGGAGGAGGAAGAGAAAAGGGCGGAGGAGGAAGCCTCTCGATGGCATCTTGCGGCGCTCTTGGGGCCAAACAGGGCCGTCGTCCAGATGCTTCTTTGGGAGGCCCTGGGGTCTGTTGAGAGGCCGTTCGGGGGCGCCTGGGAGACATTTTTGAAGCCTTGTAGGGCCTCTTTTGAGCCTCCTTGGAACCTCCTGGGGTCTCTTGGGGGCCTCTTGGCGGCATCTTGGGCCATCTTGGGGGCCTCTCGGGGCCTCCTGGGGCCCTGTTGGGGCGGAAGGCTTGAGGTTTCGGTTCGTGGTCCCCATCTTGGGCCCCTCTTGCGGCCGTCGCGGGGCTCTCTTGGGCCGTCTTGGGCGTCTCTTGGGCCGTCTCGGGGCCTGTTTGGGCTCTCTGGGGGCCTTCCCGGGACCTTCCCGCGCTGCGGTCGGGGTATTTTTCGCCGGGGGACCCCCAGGGGCCGCCCCGCGCGCCCGAACTAGAAGAATTGTGAACCAGTTACCGGAGATCTTAGCACGCCTCTGGCCCGTTGGGCTGGCGAATTTGTGTGTTCCAGGGCCCCTTCAGAGATGTTTTTTTTCTAGCGCGGCCTTGGGTGTCCCGAGCCGTTCTCCAGGGGGGCAGCTCGCTCGGCCCAGATTTTTTGTCGCTGATTGCCCCAGGGGTCCCGAGGACGGCCCACGCGGAGGCCGAAGTGAAGGAAAGGCGCCCCGGTATGGTTACGCCGGGGTGTGGTTTGCCGGGGTGTGGTTACGCCGGGGTGTGGTTTGCGATCGGCACCGTCGGGGCCTGGGAGGCACGACGCTGTCCTCGTCGGGCCTCCTCGGGGCGCGGCGGAGAGCTCTATCGAGGCCCTCGCCCGCCCCCCAGGGTGCCCCTCAGGGTGCCGGTTGCAAACCACACCCTTTGCAAACCATACCTTTCGGAGTCGCCGATTGTGGGTCGCAGACTCGGCGATCGCGCCAGGAGGTCGGGCGAACCTTCAGTACTGCGAAGCCTCCTTGCGCACAGAGAGGCGAGGAGACGGCGAGCGGCGGCCGCGCGAAAGAATCGAGTAGGGAATCAACTACGGCATCGATTTACCCCAGATTGATTTCCCCGCCGAATGTGCAACAAATGCGTATCTCATGTTCGTAGGTCTACGGTCCTTCTACGAATTGTCCATTGAGTCGGCGAAGAAATCAATCTTGGGGCACCTCAGCTCTGTAGTCGAACCCCTAATTGCTCGAAGGAAGAGGGAGGGAAGGCGGCCCCCTCAGACCGCGCAGGTCTTTTGTTGTGGCGGCATGCTGCGGCCCGTCCTGAGCGACGGACGAAAACTCGGCGGCGAGCGAGGGGGAGGAGGAGGAGGGCGGATGAGGAGGAGGAGGAGGATGAGGAGGAGGAGGAGGAGGTGGAGGAGGAGGAGGGGCGGAGGAGGGAGGAGGAGAGGAGGAGGAGGAGGAGGAGGAGGAGGAGGAGGTAGCGAGCGATGAAGAGCGAGTCCGAGCGTACGGACCCGCTTCAGCGGGTAGAAAGTGATGAGCCGCACGGCGAGGCTGCTAGCCATCGCACCGTGCCGCTTGACCTCGACCGCGCCGTCCCCACCTCGTCGGAGTACCAACGGAGGAGACCTGGCGTCGAGGTCATCATGGGCAAGGGTCCCCCGACCTGGGGTGCAGCCCTCGCAACGCACGTGAGATCTGCATCTCCTCGTTCGCGCGAGTGGAAGCCACGTCCGAATGTCCCTTGCATTGGGCTCGCAGCTTGCGGTTGCGGCCTCCAGCCACACTAAACGCCCCGCAGCAGAGGCAGATGACCGTGGAGCCAAAACGCTCCACTCCGTGGCCGAGTTCCGAGTACAATTCCACCTCCCGATCGACCCCGACGGCGACGACGTCAGCCCCCACTCCCCCATCCTCACGAGGGCCTTCAGACGGCCCTAGGCCTTCATCAAGGCCAGCAGCACGCACGGCGGCGTCCACCGCACGTGAGGCGTGCCGATAGCATTCGGGGGTGAGGGCAAAATAACGCGTCGCCATCGCTCTCTGAAGATCCGTCGGCTCGCATCGCTTCGCTCGAAGGGCCTTCAAGGAATCGGTCGTCCGCGCGAACCTGTTGCACTGCTGGCACCTGTATTCAGAAAGCCTCTCACAAACTCGAAACTCATGCGAGTCTAGCACAACCTGCGGGGCGGCGCCATCACGACAAACCAGAGACGGCACAACTTCTCTAGGTTGGAGTTCGGCATTCTTTTTGGCGACCGCTTGGGCCATCCAAGCAAAGACCTGCGAATGGTCTTTGGCCGCCTTCATGGCTTGCTTATAATAATCCTGCATGGTTCGGCCAGTTGAATGCACCTGGGCCCCTCGCTTGGCGAAAAAATCAGCCCACTCGTTAGCAACGAAACGGGCAAAATCGCAATCTGGGGCCTCCAAAACCTCCGAGAGCTCTCTGTGCGCAGGGACCCACTCGAAGGTAGGAGGAGCCTCAGGACAGCGCCGCCGTATTTTTTCCCACACAGCCGCGTGTCGACCGCCAGAGGAGGCAGCGGCCTCCGACCAGGCACACCCCTCACGCACAAGATTCAGGTGATCAGACACTACGATTGCAGGCTGCTGCGCAACTTCAACTGCTTTGAGCGCTGCGTAGTGCTCTGCACGTGGCACCGTCTGTACCGCTCCTGGTAGCGCGCCAAAAATTACACGCAAAACGTTGCCAGCCTCGTCGACCTCCACCACAGACCAGCCGCAGCGGGCCAGCTCTGGGATCGACGACGCTTGGCCGCTTCCGTCGGTGTACACCCTCCGCCCCCATCGCCCACGCCAGTCCCCCCATCCCAACACGGGATACACGTCGCTCGGGGGCGACAGCGCTGGTGGCTCGGGCGGCAACCCGAAGCTGAGATAAAATTGATCCGCTCCAGATTGCGAATGATTCTTGGCCTTGATGGCCTTCCTCAGCTCGAGGACATAATCTGGAACAGGCACGTCCAACCCGTCGAACATGGCTTCGCACTCAAACCATTGGTGAGACTCGTTGCCAGTCGCCTGCTTGCATACAAAACACTGCGGGGAATTGCGGAGGCCGATGCTGTGCAAACGCTCGGGGGTCCAAACACCAGCCGACCAAAGCGTGCGCAAGGCGCCTCGCCTCGCAACATCTCTTACCGCAAGTACTGCTTTCCTCATTCCCCTCCTCCAGCAGCTCTCTCCAAGGCTGTTGGGAAGGTGCTGAAGGATCCTGACAACTTGCCAGCGGCGAAGGCTTTCCTCCAGGAAGGCTTTCACGTCTCCTGGGCAATGCCTAACTAAATCGACGTGGCGACCTCGATCGTCCACAAGCACTGTTGGAGAAAACATCGTCCAACCCACACGCAGCAGCGTGACCCAAACAGAGGCGATGGGGCCACGAGCTCTGGTCCACGAGGTGCGTTGGTCTAGCTTCGCCCTGACCGCCTCCCAAGCTCTACGGAGCCGTCCAGGCGCGACCCTATTATCCCAAATGAACGACGCAAACCTAACCACCAAAGGAACCGTCGCATCAAAGATAGGGTCGAACCTGTCGTCTCGCTGCGTTGCTAAAAACAGGGTGAGCGACGCCTTGGGCTTGGCCCCGCACATGCCTCCAGCAAACGTCCTAAGCTCGCGAATCGCCGTGTCAGGTATCCCTGACACTCCAGCGCCGTGGCCGCCCGCTGGGAGGAGCCCCGTCCTCCACAAGGATTTCACGGCCTCCCCCGCGGCGTGCTTCAATCCCCACACTTTGCGCCTACGAGCCTTGAGATTCTTAAGACGCATCTTTTCTTGCACACGCAAAACCCTAGTGCCGTGCATCTCGTGACCTAGATTGCGCATCGCTCGCTTCGCTCTCATACGAAGAGGCATCACCAAACGAGCGAATCTATCTCGGCCTCGGCTCGAGGAGGGAGGAGGAGGAGGAGGAGGAGGAGGAGGAGGAGGAGGAGGAGGAGGAGGAGGAGGAGGAGGAGGAGGGAGGAGGAGAGGAGGAGGAGAGGAGGAGGAGGAGAGGAGGGAGGAGGAGGAGGAGGCGGAGGAGGAGGAGGAGGAGGAGGAGGAGGAGGAGGAGGAGGAGGAGGAGGAGGAGGAGAGGGGAGGGGGGGAGAGGGAGGAGAGGAGGAGGGGGAGGGAGGAGGAGGAGGAGGAGGAGGAGGAGGAGGAGGAGGAGGAGGAGGAGGAGGAGGAGGAGGAGGGTGAGGAGGATGAGAGGGAGGAGGAAGAGGAGGAGGAGGCTGAGGAGGAGGATGAGGAGAATGCGTATGATGATGGTGGTGATGATGATGATGAGGATGATGATGATGATGATGATGATGATGATGATGATGATGATGATGATGATGATGATGCTGATGATGATGATGATGATGGTGGTGGTGGTGGTGATGCTGCTGCTGATGATGATGCTGATGATGATGATGCTGATGATGCTGATGATGATGATGCTGCTGATGCTGATGATGCTGATGATGCTGATGCTAATGCTGCTGATGATGATGATAATGATGATGATGCTGCTGATGATGATGCTGATGCTGCTGATGATGATGATGGTGATGATGATGATGATGATGATGATGATGATGATGATGATGATGATGATGATGATGATTATGATGGTGGTGGTGGTGATGATGATGATGCTGCTGCTGCTGATGATGATGATGATGATGATGCTGATGCTGATGCTGATGCTGATGCTGCTGATGCTGCTGATGCTGCTGATGCTGCTGATGATGATGATGATGATGAGGAGGAGGAGGAGGAGGAGAAGGAGGAGGGGGTAGGAGGGAAGTTTCGGGCTCGAGGTTCGAGGTCTTCGGACGTTTTCGTCGATTCTCGGCTGCTTGCCAGCCTCGGCGTGCGTTCCCAGCGGCCGTACCTCGCCGAGGGCGTTCCCGGGGGTGCCCCCGGATCGCCCCGAACGGCCACTGGAGAGCCGAGCTATGACCCAAGAACCAGCAGGCGTCCGAGAAGGAGAGGGCTCTTTTTCAGAGGGCGGCGGGACTCCTCAGAAGCCCTCGCGCCTCCTAAAAGGTTTGATGTGTCTTCGGGGAGGGCTCAGAACACTTCTCGGAAGGCCGGGGAGCTTCCGAGCCTTCAGCGAGTCCCCAGCGGGCGCGCCGCCGAGAAACGGGTTCAACTGCGCCGACATTCGCGCGTTAAGCTTCCCGCGTAAGGTCGCGCGTAAGCGCTCTCGCGTCCAATATGGCGTGCCGCGTTGGGGGCCCTCGTGAAGCTGTGGCGTAAGGTCGCCATGCCATCCCGCCTAAGACTTGTTTCTTTTCGTCGCTCATATGCGATTTGGGCTGTACTTCCCCTCAGGCCCTCAGCTGCCTCGGCAATGTCAGCATGTGATTAATACAAGGCCCTCCTCCCTGGAGCTGATGAATAGACCCCGCGGGGCGTGATATTTTTTTAACCACACGCGCCAGGGGGAAGGAGGAGAGAGGAGGGGGATGGGGGAGAAGGACGAGAGGGAGGCAGGCGGGCAGGGAGGGCGGGGGACGGCGGCGACGACGGCGACAGAGGGGCGAGGAGGACTACCCGCCTTGCTCGGGTCCGACGAAAGGCTGGGGAAGGAAAGGAGGGGTTGCAAAGCCTGCTGCGCGCAGCTGATTTCGGTCGCCCCGCCAAAGGGCCAGTCCTCGACGCATGGCCGCTTTCGGCGCCAGGAGGAACTTGGAAAATCGGCGACGCGAACTGCTTGGCAAATCCCCCCTTTGCTGCGCCCCGTTTTCGTCCAGCCCGCCTTGCCCGCAGGCCCGCATCGGTTCGACAGAAAAAGGGGCGCCCTGGCTTGCCTTTGCCTCCAAACACCCCCCCTTGCCCCTCGTTGGCGGCCAGGCGTCGGCGCTAATCACCAGCGCCGCCCCGTTGATTTTCAATCTGGCGGGCGTCACCCCGCGATTCGACCGAGCAGGGGAACGATTGTTTTAAACACGCGCCCCCCACGGATTTGCCAATCACAAGCCTGCATTACGTCCGTTTTTGGACGCAACACGCACCGTGCTCAAATCGTCCGTGTCAATGCGTTGCGTGTTGGCTCAACGTCTTGGCCTACGTTCTGGCGAGCATTTCGCATCATACCTACGCTGCCAGTCCACGTTCAATACGCTACGTGTTGCGTGCTGCGTGTCGGGGCAGCTGAGCTCAGGTCTCGACCCGCCTGCGACCCACCCCGCGACCCGCCCGCGACCCACCCGCGATTCGCTCTCGACATCCGCAACCCACCACGCGCCCGTTCCGCTACTCTCATCAGCAGCTGGGGGGTGTTATGTGTGAGATCGGGGCCCCCGTTTCGGATGTCTCCTCGAGCACGCGTTGCGCGGAGGTCGCCTGGTGGAGTGCGGGGGACATGGAGGAAGGGGGACGAGGGCGGAGTAAGGGAGGATGTAAGGAGGAGGAGGGGGAGGAGGAGGAGGAAAAGGAAGGAGGAGGAGGAGGAGGAGGAAGAGGAAAAGAAGGAGGAGGAGGAAGAGGAGGAGGAGCAGGAGGAGGAGGAGGAAGAGGAGGAGGACGAGGAGGACCTCCCATTTTCCCTTGTCCCGTGTCCTTTTTCTTCACTCAGGTCCCGACCATGGACCTCTCGACCCGCGAGCTGCCCGCAGAGCTGCCCCGGGTGCTGCAGCAGGCGCTTCCCGTGCTGTCCGAGGCGGACGGCGCCGTGGCGCCGGTGCCGCCTGCGACGCCCGGGGAGCTGCAGATGTGCACCTCCACGCTCCCTGACCTCTGCCTGGACCTCCTCGAGCGCTTCCTGGAGTACGTGCAGGCCCAGAGCCCCGATGCCGCCGCTCGTCCTTTGGGAGGGCCCAGGAGATGCCCTGGCATTTATTCAGGTTTTTCAGGCCGGGCGTTTTTTCGCCATCTTTCGGGCCCTGGGGCCTTCACAGATCGATCCAGCTCGCAAAATACGCAGGATTATGGGGTCCAGGGCTCCGGGCGTTGTTTTGTATTCTATTGCACAATGTTGCAGTTTTCTCGCTACATCGGATTTCAGAGGCCCTTATCGCCACGGCTGGGTTCTCCTCGAGGTCCTGGCGAGAACGCGCCCCAGAGTCAGCGGTGTCGGTATATTTTTCGTCGAGTTGTAAGAGACAAGGGTCAATGCAAACGGGGGTCAGCCAGAGCGACGGATCTTGCAGGATCCTGCAAAGCCAGGGTTGCACTGATCTGGGCTCGTGCGCAGGATCCCGCAAAGCCCGGCTGGCCCAGGTTTGCGTTGACGCCAGTCAGTGCGTTTCCGAGTTTGGTTCCCCCGCTCATTCACGTAAACGTTCGGACCGCGTAGCTTTATTTTGCATCTGCGTCCCGGCGCTTCATGGGGTGCGTGCAGGCTGGGCGGCGCGCACTGTGGGGGCTGCGCGACAGGGGGGTTAGGCTGAGCGAAGAGGAGGAAAAGGAAAGAGCAGGAGGAGGAGGAGGAGGAGGAGAAGAAGAGGAAGAAGAAGGAGTAGTAGTAGTAGTAGTAGTAGTAGTAGTAGTAGTAGTAGTCGTAGTCGTAGTCGTAGTCGTAGTAGTAGTAGTAGTAGTAGTAGTAGTAGTAGTAGTAGTAGTAGTAGTAGTAGTAGTAGTAGTAGTGGTCGCAGTACGAGTAGTAGTAGTAATAGTAGTAGTAGTAGTAGTAGAAGTAGTAATAGTAGTAGTAGTCGTCGTCGTAGTAGTAGTAGTAGTAGTAGTAGTAGTAGTAGTAGTAAAAGTAGTAAAAGTATTATTATTATTAGTAGTAGTGGTAGTAGTAGTAGTAGTAGTAGTAGTAGTAGTAGTAGTAGTAGTAGTAGTAGTAGTAGTAGTAGTAGTAGTAGTAGTAGTAGTAGTAGTAGTAGTAGTAGTAGTAGTAGTAGTAGTAGTAGTAGTAGTAGTAGTAGTAGTAGTAGTAGTAGTAGTAGTAGTAGTAGTAGTAGTAGGTAGTAGTAGTAGTCAGTAGTAGTAGTAGTAGTAGTAGTAGTAGTAGTAGTAGTAGTAGTCGTAGTAGTAGTAGTAGTAGTAGTAGTAGTAGTAGTAGTAGTAGTAGTAGTAGTAGTAGTAGTTAGTAGTAGTAGTAGTAGTAGTAGTAGTAGTAGTAGTAGTAGTAGTAGTAGTAGCAGTAGTAGCAGTTAGCAGTAGCAGTAGCAGTAGCAGTAGCAGTAGTAGTAGTAGTAGTAGTAGCAGTAGTAGTAGTAGTAGTAGTAGTAGTAGTAGTAGTAGTAGTAGTGTAGTAGTGTAGTGGTGGTGGTGTGGTGGTGGTGTGGTGGTGGTGTGTGGTGGTGGTAGTAGTAGTAGTAGTAGTAGTAGTAGTAGTCGTAGTGGTAGTAGTAGTAGTAGTAGTAGTAGTAGTAGTAGTAGTAGTAGTAGCAGGAGGAGGAGGAGGAGGAGGAGGAGGAGGAGGAGGAGGAGCTTCTATGGAAGCCTCGCGAGAAGCGGGGAGGGCCGTCGATGCGCCATCTGCCCTCTCAGCCGCCCCCCCGCCTTCTCGGGAGGCCGCCCCCCTCGCACCACCCCTCGTGCTCGCCGGGCGTTCAGGCCGTGCTTCGAGCCTCCTGCAGCCGTCCGGGACGATCCCCCCAGGCGCCCCTCGACGAGGCGCTGCTAGTGGAACGCACCCTGGGGCGCGAACGCTTCCGAGAGCACTCAAAGCCAGCCGATGTTGTTTCCCGACATTTCCGGGGATTTCCAGGACTCCTAGAGGCAAGTGGACGTTTCCCAGCAGTCAGGGGGGGTTTACATAATTGCTTTGTGGTTGCGCCTCCCACGAGACATTGTGGCCGCGCTTCCCTCGAGACGCCTTATGGCTTGGTTTCGTCACTGTTCTGTCGCGTTGCAAACAACGCGTCTCGATAGGAATTGCTGTTTTCAGTCCCCCCCGCCCAAACAGAGACCATTCGCACACCTCCGATCTTCGATCCTCGACCGCCCCTGCCAAGCCCCGTTTGCGCGCCGCTGGCAGGCGGTGCCGAAACCCTCGAAGAGGGACGGCATGGCCGCGCTGGACCTGGCCGGCCCGCGGCTGCTGGCCACGGCGCTGTTCTTGTGCGCCCGGCAGAGCGAGGCCAGGATCGTAGATGCGATGACCGACCGGCTGGCGGAGTGGCTCAGGACCGGAAGACCAAGCCAGCAAGAGTCATGAAAAAATCACGACGCGAGGTGTTTCTTTGTTTTCGGCCTCTGGAGGCCTTCACTGGCCCTCGGGACCGACGAAAAACGACTGAGGATAAGAAGCCGGTCCCAGGGAATGGGTCGAGACCCCTGGGGGTCGACGCCGTGAAAGAATCATGATGTCAAGAATTTGGGGGCGTTGCACGGACAGAAAGTTTCCGAGCTCCTTACGGTGGAGCTCTTTACGGGGCCACGAAACATGTGATATATGCACCGACATGGGCTGGGGGGCGCTATGCGGTCGGCCTTGTTGAAGTTTTCGGTGAAGCTTCTTGTGGGGCCACGAGACGTGTGAGGGGTGCGCCGAAAGAGGTATACAGAGAGCAGACGCATGATGGAGGGGACAGCGGGAGGAAAGAGTGAGGCGCGGGGAGTCAAAACAATGGCCCAACACCACGAGATGGTCGGGAAAAACGCGACGTCGGGGGTCGGTCTCTAGATGTCGGCGCGGGCTTCTCTGGTCGGCGTTGGACCCATCGTTCCAGACCCTGTGTCTCCGACGCGCTCTGCGCGCCAAGGGAGGGGTGTCGCCGCAGGCGCCGCCCAGGGGTGTGGAGAAAGGGTGGATACCTTCGTCAGGACCACCCTGGTCCCCAACGCTGTCAAGGCTGTGGGCATGCTGGTGGCCGCGTTCAGTCTGGCGCACCCGCGGGCCTCCGCCAGGCTGCTGGACGTCGCCATCCGCAGCCTCCCGCTCACCGACAAGGGCCTCGCACCCCTGGGGGAGAGCGAGGTGGGCGAGGGCCGACTGCGCCCATATTCGCGGCGACGACGACGACGACGATGGCGACGACCACGACGGCGGCGACGACGACGACGACGGCGGCGGCGGCGACGACGGCGACGACAACGACGGCGACGACGGGAAAGCGATCGACCGCGCCGACATTCGCTCGCGAGCTTCCCGCGCGAGTGCCGTGCGCAAGCGCCCTCTGCTCCGCGCGGCGTGCCACGCATGGCGGCCCGCGTGGGCCACGGCGCCCAGGGTCGCCTACGGTGAGGGCGTGCGGTCAGGAAGGCGCCCAGGGGGGCGTCAGGATCCCTCGTCCCCAGACCCCCTCGAGTAGTGACAAACATCATGACGGGAGGGTTTTCTTGATTCTTTACGCTTCGCGTATCCCCACCAGCCCATCTCACAGCAGCAGCTCTTGCGAAGCATGCCGACAGTCGCGTTTTTCAGGCGTGTGTCCGCTTGGCCCCGCATATCTCCCCTGTTCCTCCTTCCTCCCGCCTCCTTGTACATCCTCCTTGTGAGGGGAGCGGGAGAAGGACGAGGCGGAGGAGGAGGGAGAGAAAGCGCTCCTCGTGATTTGAGTCGTTTGGGGTTTCTCGTCCTGGTGTGAGTCGTTCGGGCCCTTCTTCCTGGTGTGAGTCGTTCGGGCTCTTCGTGGTGTGAGTCGTTCGGGCTCTTCGTCCTGGTGTGAGTCGTTCGGGCTTCTCGTGGTGTGAGTTGTTCGGGCCCCTTCCTGGTGTGAGTCGTTCGGGCCCCTCCTCCTGGTGTGACTCGTTCGGGCTCCTCGTGGTGTGAGTCGTTCGGGGCCCGCGTCGTGGTGTGAGTCCTTCGGGCTCCTCGTGGTGTGAGTCGTTCGGGCGCCTCGTCCTGGTGTGAGTCGTTCGGGCCCCTCCTTGTGGTGTGAGTCGTTCGGGCTCTTCGTGGTGTAGTCGTTCGGGCCCCTCGTCCTGGTGGGAGTCGTTCGGGCTCCTCGTGGGGCCTCTTGGGGGCCTCTTGGAGCCTCGTGGGGCCTCTTGGGGGCCTCTTGCTCTTGGGGGCCTCTTGGGGCCTCGTGGGGCCTCTTGGGGGCCTCTTGGGGGCCTCTAGGGGGCCTCTTGGGGCCTCGTGGGGCCTCTTGGGGGTTGGGGGATTCTTGGGGCCGCTTGGGGGCCTCTGGGGGGGCCTCTTGGAGGCCTCTTGGGAGCCTCCTGGGGGCCTCTTGGGGCCATCTTGGGGCCTCTTGCGACCTCCTCAGAAGCGCAAGCGAGAGCTGCCCCCTGAGAAGGACAAAATGAGCCCAAAACCTTCGTAAATTCAATGATTTTGCTACGAGGGAAGATGAGCGCGGCCCCCTCAGAAGGCCAAAATGGGGCTAAAACCTTCGTAAAATCAATGGTTTCTGCTTCAAAGACGAGCAGAGGGGCCAAACTCCCCCCCCCCCCTCGGGGCCAGAATCCTCGTGAGGGTCGTCGTTTTTTGGCCCTCCGAGGAGTCGAAATGGACCCCCCTGACACCACCCCGGGCTCCCTGTCCAGGTCCAGGGGGAGGGGGTAGGGGGAGGGGTAAACCCCTCCCCGAAGGGGAAGAAGGGGGGTTGAGGACAGAGCGGGCTCTCTAAACCACTCACGCCCAAAGGGCTGGTGGGATTTTCGGCCTCTGGGGGCCCTCACCGGGCTTCGGAAGCGTCAAAAAACGACTCAGGATGCAAAGCCGGTCCTGGCGAATGGGTCGAGAACTCTGGGGGTCGACTTAATGAAGAAATCATGACGTCGGGGGTCTGGGTCTGAGGAGGGCGGCGGGGACATCCACGGCCACTCCTCGCTCGGAGCCCCACTGACTGCCAGGCTTTAGATTCCTTTCCCAGTGGTTCCTCATCCAAAGCCCTGGCCGTACCGCGGTCAGGGTACCCTGGGTTTCTTCGCGCCGCGCGCTGCGCGGTGACTTCCCGCGGCCGTCAGAGAAGCTGCTGCGTTCAGGGTGCTCCGTGTTTTCCCCCTTGGTGCACCTCGCGCGCGGGTTTTCGGGACCGGGCTCCTTGCGAGGGTTCCTTGCGGCCGCGCCCGCGCTGTATGTTTTTTTGCGCAAGACCCCCAGAGATCCGGGGTCGTGATGTTTTCAGTGCGGGGCCCCTGGATTTCTCGACCCACTCCCCAGGACCAGTTTTTCGTCCTGAGTCGTTGTTTTACGGTCCCGGGGCCCGGCGAGGGCCCCGAGAGGCCGAAAAATACGAACAATTTCCGTCTTGATTTTTTCCATACGTTGGATCTTTGGGTCGGACCTTCCTCCTCGCTCCTCGCTCCTCGCTCTTCCTCCTCCTCCTCCTCCTCCTCCTCCTCGGCGAGGGCCCCGAGAGGCCGAAAACTACGAAAAAACTCCGTCTTGATCTTCTCAGTGCGCCGGATCCCTGGGTCGCCCAGGTGGTGTGGCACATGTCTGCCCTGGCCGCCGCGGCGCGCTCCGGGGCGGTGGAGCTGCTCCCGCGGAAGGAGGCCCTCGAGGCGCGCATCACCGCGGCGTTGCAGGACGAGCGAAAGCTCGTCCGGAAGGCGTCGGGAGCCTTGAGACAGGGGTCAATGCAAGCGGGGGTCAGCCAGGGCACTGGATCTTGCATGTGACGAACGAACAACACACACCCATACCCATAGGGGGGTCGTTGGGAGGAGGACTGGCTGTGGGTATGGGTGCGGGTTGTCGGACCTTGGGGAACGCTCCCGTTCGAGCGGGGACCCCCATCCGACAACACGCACCCATAGCCCTCTCTGATCCCCCTATGGGTATGGGTGTGTGTTGTTGGCTCGTCAGCATGATCCTGCGAAGACTCCCTCTGGTTGACCCGGCTTAGCGAGCCGCGAGGCGGCCGCGCACATTGGCTGACCCGGGTTTGCGAAGCCCTGCGCTGCAGCTTTTTTTGTTTTTGTTTCCTGCGTTGCAGTTGTTTGGTTTCCTGCTGACTCGGGTCTGACTGACCTGGGTTAGCAGACCCCCGAAGGCGGGAGCCAAGCTGTGCCGCCGCGTCCTCATGGGCCTCACCGCGCCCTTCACCAGCGTGGTGAGGCTTCGTGCTGCGCTCGCCCCGAGGTGCCAGAGGTCCAGCGCATTGAAATACAACTCCAGCCGGAGGCTCTTCGTATGTCTCGGCCTCCCAGGGCCCTCGTCTGGCCCTGGGACCGTCAACAAAACGTCTCAGGACGAAAAACCGTTCTTGGGGAATGGGTCGAGGTTTCCGGGGACCCCGTATTGATAAAATCACGACATCGGATCCCTGGGGAGATATTGGCGTCGCATGTCTTGTCATATAGGGCGTCTTCACCCGGCTGGCCTCAACACGCCCCCCTCGTCCGGGCCGTCTCAACACCCTGGAGCCGCTTCCGGCGCGCCCCTGGGGCGCCCACAGCGCTGAGGTGTTGAGACCGCCCCAGGCTACTCGGGGGGCAGCTGTTGAGGCCAGCCGAGGCTACCTGGGGGGTCTGTGCGTGGGCAGCCCGAAGCCTCACCACACCAGCGACCTCACCGGCGACGGCACGGTCGAGGAGGCCCTGAGCAGGTGGTCGGGCGCCCGCTCGCTGAGCCTCGGCTCGGCCCTGCGGCCTGTGGCCTTCCACGAGCCGTCCCCGGAGGAGCTGGCCTTCGCCAAGTCCCTCTGCGAGTGGGCGCTTGATAAGATGAGGCTCGGAGAACGACGAAACGGACCGAGCCTCACAGCTTTCGGAGGTCTGCGCAGATCTCTTGGGTGGGCGCTCGGGCCCCCCTGGCGGCGCCTCCGGCGCGGCGCCTCCGGCGCGGCGCCGCCGCCCATGGCGCGCTCCGCGCCGAAGGGAGGGGGTTCAGCGCAGATTCAAGGAATCTGCGTGAGTTTCCGTGGCCTCCTGTCGTCTGGGGGGGGGACCCTTGTAGTCGGCGGGGGGGTCCTTGTAGTCCAGGGGGGGGTCCCTGTAGTCCAGGGGGGGGGGCCTTGTAGTCCAGGGGAGGGGCCCTTGTACTCGGGGGGGCCTGGGATAGTCCAGGGGGCCAAAACTATGAGATGTTACTCAGAGTAGGCGCGCACCAACAACCTTGCCTGACAGCGGGTGCCCCACGATTAGTAATTTCTTCGCGTCCGCTTGGCCCGCCGAACCTCACGAAGCTCAGAGGCGACGGAGAACGTGCCCCTAGAAGAGTCCTGATGCCAAAGCGTCTCACCATATGCGCTTACTGTATGGCCCCTGTCCTCGTCCTCCTCCCCCTCCCCCTCCCTCTCCTCCTCCTCCTCCTCCTCCTCCTCCTCCTCCTCCTCCACAAGTCCGCAATCTTAATACTACTCTCCTCTCTCCCTTGATGACGTCCGGAAGATATTCGGCCCCCCTCCACGTATTGTCTTTTACACCGGATTCCCGGGTACTGGGTTATCGCTTGGGTTTTTTCCCAAAATTTTGTTCCCGCTGAAGCGCTGGCCTCATGTTCGGCCTTCCGCTCGTTTCCAATCGTGCTCCCGCTGCAGCGCTGGCCTCATGTCCTGGCTTTCATAAATGTATTTGGCAAGACGATTCTTTTCGGTCCATCCCAAAAAAGGTTACTCCCGCTGCAGCGCTGGCCCCATTTCGGCGCCTCTGGTTGTTCAACAACGTGCTCCCGCTGCAGCGCGGGTGTTTTCGGTCCTTCCAAATAGGCCCCAAATTTAGAAAATTACGTCCCAGAAAAAAATACATCGCAAGTGATCACACATCCGGTGACGATTCGTTCAGTTTTTGGGGGGCCGCAGAAGACCCCCCACTTCGGGGCGGCGGCGTTTGGAGAAAGTATCAAGCTGGAGCCCCGTTTCTGCTTTCAGCAGGCGATGTTGCAAGCAAAGCCAGCGGGTGCTCTCCATCAGCCCCGCCTTGTGGGGAGCTTGTCGTGGAGCCCAGGGAGCTAAACATGGAGTCGCGACTCCAGACCAGCCCCGACCCTTCGAAGATTATCCAATTACCCTCCAAGGAACCCGGTGACCTGTCATGAAGGCTGTGCGGTGTTCTGTTCTGCGCCGTTGTGCGATGCCATGCTCTGCGTCGCAATGCTTTGTGATGCAATCTTTCACTACGCAATTACACGCCATGCTATGACATTATACGCTCTGCCGTGCTCTTCTACGCCATGCCATGCCGTGCTCTACGATGCATCGTGCACCCTCTCGCGATCATTGCCTGCTCGACACCCGACTGTGCGAATAGAGAGGAGGTCCACGCCATAGTCAGGAATGGGAGGGAGGGGTAGGACTCATATATGATGCGAGCGCACCTAGCTTGTCCTCCTCTCCCCCCTCCTCCTCCTCCTCCTCCTCCTCCTCCTCCTCCTCCTCCTCCTCCTCCTCCTCCAAATCCAAGTCCTCCACATCCTCCAAATCCTCCTCCGCCTCTTCCTCCTCGGGAGGCAGCTCGCTGCGGGGTCGGACGAGGATATCCACACCATGCTGACATTGTGCAAGTCGCTGCTGCGCGGAGTGGCGTGCCTGTACCCCGACGAGCGGGAGGGCGCGCTGTTTGCCGTCAGCGCCCTGCCGAACGCCATGGGACCGACCATCTTCCAGGAGATCGCTGCTCGCTGCTCGCACCTCCTCTTCCTTCTCCTCCTTCTCCTCCTCCTCTTCCTCCTCCTCCTCCTCCTCCTCCTCAAACCATCTTCTAGGAGTCGAAGAAGAAAAAACGCTATAAACATAAACTTTTGGCGCTCCGCGCGGGTTTCTCGGATCCGCGCTGGGCCCCCCCCCCCCCCCCCCCGCGGCGCCTCCGGTGCCGCCCCTGGCGCGCTCCGCGGGCCAGGCAGGGGGGGTTCAGCGCGGATCCAAGAAATCCGCGCGGGCGCCAAAAGGTTATGTTTCTGGCGTTTCCTTTTCTTCTAAGGAGATCGCCGGCATGCTGCTCGCGCTGTGCCCCAAGCTCGGCGGCGCCCACCACCCCTTCGACAATCGAAGAAGAGAAAGCGGCACGCACACACACACACACACATGCGGTGAGCTTTTGGTTAAGTTATAGTGCCTCCCGCCGCTGGTTCTGGCCCACAGCGCTTCAGCGCGACACGCTGACGATTCCCAAGTCCCCAGGCGGGAGCATTTCCAAGCCTGCCGCGCCGCGGGGCGAAGCGACCCAGGGCACGCATTTCAGGCACAGCGTGATGGGCCTGCTTTCCACAGCACCACAATAAGAAGGGGGAGGGGGCCCTCCTCCTCCTCCTCCTCCTCCACCTCCTTCTCCACCTACTCCTCCTCTTCATCCTCCTCCTCCTCCTCCTCGTCCTCCTCGTCCTCCTCCTCCTCGTCCTCCTCTTCCTCCTTCCCCCCTCCAACTTATGGTGGTGGCGGTGGTGGCAAACAGGCCCATCACAGCGTGCCGCCGGGGTCGCCGCCGCGACACGCTGGAGCAAAAGCTCCCGGCCGTGAGCGCTCGGAGCTCCGCGCGGACTTCTCTCGGGAGCTGCGCCGGGGACCGGCCCCCCGTGCGCGGAGCGCGCCGAGGGGCGGCGCCCCTGAGGCGCCGCCAGCGAGGGGCTGGGCGCCGATCCAAGAAGTGTTAACCGGGCCGAACGAAAGGGGGGGGGGTACGACATCTGCTGCATGCAGCTGGTTTCGGCCCCGCCGCCGGGCCCATTCCTCGATACATGGGCGCCTCCCGGCGCCGGGAAAAGGCCCGTCGGGCATGTCCCTCTACAGGAGGGATGTTCATAGATGGTCGAAGAGTAGTCTGGGGACGATTGTTCGACTATATTTGTTGGCTCTTGTTTTGTATTTTGCTTTGTCTGTTTCTCATTTCTCTGCGGACATCCGCCTGCGGGGGGACATGCCCGACCCAGCAGAAGTCCGCGCGGACCTCCAGCAGCCTGTGCCTGGGCCGCGTTCGCCTCTTCTCGAGAAGGAGGACGGGGGCCCCTCCAGCCGCCCGAAGCTGCTGTGCAAGGCCCTGCGCGCCGTCGTGGGCCTCGTGCGGGGCGAGAGGCGGCCAGAGGTGCCGGACATGCTGCAGATCCGGGGCTTCGAGGGCAACGTGCGGGGGCGCATCATGTCGGAGTCCCTCGCGCAGAAGGCTCGGGGGCTGCGGAACGTCCCTGGCGCAGGGAGGCCCCGGCACTCACAGCGGTCACAGCGGTCACAACGATCAATGCTCATCTCCTGCTGCATACCCAGTGAGAGCACGTGACGCGGGAGGAGAAAATGCTCGCCCAGGACTGTGCCGACCCTCGGTGTGAACTCGCTGGCTAAGCTTAAATCGGGCCTGTCCCTCTACAGGGGGGATGTTCAAAAATAGTCAAAAAATAGTATGGGGACGATTTTTTCTTATAACCATGTTTAGCCATTTTGGCGGTATGTTTGGGGTATGTTTAAAAAACTTGTTCGTCCAACATCCCCTTGTATGGGGACAGGCCCGACCCAAGCCTGGGACTTTGCCGACCCTCGGTGTGAGCTCCCGCTGGCTGAGCAGAGGCCCCGGCACTCTGG
This sequence comes from Prorocentrum cordatum, assembly GCA_963575745.1. Lineage (NCBI taxonomy): Eukaryota > Dinophyceae > Prorocentrales > Prorocentraceae > Prorocentrum > Prorocentrum cordatum. The sequence goes on along the minus strand of CAUYUJ010016214.1, from coordinate 158,506 downwards.
AGCCCTGGAGAGGCCCTCTGGGCCTCGTGAGGGTGCCGCAGGCCCCAGAGGCCTCCTCGGAGGTCCTGGGAGCACCGTTAGAGTGTCCAGGGGCGCTTTCGTCTGCATTCCGCCTCTGTCCGAATCCCATTGAAGGGGCCCTGGGACACACAAATAAATATATACACAAATAGCAAGATTCCCCATACATTCCCATATTTTCTGGGTTTTCGTCTTCCCCCCCACTTCCCATATTTTCCCATACTTTCATGGGGGTTGACGGTTCATTGTGTCTGTGTGTTTTTTCCCCTTCTGACTCATGTCGTCCGCATCACCTCATCCGCTTGATTTCGTCCGCTTCGATTCGGTTTCCGGGCTTCGAGAACGACACGAAACAGGACGAAACGACAGAGGGCGAAGGGAAACAGGTCGGAACGAAATCGGACGAAACGAAAGTCCACCATCTGGCAGCACCCGCAGAGGTGCACTACATGTCCGCGTGGCGCGACGTCTCCCGATTCTGGTACAACTGGGAGGTGCTGGCGCTCATGAACCGGCGCCTCCACAACCGACCCGGCGGCTGCAGGTATTCGAATAAGAAAAGACAACCATTACCGTTGGTGTCGCAACGATTGCGTGCGACACCGATCTCCGAACAGCAGGCCATCCCCCAGACTGGGAGTTTCGAGCGTAAGGTTCAAGGGCGAGCGTGTTTTGTCGGACACGTGTGGGGGATAGCGTGCAGATCGGGTTGGTGATGGCGTGTCACGTCGCTTCCCCTTGTGCACGCTGGCCCCAGTGTGGGGGATCGTGTGCAGACGGCGGGCCGGCGGCGCCCCATCGCACGCTACCCTTGCGACGCCAACCGTAAACTCTTGGAGCTCCGCGGGGGTCTCTTGCATCTGCGCTGGGCCTCCCCGGCGGCGCCTCCGGTGGCTCAGCACAGATCTGAGAAATCCGCGCGGAATTCCGAGATGTCATGCTCATGCCCGTGCTGCTGCCCCTCCAGGTACGAGGGGCTCCGCAAGAGCCTCGCCGACCTCCTGTGCTCCTACGCGCTGCACGAGAACAGCCTGGTGAGCGCGACGGCGGGGGACTGCCTGCAGAACTTCCTGCGGGTCCACTACGGCGCGAAGAAGGGGCTACAGGAGTCAACAGATCCCCAGACATTCAGCGACGTGGTGTCTTCAAGTGATAGTTTTGTATTCATTGTTTTTGCCGATCGGCGCAGGCCCTCGCACCCCCCCCCTCCCCCCACCCTGGAGCCCTGGAGTAATTAGATCTTGGCTGTTTTTTGGCGCCTGTTTCGAGCGGGTGGAGTCTCCCCAAGAGGCCGCACTACTGCACGCAGTCGCACTGAGCAGAGGTCTGGAGCCCGACCCCCCTTTGCCGCCCACTGTCGAAACGCCGAATGAAAAACGCTCACCAATTCCTCGTAGTTTTCTAGGATCTTGGGACCATATTCCAAATCCTTTATTAATCGACCCCCCCGTAAAAAAACTGTACCCCCCTCAAAATGCGACCTAATATTCCGGACCCCCCTCTTCGACGGGGCGCCTTAATCAGCCGGACCCCTTAAGCTCCAATCCAAAGAAAGCGCCCTAAATTGGACCCAGGGGACGATTAATAAGGGATTGGATAAAGAGTGGACCCCAGACGAAGAAGTGCCCCAGGGGACGGGGCTGCGAACTCTGGGGCCGCGGGCTGCAAAACCTCGTCGTCGGATGTCTGGCTCGGCCAGCCGATCCCCGCCCCCGCTGGGCCGTGGCAACTGAGCCCCTCCAGCCCGCCCACCCCAGGGGCAATAGGTCCCGCGATGCTTGAAGGGAGCAGCATACACATACTTCCCAGACCACCTCGAGCCATGACAAAAAACACGACGTCCAGTTTTTCACTATTTGCGGCCTTTGGGGGCCCTTACCGGCCCTCGGGACAATCAAAAAACGGCTTAGGATGAAACACTGGTCCTGGGGAATGGGTCGAGACCCCGGGGGGTCGACGTCACGAAAAAATCATGACGTCGGGGGTCCTGGGTCAGTGCCACATACCCATCCAGGGGGGTAATTAAGTCGGCCAGAGGGACCACAGCCATGCCAGTGGGGCTGGGCTGGTTGAGCGATGCTCGAGGAGGGCGTGCTCCTGCCCGACCAGGAGAAGACGATCTCCGGAGCGTCGAGGATCGGCCCCGAGGACCGGCGGAGTCCGCGCGGGCGGTGCAGAATGCCTCTCTGGCCAGGCGCGCCGCGCCGGGTCGAGGGCTCGCAGATTGGTTTTAGGGTCTCGCGAAATTGCCCAAGTGGCAGCAGGCAGGCTGGGTGAGGAGCAGCGGGAGGAGGCAGCCAGCGGTGGAGGAGGGCAGGGGGTGGCAGGGATACCAGCCGCTATGATCCTCCAGTTTTTTTCACCGCGCCCACCCGCCCCAGTCGGATACTTCCGCCCACGGTCACGTTCAGCATAAAGAAACCACGCCCCAGGGAGGGAATCTTGAACACCAGACCCACGACCAGGACCCTCGTCCACCCCCCATGGCTGAACATTATTTTCTCCGGTGGATACTCAGACCCTAGACGTCATGATTGTTTCATCATGTCGACCCCCAGGGGTCTCGACCCATTCCCTGGGACCAGTTTTTTATTATGATTCGTTTTTTGACGGCCCCGCGGCCGTGAGAGGAGGCCGAAATTAACGAAAAATCTCGCGTCGTGATTGTTTCACAACGCGAGGGGGTCTGGGTATGACTCCCACAAGGACAACCACCTGGCGGAGGCCGCGCTGACGGGCTTCGCCGGCACCGCTGCCCGGCTCTTCGTCACCGGGGCCTGGCGCAGGGGCGCCGCGGAGGCGCTGAGATTTGCGTCCGTCATCGTGCGCACCGTGCACGCCTTCACCGAGGAGTGATGCAACGATTGTCCACCACCACTAGTTACCATCGGTAGGAGAGGGAGGAGGAAGAGGAGGAGGAGGAGGAGGAGGAGGAGGAGGAGGAGGAGGACAAGCCACTGACCCAGGAGGGGCCGGCCGTCGCGGGGCTGGGGTCGGTCGTCGTCCGCCCCCCCCCCCCCACCCCTCGCCCGGCCAGCCCTCGGGCTGGGGCTCCGCGCGCGGGGCGCGCGCCATCCTCGCGGCCCCGCCGCGCAGGCGCCAGGCGGCGCCACCTGCGGCTGCAGCAGCCGCCCGCCGATGTCGGCGGCCGCGGGAGGAGGCCACCGCGCCGGGGCGCTTTCCGGGTGCGGGCAGACGTCCCGCCAGGAGCCGGCGAGGCACCACAGGCTCCGCGAGAGGCGAGCACGCGCGCCCGCGCGCTGCTGCGCGTGCTCATTCCGCTGGTCGCCTGCTCGCGGAGCAGCATTCGGCACATGCACCTCTGTTCGACGTTACGATGAAGTCGGGCGCGTCCCTCTGCAGGAGGAATATTCTGAAATAGTCACACAATAGTTTCGGGACGATCGTTTGAGTGTTTTGGGCAATATCGAAGCTTTTTTTCAAGTATTAGTTTCGTCCAAAATCCGCCTGTAGGAGGACACGCCCGACCTGACGTCACGATGAAGTGGCAATGCGGATACTGTGGCGCAGCGGTGCCAAGCAGTAGCTGGAACTGCAAGTGCGGCCAGGAATCGAGGCCAAACAAGCAGCCATTCAGCGACCAGCAGCACCGGGCAGTAGCACCAGCGGACCCAGCACAAAAACAACAAGAAGCAGGGCAAGAAGGAGCGGCTCGACAAGGAGCACACCAAAATCTTGGACAGCGTCGCGCACCTCACGATTGACGAGGCCTGAGGGTCCAAAGGGCGGCAGGAACCGCCGGAGGACGACGCGCCTTCAAGGCAACGGTGGTGATCAAGATCAGGCATATGGTGGCGGTCTACCTGGCCAACAAGGGAGCCAAAAAGGAGACCGCCATCGAGGAGCAGGAGTTGGGTGCCTTGAAAACGGCACTCTTGATGATGAAACCCAAGGGAGTGCAGCTTCCTGTGCTCGCGAAGCTCAGGCACGACATGGACAAGGAGCTCGAGGTCAACGTGAAGCAGATCAAGAGGTTGCAGAAACGCTGCAGGGAGCTGGAAGTCCGCATCGCGAGGGCGGGCGAGCAGGAACATGAGTAGAAAACGACGACGGACGCCGAGGACAGCAGCGCAGAAGAGGACGAGGATGCGGGGCATGCGGCCCCCTTGGCTCCCATGGCAGCTCTTGCAGGCGTTCGTCCCTCGGCTCCCGACGGAACCGCATGGAGGGTCAAGGAGCAGCCCAAAACCCAAGGTCACACAGCGGCTCCACAGGGAGCAGCTATGGCCGTGGGCAGAACAGCGCAGCTCACGGCAGTGAGCGAGGAGAGGCGCTCCCAAACTGCCGAGTGGGAGATCGTTTCGCCAGCCACTCCAGTATGGACTTCACCACGGAAGTCATGCAGGCGCTGAAGCAGTTCAGCGCAAGATTGGACAACCAATAGTGGGATATCCAGGAGCAGCTCAGCGCGGCCAGACAGCCGCAACACCACGAAGTTGCGCAGCAGATTCGCCCACAGGAAAGCCTCGCGCAACAGCAGCAGCAAATACATGCCAATCCTCCTCAGGAGTTGCATGAGCAGTTACGACACCAGCGTCGGCTTGAGCAAGAGCGTTTGCAGTGCAGCCAGGACCTCGATCAGCGCACAGCAGTCTTTGCTCGCGCAGAGGCCCAGCATATGGAGCGCTGGAGGCACATCGAGGAGACCACCCGGCAGGAGATGGAGCAGAGGAAGGAGGCTCTTCCACATGCGCCACCTGGAGCATGGCCAGCAGCGCGGAGGTCTCGTGAAGCAGCGTCAGCTGCGGGCGGGGCTCCAGAACCAGCGTCGATTCTTGGCGGAGCGCTCGGGGGGGCTACATCAGCGGTCGTAGGTTCAGACCGAAAGGGCCCGCCAGGTCTCGCGAGGTCCTGGCCAGCAAGGAGTGCATCAAGCGCGCCGAGACCTCCGAGATGCTTGCCGCCCCCCGCAGCCTCCAGGAAGCTGAGGCTCTCCACGCCAGGAGGCGGTAGCATATCCAGATGAAGATCGCGGAGGGGCAGGGGGCGATCGAGGCAGCGCGCGCCAGGAGACAGCAGGAGCTCGAGATGAAGCTCGAAGGGGATCAGCAGACAGCCGCCGCCCTCGAGGGACAGATGATTGACATATGTCCAAGGAAGTATATTGAAGGCGATTGCACTTGCAGGAGGAGGAGGATGGGGGGGGGAGGAGGAGCGCGTCAAAGCCTCGACAGAAGCACGAGTGGCGGATATCGACAGGCAGGCCCGCCACGCCATAAAGATGGAGGAGACGGCGGCGGCGTATTCCACAGGTGAGGTCAGAGCGGGGGCAGAGCAGGCCTTCCAACCGCCTCACCGCTTGCGAGGAGGCGACAGACGCTCGCGCCTCACAGTTGCGATGCATGGATAAGTTGTTGGATGGCACGTGGGAGGTGCAGAAGCACGCTCGCGTTGAGCTCGTCGAGCAGGGCGCGCGACTGGCGAGCGAGGTGCAGCGGCAGCAGGGGCAGCAGGCTGATATCATTATCCAGCAGCGTGCTATCGCCGAGTCCGCAGCGCGCATCCAGTCCTCTTGGGCTGAATGAAGGACAAGTCGCCCTTGGGCCTCATTCTGCAGTGCATGGGCTGGCCGCGCCCGCCAGCTAGGTGACGACCTGCCCGCCGATCAACTTGCCGCGGGTGCAGCAGAACTTCGGAGAGGTCGCGGTCGGCGGCAGTCTGTCCCAACGGGAGATCTCGCCAGCCACCGCGGCACCTGGAGAGCAGCCCGCAGCGGCGGCAGCCAGGATGGGGGGGCATTGCGCATCAGCTGGGGCAGCATCTAGGGGCCAGGCAGAGGGCGACCTCGACACCGATCAGCGCGCGATCGCGTTCCCCCACGGAGAGCTTCCCCAGCGACGACGCCCCCCCCCCCCCCAGCCTCGCCGCTAGCCACGTGGCCATCCGGAGCGACGCCGACCCCAGCGGCGGCCAACTTCGCAACGAGCCCCTAAGCCGCGCACAGGGCAAGGGCGTCTTTCGTTGCGCCCCGGCAGCAGGGCCCCCGCCAGAGGGCGGCCACGAGAGCGCGACCACAGCTGCTGCGTCATCGACTGGGGAGGCGCGCCCGCAGCGCCGCAAGCAGGAGTCGCTGGAGGGCGGAGTCAGGAGGAAGCTCTTCCAGACGAGGGGGCAGGGGCTCGAGGGCCTCCGCCTCGCCAGGGAGGCGCGCGAGAACTTCGCCCAGCCCGCGTGGCGCAGCGCGCCGCCGGCGCCGTCGGCTCAGGAGGCGCAGCGCCTGTCGCAGCGTCGAACGCGCTCTAGGCTGCGCCCTGCCAGCGGCGGGCGGGCGAACCGCAGCCCCCAGGCGGCGCGCCGGCAGCAGAGGTGGCAGACCCACCTCGCAGGGGCAGCTGTCAGTTTCAGCCAGCAGCGGCCAGGGCTGGGCACAGGACTGCCAACGCGCCATTTTGGACGTATAATGGCGCAGGGCCTGGATTTCGCTCCGCGCGAGGACTTCCGCGCCCTGCCGACCGCCGAGGAGCGGCGCGACATCGGCGACTCGATAATTCAGGCGCCGCTTCACAGAAGGCGCATGAGGTCCCCCCTTCTTTTCTCGGGTTGGCAGCGGACGAGGAGGCGCGACCACCTCCGCCAGGTCAGAAGCGACAGCCGCCCGGCTCGCCACGGCTGCGTCGGGCCTTTCCAGGCGAGGGTGGCGCCCGCCAGCGCAGAGTGGACTCGACGCGGCCCAGTTTGACTTTGAGACGCAGTTCTGCGCCGTCAGCCGAGGGGCCAGACATCGCGACCCAGCAGGCAGCTGTCGGCATGCGGGCCACCGCCGGCTGCAGAAGGAACTGAAAGACAGGGGGTCTACGTTCACTCTCTACCGAGATACTCGGGCGCATCAGTGCGATTGATTGGCACAGGGATTAATTTCGCCATGATTTTCACGAATGCACCCCGGCAGCGCTCAAGCATCTTGCGCCCATGAGAGACGCCCAGCCTAAGAAGCACTACTTCTTCTCAGACGCCTCGTTCGATGGGCATGCGCCGTCCCTCGCGGCCTGGGCCGTTGTCCACGTCGGCGAGAACGACCGCGTCTTCCCTTGCGCGGGGCACATCGTGGCCAGCTACATGGGTTCCATCCCAAGGGACCTGGGCGAGGCCGCGTCCAGTTCTGCAGTGGAGCTCGCAGGACTGATGTGGGCGTTGATCGGGGCGGTCTCCATAGACGACAACCTACCGCGCGCATTCGTATGGGGGCAACACTGCAGCGCTCGGCGCAGCAGACGGCCTCAACATGTCCCACCACCACCACCACCACCACCACCACCACCACCACCTGCCCAGGCTCACCGCCATCTTGGCCGAGGAGATCAGGTGCGGCAGGGGGGCCAGCTTTGCGCGTGCCAAGGGGCACCCGGGTGCGCCCTGAAACGAAGCGGCCGACGTCTTTGCCAAGGGCGCCTGCATTCAGCCGAAGTGGATGCCATGCCACCAGTTTATCACCGAACGCCTCCACTACGATGTTGCTCTGGACTGGGGCTGGCTTGCCCAGGCCGACGCTCGCGCGGAGCAAGCCTGCCCCGACCACCAACGACGCGTTCTCGCTCAACGTCGCCCCGCAGCTTGCAGAGGCCAGGCGTGACCTTAAGAGCTCTTTTTTTTTTTTTGTTGGTTCTAGTCTGGGCGATTCTGCTCGCGACCGCCCGCCGCCCCCCGATCACGTCGCGCTGTTCTCCCCGCATGTGTCGGGATCTTCCAGGGCTTCCAGAGAACCTCAAGGGTTCCCCAGGAATTCGTCGTCGTCGCTGTCGTCCGCGATGAGGAGGCCGAAGAAGCGAGGCCACCGCGTTGGCGCAGCGTTGAATTGCGTGCATAGCGACCCTACCGAGGACAGGCCTGGCGGAACCATCCTGGGCCCGTTTGGGAAAAGTCAAATTGGCTTGAGTCACATGAGCTACACATCGTTTCTTCTCTTCCTCGCTCGCCACCCCTGTTCTTCCTGCTCGTGCTTCTGCTGCTGCTCTTTTCTTTCTTTTCAATCCTTTCTTCCCCCCGCGCCCCGTCTCCCTTTTCCTGGTCTTCCTCCCCCCGAGGGCCTGGGGGTTTCGAAAGAGGCCCCGGGGGGCCGAACCCCGCCGCGGTGCGATCGGGGGGGGCCGAGCCCGCCGCGGTGCGATCGTGCCCGCAATCGCGCATAGGACAAAAGCAGGCTCTTAGCGGCCGCCCAGCCGCTCAGTGACGGGGCAGATCAACGTCAAAGTCTACCAGTTCAACGCGCAATCTATGAATGGCGAGGTCTGAGCACCCAAGGCCAGCCGGAAGTTTTGCGCTAAGGGCAAGCTGGTCAAGCAACAACTTCGCCAATGTGGCATGCATCTTGCAGGCGCCCAGGAGGCGCGGGGCCCCGCCGAGGCCTGGAGTGCCGACGCTTATTTCACCGTCGCCAGTCCGGGGGTCAAGGGCAACCTCGGCCGTGCCCTTCTGCTCTCCACCGCCCTGCCATGCGCCAAGCGATAGGGCGAGAGCTACTGATTCAACCGCAAGCATGTCAAGGTCCTCATCCAGCACCCACACCTCTTAGTGGCCAGGGTCTCGGCTCAGTTTTCCGGCGAGGTCGTCGCCTATGCCAGTGAGCCGCGCAGCTGCCGCGACCCGCGGGACAAGGACAGGGGTGCGATGTGGGCCTTGGCACAGCAGATGTTCGAGCAGTTCAATCCCACCCTGGTTCTTATTGATGGCAACAGTAGACTCGGGGACATCCGGTCGGACTTCGTGGAGCTGGAGGGCTTTCGACAGAAGCAGGGCAACAGCGGCCCAAAGCTGCGCGACGTCGCTTGCGAGCGTCACCTGTGCATTGTCAATGCGTTGGCCAGACAGACGCGGCATGCACCGGGGCCCTGCCTGGTCAAACTCGAGGGGCCAAGTTCGGCGAAGGCCCCCAAATGCGAGTACCAGTACACCTGGAAGCCCCACAACGGCATGCCGCACAGGATTGACTACATCCTGATGCGCGAGCACCTCTTCCAGTGGATCGCCAATTTTAGGACTGACCGCAGCTTCGACGGCACGGGCAAGCGCAAGGACTATGCCCTTGTCCTTTCTTGCATCTTGCAACATCACTGCACAGGTGGCTGGGGGCCAAAGCAGAGCCATGCTTTACGCGGAGAAGATGAAGGGCGCTGACAAGCGCAAGGCCTGCCACAGGGACCTCGACGCGATGCCACTACCGCCGTGGAGCCTCGACGTCAACATGCATTGCGACTGCATCCGGGCCCGGGTCCAGGACTGCCTCCAGGACCACTTCGGCCAGGACCACTTCACTCCAAAGATGCATGCCATGGTCCGCGACGCCATGAGATTCGTCCGCAGTCGCAGGTATGTCCAAAGGTTCCAGAGACGGCACCACAACGGCAACAACTTATCATTGCAGCTCTTGCGCGAAGTAATTCCTACGGAAAGGCAAGTGTGTGTGGCAATTATGACGCCATCTGGCTACCGTATCTCTTGCAGCTTAAGATGGCTCGTGGAACTCTTGACACTGCTGGCGTGGTTGTCTCAAGTCAGATGTTATTCCTGGACGGCGCGCCCGCTTTCTTCAACCGTTTTGCGACGAAGGCCGAGGGGCAGGAGATGAGCATCTTAGCCGACCAACTCATGCGCACCAAGAATGACGACGACCCCACAGAGCAATCGAGGATCGCCAAGCGGATCCTCACGATCTGGGGAAGGCCCGGCAAGTGGTCCTCCATCTACCCAGAGAGGGGGGACACGGACGGCGCCATCATCACCCCGGACCAGCACCTCTGCAAGGCGCGCCTGCATTACTTCGCCAGCGTTGAGCAGGCTCGCGCCATCGACCCACGCGCGCACGTGGAGCGCTACAATTTTACAGCCTACGGCAGTCAACCGCTCAGTGAGGCACCGTCTAGGTTGTCCTGGTCTCGCCAGGGCCTCGCCAGGAGCTTCCAGAAGGGCGCCCGGGGGAAGGCCTTTGGACCCGACGGTATACCCAACGATCCCCCCAGAGCATGTCCAAGGCCAAGTCCAGACTGTGGCGCCAAATTCTGACGAAGGCGCGCCTCCTTGGACAAAAGCCTGTCCAATTCAAGGTAGGCGCTGCCGTGGAGCTGCACAGGGCTGGCTCGTCTAGGCTTTTCACCACCTACCGCAGCATACTTCTCAATAGTATCGTCGCGCAGCACCATCGCGCCTTCCTGCGCAGCGTGGTCATCGACGTGCACCTGGACCTTCTGAAGCACGCGCAGTGCGAGGGGATTTCAAAGAGGAGTACTGCCATGGCCACTTGCACTCTGAAGGCCTCCCCGCAGTCCTGCAAGCTGAACAACATGGCCAGCATTCTCCCGATGATCGACTTGAAGGCAGCAGTTTGCACGGTGGCCAGGCAGCACATTGTCAGGGGGCCCACAGATCAGGAGGACATCACCGACATATACCAGAAGCCGGACATCCGACACTGGACGGAGCCAGCCGCCCAGGAGTTGTTAGCACGACCTGGCCTGCTGCGCTCCAGGTGGGCTCCGTCGATCCGCCCCTGCACCATGCGATCGCTGAGGCGCGCAGGCGTCCCTTCTTCATCACCCAAGGTTCCGCCAGGATTGCCGAGAGTAGAAGGGGTGCCGGGCCGAGCGACGGCCTTGCCGACCTGGTATATAATTTGGGATTCGCGCCCCGTCATCTGGAATTTCACGGCGACCTTCGACGGGCTGGCCACGTTATGGAACTTCCGCCAAGGGAGAATGGCATCCTGCCAAACCTGACAGCAACCCCTTCGCAGTTGAGGAGGTTTCCATTGTCGATGATGCGACGCCGCCATGCAGGGCTTGGCCGTCGGCCACTGGCGACATAGCCTCTAGTCTTGCGCTGCTCATCAACAAGTACGGCTTCTCACTCGACTTCGACGAGACCAATTTCCCCATCGGCTTCTTTGGCCCGCGCGCTCGCAAGGCGAAGTTCGGCATCGCGCAGACCAGCCCGGCCCACGCGCGGCACGAAGGTCTCTCGCTCGACTTGCAGATCGTTGGCTCAGCAGTGAACCTCGGCGCGGCGATCGACAGTCAGCGCAGCGAAGTTCCGAGCATTTCCAGGAGGGCGAAGGGACGCGCCGCTGCTGCGGGGCCCCATGCGCATCACTGTCAACAAGATTCAGAACGTAGAGCAGCAGGCCAACGTAACCCTCACTACGGCGCTCTGCGACAGCACCCTGACCTACAATGCTGAAGTGCGGGGGCCTCTGGGCGTTCGGCTAGAATCGCAGGTTGTCTCGAGGTATTTGATGGCGCGCCGCCCTGCAGCCGACATGTCGCACTTCGAAAGCAGCCGACGCTTGAGGGACGAGGAGGTGCTCCTTGAAGTGGGGAGGTCTACGTGGCAACTGCTCATGCGACGCCAACGTCTGCTGCATCTGGTCAGGCCCATGCACTTCGCTGATTACCAGGTCTTCCGCTCTATTCATTGTCTTGGGGATTAAAATGGAGCTTTGAACAAATTTATGGAGGATGATTTGTCTTGGACCAACGACTTCGTTAATGAACGTGAAGTTGCGTTTGACCAGAGGCACGCCTCGGCTTCTTGGATTCAGGTCCCCAGAGAGTTGGGTTTCAGACTTGTCTTGAACATCGTCAAACGGGTCGGGCATCGAGCAGCGACCGCACAGCAGGAACACTTCAGACACATCCTGTGGCAGAAGGAGATCCGCAGGGGCCGCTGAAGGTGGGCTGCCTGTTCCCACCTTCGCGCCAGCCGATCAGGCCCCCAGTGGAAAGGGAGTCATCTGTTACGACTGTGGCAAGGTTTTGGCAACGCGAAAAGCTTGGAAGAGGCACCGCGCACTTTTGCACTCACAATGACATGGCGACAGATGGATCCGTGGTTTTTTTGTGCCAGAATTGCGGGGCATATTTCTACAGTAGAGCTGCCCTGTTGCGACGCGTCAACAACCGCAGTCCACCATGTTTGGAGTATTGCAGAACCTTTGTCGATCCCATGGGCGATGGTGATATGGAAGCAGCTGACAATGACGCGAGGAATTACAAGAAGGATCTGAGGGCAAAATTATAGCATATAAATATTGGAAGCGTGGGATTTCTGCACGCAATGATCTCGACCTGGTGCCACCGCCGTATCACGAGGAGGAGCAAACAGCAGTTGTCCTAGAGTTCCCCACGCAAGTGCGTATCAGGAAGCGTTACGTACTCCACCATTTCAGCGGACACCGCCGTGAGGGAAACCTCCAGCACCAGCTCGAAGGATTGCCGGATTCTTTGGGGGCCGCCTCGGTGGTGCTATCGCTTGACGGTCAGAACAATGCGGACACAGGCGACATGACGAATGCCAGGAACCTGGACTTCTGGAGGCATCCGATCGCGAATGGAAGGGTCATCGGGATCGCGGGTGGCCCACCGCGCGAGACCTGGCGCCCCGCGCGCTGGCTGGGCGATGGACAAAGGGGACGTCCGCCGGACCCCTTAGGTCCAAAGGCCAGCCATGGGGCATCAGCAGCATCAGCCCCCGAGAGAGACAGCAGCTGGGCCTCGGGGGCGCTCTCCTCAGGGCCTTCAGGATGCTGCTGCTGGCGTCGCTGCCGCGACGGGGTGCCCTGCGTGATGGAGGACCCCGCGCCGGCACCCTGGAGGCCGCAGTCCATCAGCTCCTGGGAGACGGAGGAGCTGGCCTGGACGCTGCAGCTGCCGCGAGTGGGCTGCGCGCAGGTGGACCCGTGCTGCTGGAGAGCGGCAGCGCGCAAGCCGAAGGGCCTCCTCGCGGCGAGCCCCCCGTAGCTGAGGCAGCCGGTCGAGGCCGCGCCGCACCGCGCGTGGCCGACGCGGCCATGAGGGGAGACATGGGGCGGCCATCGGGCGTAGAGCCACAGGAGCGTGGTGCACCTATTCCTTCAAAACCTATCCGCCTGATTTCAGCCGCCTCTTCGCTGAGGCCCTGGTCCGGAAATGGTATGGGTCCCTTTCTCCCGACTGGGATCCTTGGCCCCTCCCCTCGGCCGTCGGCGGATTCTCTGTGCTCCTCGACCCGTTTTTCGAGTTTTTGGTCGGGCACGGCTGTTGGAGGCTTGATTCCTCTCGCTTCGCGGGGTGCACGTCCGGAGCACGTACAGTCCAGCCGTTGTGGGGCTTTTTGGAAGCCTCCTGGGGGGTTCTTGGAAGCTTCTTGGAGGCTTCCTGTGGCGTTTTGGGGGTCTCCTGGGGGCCTCTTGGCGGCCTCTTGGGGGCGTCTTGGGCCGTCTTGGGCCGTCTTGGGGCGCTTTTGCGCCGTTTGGCCACTTCGGGGGCCTTCTTGGGAGCCTCTCGCGGCCGCCTTCGGGTCCTCTTGGAATCCTCATGGGCCGTCTTGGGGGCCTCTTGGACCGTCTTGGGGGCCTCTTTGGGCTGACTTGGGGCTCCCTGGGGTTGTCTTGGGGCCGCCTTGGGTGCTTCTTGGGTTGTCTTGGGACCATTTTGGAGGCTGCTTGGGCCGTCATGGGCTTCTGAAGAGCCGACAACACCGAGAACGTTGAAATCTTTGAAAAACTAACAAACAATCATGTTTTTGGCATCTGGAGGCCCTCTGGTGGGCTTTCTTCGGGCTCTCTTGGGCCATCTTGGGGGCGTTTTGGGCCCTCTTGGGGCCATCTTGGGCCGTCTTGCGGCCGTCTTGTCCCGTCTTGAGACCATTTTCAGCCGTCTTCACGCCGTCTTGGACCCTCAAGAGGCCCAAGGAGCCGAAATCATAGATTTTCCACAGGTTGTCATAGGTTTTGAGGCCCAGAAGGGGGCCACCACTTTTGGTACGCCCGGAGGTCTGGCGAGGGGCGCACGGGAGCGGCGCCGAGGGCGCCGCCCAATGAGTGGGTCGTCGTCGTTCGCCGTCGCCGTCGCCGTCGCCGTCGCCGTCGCCGTCGCCGTCGCCGTCGCCGTCGTCGTCGTCGTCGTCGTCGTCGTCGTCGTCGGCGTCGGCGTCGGCGTCGGCGTCGGCGTCGGCGTCGGCGTCGCCGTCGCCGTCGCCGTCGCCGTCGGCGTCGGCATCGTCGGCGTCGTCGGCATCGTCGGCGTCGTCGTCGCGGGCGCTGGCGGTCAAACCTTTCGCGGGCGTCTGAACCTGATGCTCGTGCTCTTTTGGGGCCGTCGCCGAGGTTCGCGCCGAGGTTCGAGCCTCGAGGGTCGAGGTTCGTGGCTTTCTCTCCGTCGAGGGCTTCCCCGTCGCCACGGCTGGACGCAGCTCGAAAAACTGACGACGACGACGCAGGGAACGACGGTTTCTTGGGGGCCTCTGCGGCCAAGTACTTCGTGTCAGGTGTATTTCCTTGCACTGGCCGGCTCGACAATGGATTCACCCATCCACCCGCACTCCCACGGAGCGATTACGACACGACGTACGCAAGATCGAGGGACCCACTGATAAGGAACCCCCAGATATTCCCGGGACCCTTCCGAACAACTCCACGGACGGAGTGCGCATCCCGAAGCTGCATCGGCTCAAAGAACCGAGGCCGCTTGCGGGCGTCCGCGTTGCCAGGGTGGCAATGCCTGATCCTGCTGATAACAAAGAGGCCCGCAAGAGGGCCAAACGCGCGAGCGATGAGAGAGTGATCAAGGAACGGCAAAAATGGCAAAAGCGGGAGCTTGACCCGGCTGACAGCAGCGACCTGGCGGAGGCCGCGCCACTCGCTGAGGCGGCAGGCGCCCAGATCGCGCCTGTCGCTGAGGCGAGTGCCGGAGACGAGGGGGGCGCCGCGGAGCGTCCCGCGGAGGCGGACGAGGGCGCCGCTGCCGCGGCGGCTGCCAGAGACGAGGGGGGCGCCGCGGAGCCTCCCGCGGAGGCGGGCGAGGCCGCCGCTGCCGCGGCGGCTGCCGCGCCCGAGCCCCGCGCCTGCGCCCCCTCTGAGGAGCGCGCCGGCCCCGCGGTGGCGGAGCCTCCGCTCGACGAGCGCGGCGGCGCGGCGGCGGCGGACCCCGCGCCCGCGGCGGTGGCCCCCGCAGCCGCCTTCGCCCCCGCGGCCGAGCCGCCGCCGGCGGCGCCTGCAGCGCCCGGGACGGCCGCGACGAACGCAGAGGAGCCGCACTGGACGGTGCTGCTCCTCCAGGCTTCCGCTCTCGTCCAGCGGGCCAAAGAGCTGCGCGACCAGGAGCGCGCCGCTCAGACCGCGCAGGCCTTTGGCGTCGACACGGAGCTCCCGCCGCGGACCCCTGCCCCCAACGGCGCCCTCGACGGCCTCCAGAGCGCGGGCAAAGGTCTGCGGGCGCGAAATCATCATGAAACACAGTTTCCGGAGCCCCATGTGTCCACCAAGCTGCTTGCATTGACGCTCTTCTACGCGCGCGACTATTCAGGTGCGCACCACTGCGCCCGCCGCACTGCAATCGCCCGCGCGGCGGACACTTCCGCGTGTGTTTCGGCGCACCACAACGCATTCGCGATGTGCTCGCGAGCGCCACTTCCGCTCTGCGTTTCCGACTTGATTCTATAGGCTTACGCCACATCCGCCGACCCCTCATCTTGGCGGTCTTGCCGGCTCGCTTGAATCGGGCTGGGGAGTCGTGTAGGGGTCCATAATGACCTCTCTTGGGGCCATGTGGAATCCGCTTGGTCATCTCGAGGCCCAGGGGGGGCCATCGGAAAAGAAAGGGCGCGAATGCAATCTTGGCATCGTTCTGGAGATGCCCAAAGGGTGGAAGCGTTGGAGTGGGGCCCGTATATTTCTTGCTGGGTTTGACTTCTTTGGTGAGGCGGGGTTGTTTTTTGGGGCATCCCTGAGCCCGCGCGGGGAACCTCGGGGCTGTGGAGGGGACGAGTCTCACACGCTTGGGAACCGAGAAGGTGTTCGCGGTTTGTTTCGCATTGCTAGGTCCAGGCACGTTGCGAGCCCGAGGCCATCGCCGCCATCATCATCAGTACCGTCACCGTCATCATCATCACCACCACCATCATCATCATGCTAAGCATCATCATCATCATCATCATCCGTATCATCCTCGTCATAATCACTGTCGTCGTTGTCGCCATCACTGTCTCAAGGGATTTTATTTTTTTGCCTGACTGCGGGCCTCCGCGGTGGCATGCACATGCCACCATGGCAGCGCCATGGTGGCATGTACTGCGCGAAGTGCAGCGGTATCAAAGCCAAGCAGAACTCGCGGAAAGACAGCGCGAAGTGGAATCAGAGCGTCGGAACAGTGCGATGTACGAACGGTAAGTGCCTGTCGCTATATGACGAAAAGGCGGATATGTCGGAAGCTCAGAAGAAGCACAATGCTGCGGGGGAAAGGCTCTGTCGGACATGCGCGGAAGAACGGGAGAAAGAGGTGCGACGGGGGAATGCGGAGGCAGCGAATCGCAAGCGGAAAGCCGAGGCAGACGCGAAGCCACTGACGTGTGCGGCGTGCGGAGAAGCGTTCTCGGACACGAAACATTTGAAGCGTAAGCAACTGGAAGATCATCGAGCGGCGAAAGGAGCGAAAGTGGTGCGCGGAGGCTGCAAGAACCTCGGTTTCACAGCCCGCAGTTGCCGGGCGTATCAGTGCGGCGGCGCGCGCAAGAGAAGACTACCGAAGTCGGCGTTCTCCGGGGGCCCCTCCAACGTCGCACGCGATGCAAAAAAAAAGGCACCCTGCTATGCAAGACCTGCAAATGATGCCCAATCGGGGGCGCGCGCGCGGGGGAGGACAGGGGGGAGGGGGAGAGAGGGATGGGGGGTGAGGCGGAGGATGGGGGGAGAAGAATCGGGGAGGAAGAGGATGAGGCGGGGGAGGAAGAGGAGGAGTGGGCGAGGAGGAGGTGGAAGAGGAGGAGGAGAGGGGGAGGAGGACGGGGACACAGAGACGAAACTCTGGGATATGTGCTATGGGTTAGAGGCTTTTTGTATGTGTACAGGGATCTCGCGGCACGCTTCCCGGGGACCTCTGGAAAGCAGTTTTGAACCCACCTGGCGGCCGAGGTGGAGGAGGAGGAGGAGAAGGAGGAAGGGGACACAGAAACAAGGCTCAGGGTTATGGGTTTTGGGTCAGAAGCGTCTTGCACCAGCTTGGGACCAATTTGGAGGCAGGTTTTGCCGTCTTGGGGTCGTATTGGGCCGAATTGGGAGACGTCCAGGGCCGTGTTGGGATTCTCTGGGGCCGTCTTGAGGCCCTCTTGGGGCGCCGTGGGGTGATCTTGGAGGCTCTTGGGGCTACGTGGGCCGACGGAAGCCGGGAAAGGCAACAAGTGCAAACATGTTCAACAACGCAATGGAGATGTAATGAAATGCGTAACGTGCGCCTCTTTCAGATGTCTTGGGGGTCTTCTTGGAGACTTCGTGGGCGATAGTGAAAGCCTTTTAGGCCATCTTGAGGCCATTTTGGGCCGTCTTCGAACTGTCTTGGGCCGTCTTGGAGCCATCTTGGGCCGTTTTGGAGCCATCCTGGGCCGTTTTGGAGCAATTTTGGTCTCGAGAGCGCGAATCCTTTTGTATGCGCAAACGCAACCCCGCCACCGTGCCTGGGTTGTTGATATGAGGCGGTGATCGTTGGGATCTCTTGGGGAGCTTCTCGCGGGACTCTTGGAGGCAGTTTCGAAGCCTCTTGGGGGCCGTTGTGAGGCCGTTTTGGAGCCTCTTGGGGGCCTCTTGGGGCCTCTTGTGGGCGTCTTGGGGGCCTCTTGGGGCCTCTTGGGGCCTTCTGGGGCCGTCTTGGGGCGGAAGGCTCGGATTGTCGGTTCGGGCTCCCCCTATTGGGCACCTCTTGGGGCCGTCTTGGGGCCCTCTTGGGCTGTCTTGGGGGCCTCTTGGGCCGTCTTGGCGCCCTCTTGGGCCGACTTGGGCGCCTCTTGGGGGCCTCTCGGGGCGGTCTTGGGGTGCTCTGGGACCGTCGTCAACGCCGTGAAGGCCGACAAGTAGTATATGATCAAAATGTACGTTTTCCCATGGGAATTTGACGATTTTCGGCGCTTCGGCCCTTCTGAGGACTGCTCTTGGAGGCCTCTTGGGCCGTCTTGGAGGCCTCTAGGCTCGTCTTGGGGGCATCTTGGGCGTCTGGGAGCGCTCGTTTGGCGCTTCGGAGCCCTCGTGAGCCGTCTTGGAGGAGTCTTGGGGCCTTCTTGGCCCGTCTTGATCCCCTTTTGGGCCCAAAAGAGCCCCGTGACGCGCTCGTCGTGGGCCCGGGGGGGGGGGTCGAATCTCCGGTTTGGGGTCCCAGGGGGGGGGTTAGGGGGGGTGAACTATCTCACACGCCTAGAGACCCACAAGGGGTCGGCGGATTTTGTTTGGTGACGCTCCTGGTCCTGGGGCTCGGGCCTGGTCCTGTCCCTGGGTCGGGTCCGTCGGTCCTGGGGTGCCTGCGCTCGCCTCCTCAGTCGTGTGAGCGTTTCCTGCCTGGGCCGTGGGTGTGAACACCCGCCGCCGATGATGGTGGCGATGGTACATGTACGACGGCTCCTCCCTCCTCGCCTCCCTGGTGTTCGAGGCCGGCGCCGCCACCACTGCAGCAGCGGTGCCTGCGAGGCGGTGCAGAGGAGGCCCAGAGACGCCGTAGGGCCCGAAACTAGAAACTGGAAACGAATCGGAGGAGGAGGAGGACGACGACGACGACCTCCCCATCCTCCCTTCTCCCTCGTCCTACCTGTGGCAGCGGCGGTGGAACGTGTGCCCATCCAGGAGGGCGCGTGCCGCGCCGACGTGCGGCCGGGGCCGATCAACATGCAGTTCGAGCTGCTGTCGAAGTGGTGCTCGGGGGCAGCGATGTGGGGGGGAAGTTGTCGAAAGTTGTGGGAGGTTCTTCGTATGGGGAGCGAAACATGACATGAGCGTCAAAACTCGGAGGTCCGCGCGGATTTCTCGGATCCTCGCGGACCTCCGAGTTTTTATGTTGATGACATGTTTTGTTCCCCTACTTCGGGCGACTTGGAGGCCCAGGGTGTTTCCATCAGCCGCGCCTCGTCGACAGCGTTCCGGGGACAGCGGAACCACCCCGAACACGAGGCAAATGTCAGGGGGGGATGCGCGCTGGGGGTATGCACCGACCCTCGTAGTCGGCCATTCATCACTGACGGGGGCCCGATAGCTCGCCCCGCTTAAGTTGGGAGCGTGCGGATGCGCTAATCCCCCTAGTGTTCCCCCTTAGGTGCACCGCGCTCATGTCCTCGAGCCCGGGGAGCGCCCCAGCGGCGTGTCGCGCGGCCGGGGAGCTTCTAGAGCTCCTGAAGCTGCCAGGGACGCACTGGCGCACGCGCGTCTGCGTTGTCGCGGCCTTCGGCGCCGTCATGCGGGTGCTCCACCTCACGGGGGCGCAGGACATCGACCCCGAGGTACGAGGCAGAAATAGATGCCCATAATTTTGAATTTCTGGAGCTCCGCGCATAGCTCTTGGATCTGCGCTGAACCACCCTGTGGCGGCGCCTCCGACGGCGCGCCAGGGAGAGGGGGGCTCAGCGCCGATCGAAGAAGTCCGCGCAGTTCTTTCTTCGGGATGGCGGCCATGAGCTCACCGAAGGCAGAACTTTTTGCTCACTGGAGGCACAGAGATGTGTTGCTCCCTGGAGGTCCTCCGGCAGTGGCTGGCGCAGCTGCTGGGCAGCTTCTCCGAGGGCTCCCCGCCGCAGCTGGGCGCCATGGCGATCCCGGAGCTCACGGCCGCCATGCGCTCGGCGCTGCGAAGGCCCGAGTCCCAGCTCGCGGCGCTGCTGAAGGAGCTGCTGCCGGCGGACGGCGCCTTCCTCGGCCAGGCGGTGCGTGCCATGGCCGGCCTGCACCAGGGCCACGTTGGCGGCGACGGCGCGGCGGTGCAGGCGGACTCGGTGCAGTGCGTGGTGCTCAGGGGGCTTTCAGGAGGGAAAAAACCAGACAGACACAATTCATCGTGGACTCCCAGGAAGATATGGGAAGATGTGGGAAATGGGGGGAAGACAAAAGCCCAGAACAGATTGGAAAATCTGGGGAATCCTGGGATTTGTGTGCATTTATTTCTGTGTCCCAGGGCCCCTTCAGACTTGGCATCGCTCGGGCGTGTGCGCGTTTTCTTCTCGACAAGGACACCGTCGAGGAGCATTTGGGGGTCCTCTTGCGAAGAGCTGCGCGCGCGAAGCGAAAAATGCACAGGGAGCGCACGTCCGAGCGACGGCGAGGGGAAAGGTACCGATGCCGCTGCTCGTCCTCTAGTCACCTGGCGCGTTCCACTACGGTGGGGGCGTTGGTTAAAGAATGTGTCCAGGAGGGTTCAGACCCTGGAGGGTTCCGCATCTCATAAGGGCGGCGGTGATATCCGAGGCCAAGCCTCGGTTGGAGTTCCCTTGGCCTCCAGACCCTGGATTCCTTATCTAAGGGTTCCTTACGTGACCTCACCGTACTCGCAAAGAGCCTACGTACTCGTAAACGTCAGCAAAACACATGTCCGCTTTCCTGTAATTTGTCGTAGATCCTCCGCGGGATATCCAGGCCATTTGCGAGTAGTTACCCTGCGAGTAAAGGAACGCGCTCGTCTATCTAGATCCCTCGTCGCCACGGCTGGATTCTCCTCGAAGCCCTGGTCAGAACGCACCCCAAGGAGAGGTCCGAGGAGTTGCTGTAGGTGTGCCTTTTTGCTCCCCCAGGTACACGCTGCCGCCGGGTCCCTCGGGGTCCCGAACTTGGCCTGGGGCATGTGCCCATCCCGAAGAAGAAAAAGACTGCATGTTCATGACCTTGCGGAGCTGCGCGCGGATCCTGTTGGATCAGCGTTGAGCCCCTTTCCCTCCCTGGCGGCGCCTTCGGCGCCGCCCCTGGCGCGCTCCGCGCGCCAGGGAGGGGGGGGGCCCAGCGCCGATCCAAGAGATCCGCACGGAGCTCAGACAGGAGGAGGAGGAGGAGGAGGAGGAGGAGGAGGAGCCAGGAGCCAGGAGCCAGGAGGCAGGAGGCAGGAGGCAGGAGGATGAGGAGGAGGAGGAGGAGGAGGAGGAGGAGGAGGAGGAGGAGGAGCCAGAAGGAGGAGGAGGCGGAGGAGGCGGGAGGCGGAGGAGCCCGGAGGAGGAGGAGGCGGAGCCGCCGCACTCTCTGCCGCGTTCTCTTCTTCGGCCGTCGGGCCACGCGTGGACGCAGCACGCCGCCTTCTTCCAGACGTACGTCTCCTTCCGGCACCGCCGCGGCGACGCCGGCCTCCTGCAGGACCTGCGGGCGCAGCTCGAGCACCAGCAGCAGCAGCCCAAGAGCGAGCAGGAGGAGCACGTGCTCTTCGTGGAGCTCCTCGCGGGCACGCTGCGTGCCGCCCGGCGGTGGCCCGAGGGGGAGCTGGACGCGCTCTGGGCGGCAGTGGCCCCCCCCGCGACCGAGGCGCTGCGGACCGCGGAGGAGATGAGCATCCGGGACCCCGGAGGGCGAACTTACAGTCAACCCGCATAGGAAGGATGACCGACTTTCCAAGGTTGCCCCAGGCATCCTTGCCCCCTTCGGCCCTTCCTTCGCGGCGTTCGCCGGCCAGCCTCGCTCGGAACACATCAACGTGGCCCTCCAAGGCCCTTGCGTCCTCACCGCGCGGCCAGCCTCGCCCGAAACACGTCAACGCGGCCCTCCGAGGCCCTTGCAGCCTCACCGCGCATCCTTCTCATGGTTACGGGTTGACCGTACCCCAGCAGATGTGAGGAGGGGCAGGAGGCCAGCTGCAGGGGACAGGGCGTGAGAGCATGGCGCGCTTCTGCACAGGGGAGCGTGGCCGTCTGGACCGACCCTGGCGTCATCATTTTTTCATGACGTCCACCCTCAGCAGGGGTCTCGTTTTTCAATCCCGAGTCGTTGTTTGACGGTCCCGCGGCCCGGTGAGGGCCCCCAGAGGCCGAAGACAGTGAAAATCCTCGTGTCGTGATCTTTTCATGACGTCGATATCCCAGAGATCCAACGTATTGAAAAAATCAAGACGTATGTTTTTCTTATTGTTCGGCCTCGA
This sequence comes from Prorocentrum cordatum, assembly GCA_963575745.1. Lineage (NCBI taxonomy): Eukaryota > Dinophyceae > Prorocentrales > Prorocentraceae > Prorocentrum > Prorocentrum cordatum. The sequence goes on along the minus strand of CAUYUJ010016214.1, from coordinate 136,643 downwards.
GGGGCCCTCGCCGGGCGTCGGGACCGTCAAAAACGACTCAGGATGCAAAGCCGGTCCTGGGGAATGGGTCGAGACTTCCACGGACCCCGCATTGAAAAAATCACGACATCGGATCTCCGGGATGGAATCCCCACACCGAGAGGGTGATGCGGCCGCCCTTGTTGCGGGCCTGCGCCCGCCCGGTGTGGCCCCCGGTCGTTTCCACTAAAGGGTGCACTGCTGAAGGGGGGCCCGGTCCTCCTGCTCCTGCTGCTCCTCCTCCTCATCCTCCTCCCCCTCCCCCTCCCCCTCCTCCTCCCCCTTCCCTTTCTCCTCCTCCTCCTCCATCTCCTCCTCCTCCTCATCCTTCTCCTCCTCCTCCTCCCTCCTCCTCCTCCTCCTCCTCCTCCGCCTCCGCCTCCGCCTCCGCCTCCTCCTCCTCCTCCTCCTCCTCCTCCTCCTCCTCCCCGAGAAAACAGCGGCGTGAGCACCAACTTGTCGGAGGCCTGCGCGGGTCACCCCGCGCCGGCCTCGGATATCCGCGCTGGGGCACCCCGCGCTCTAGCGGCGCCCTCGGCGCCGCCCGTGGCGCGCCCCGCGCGCCAGGGAAGGATCATCGGCACCGTAGCGGGTACCCAGAGATCCAACGCATTGAAAAGATCAAGACGGAGGTTTATCGCAGTTTTCTGCCTCTAGGGGCCCTCGCCGGGCCCCTGGACCGTCAAAGAACGACTCAGGATAAAACACCGGTGCTGGGGAATGGGTCGACCCATTCGATCGAAATGTCCAGGGAGTCCGCATTGAAAAAAATGCGACATCGGATCTCTGGGCTCACTGACGGGAACTCTGGAAGGTTGCCGAAAGTTGCCACTTCAGGGCCTCTTTCTGTTTCTGGCATGGCAGCGTTGCCCACCTCGGGGAGGGTGGGGTTCGCCGGGTCACCGGCCAAGGTGCCCGTCGCCGGGGTCCTCGTTGGAGGGGCGCTGAAAGGCGGCGGGGGGCGGCGACGGCCATAGCAATCCAGGCGGAGCTCCGAATGTTCGCGTGCTCATGCTCTTGGCATCGCTCGGACGTGTGCCTTTTTCCTCGGCGAGGACCGTCGAGGAGCAGCTTTGCACACCTCGCGAACAAAATTGGCACGCCCGAAGCCGAAGAAGGCACAGGGAGTGGACGGCCGAGCGATGGCGAGTCTGCTGGTGTCTCGTCCTTCGAGGACTGGCAGTTCCTCTTATACTACGTCGTGACCGGCGTCTCGCGGCGGCTGAGGCTCTCGGGCGGGGCGGGGAAAGGGATGGCATCGCTCCACGGCGTCCTGGGGAGCGCTCGGAGCAGGGCGTTCCGGGGAGCGCTCGGAGCAGGCCGCGGCGCCTGGCCCGTCCTGCAGAGCCGCCGGATGTCAGAGATCCCCGCCGTGTCCCTGTCCGACCCAGTAGGCGCAAAAAGTTATCTTTATAAATGCGCGCGAAAACATAATATATGCACGATTATGATTATTTATGCTATGCTTTGCTACAGTTATGCTCACATTATATCATAATCGTAATAATAATCATAATCATAATAATCGTCTGTAATCATAATCATCATGACGATCATCCTCCTCCTCCTCCTCCTCCTGGGGTCGCTTCAAGGTTCGACGTTTTGTCAGTCGGTGGACCTTCGCCCCCCGCCATGTCCAGTCACGAGCAAGGGGGCCTGTGGCACGAAGCGTCCCGTTCTCTACCTCCTCTTCTTCCTTTTTCTCCCCCTCTCCCCGCTGCCATTTAGGCTCAAGGGATTGAGGGGAACCCATTCCACGACTTTGCCAGCAGATGGCGTCGAGCCGAAGCCCGCGGCCCCTCACTTCGAACTTCAGTGAAGCGCAGTTGAAGCAGCAATGGAGCGGCCTCGCAAAATTGAAGAAGCCAGGATTCTCGTGGGACGCTAGCTCGTACCAAGTTTCCACGCGCACAGAGAAGCCAGACCTGGAGTCCCTTGAGAACCACGCAAGGGCAGCAAGGCCCTTGATTGAGCTTGCCCCGACAGGCTTCCCGAGCATTGTGAACTTGCGAAATGTGTTCGTCCAACTACACAAAGAGTACAACATCTTTGACTCGATTGACGACCGCCATGTATGGAAAACCGCTACCGACGCCAGCGACAAATGGCGGATAGTGTGCAAGCACGTGTACAACCTCAAGAAGGCTGGCGCTTCCGACTCGTTGGCAGAGTACCCGCAGCTGCAAGGCTTGGTTGGCCTCATCCAGCTTCCCAAGCCGAAGGTGCCAGCCGCTGCAGAGAGCCCTGGTGGTGGCGAGCCTGCTCCTGACGCGCCTGGCGGCATTGCGCTCGAGGACGTGGCAAGCATGTTCCCAATCGCCGACTCTGACGACGAGTTGGGCCCCGAAGACGCGGACGAGGAGTGCTACGCTGTGGAGGCCGAGGAGTGCGAGTTCGCGGACGAGGAGTGCTACGCTGTGGAGGCCGAGGAGTGCGAGTTCATCGGCATGGTGTGTCGCTGCCCGAAGTGCCGCCCGCAGGCATCCGCCCCCTCGGCCGCCTCCACGTCTGCGGCTGTTGCTGGAGACCATGCGGTGCCGATTCCAAACCCAAAGAAAGGGGGTCAGAGGGCTGAGACGGAGGCCGACGAGGGCGCGCCCACCGAGAAGAGGAGGAAGATGAGGAGGCCTGCTGCCGCGAGGATGCGGAGGCCTGCAGCTGCTACGGGTGGCGTGCCAGAAGCTCCAGCAGGCAATAAGAAGCAGCTGCCCGAGGCGATCACGAGAGAGGTCGCGCTGGTGCACCGCGTCACGGGGATCGCGGAGGCGTACCTCCAGGAGCGCGGGGTCGGCAGTGGCCGCTACGTCGTTGGCCTCACGATTTCCAAGACGGAGCGCTACCTCGACATCATGACGGCCTGCAAGGACAAGATCGACGCTGGCGAGCTGACCACGCGGTCAGAGGTTCGGAAGTGGGTTGCCGAGCAGTTGTAGATCGCGCTGGGGGCCTCTCTTCAGCACTCGCGCTCGCGCGCTCGCGCTGGGGGCCTCTCTTCAGCACTCCCTCCCTTCAGCGTCGGCCTCCGACGCCCTAGGACTACGTAAGAGGAGTCTCCAGGCAGGAGCTGCTGAGATCACAGGTGTGTGCCATTTTCCTGGCGATACGTTCTCAGGAGAGGGGAGTCAGCAAAACAAGAAAACATCGTCACCATCCATCATCATGGTTGCCACTATGATCAACAGCATCGCCATCGTCGACGTCGCGTCGTCGCCGACACCGCAATCGCCGTCGTTGGAGTGGGAGGAGGAGGAAGAGGAGGGGGAGGAGGAGGAGGAGGAGGAGGAAGAGGAGACGGAGGAGGAGGAGAAGGAGGAGGAGGAGCGAGGAGGAGAAGGAGGAGGAGGAGGAAGAAACTACCACATATTTGAATCCTATTTTAACGCAAAGGTAAGTTGGACGTTCGAAAACGTGGGGATTCGATTACCCGCAACGGAACCACTTTTGGCAATTCCGACGGCCTTGAGAATATGATAAGATTCAAACGACATGCCCATCGTAGCCGCCGTCATTCCGTAACCATTTGGCTCAAACGCTTTGAGACCAAGCCGGCCACACTGCCACGCTACCCGCAGACATCGCACCGACAATGGCCCCTAAGGCGAGTAAGGCGCAGATTGAAGGCCAGTCTTCGTTGCTCGGATGTCTGTTCGGAGTGCCAAATCAGCCGATTACGCCGAAGCCCGAGCAGGCCAGGGCGGCGAGGCCGAAGTCTGCGCCGCCGAAGGTGGCGGCCGTACCAGTGAAGACCGAGCCTACTGGACCACCGAAGAGGGCTGCGTCGGGAACACCGACAGCTGCGAAGTCGGCCCCTGCGACGCCTGCTGGTTCTGAGCGGAGTTGCGGTGGGTCGACGGCCCCCTCCACAACATCTTCATGGACACCTGCAGCCTCGATCGCGCCGTCCACGCCAATGATGAAACACGAGGTCAAGAACGACTCCTGGTTGACGCAGGACAAGGCCAAGTACAACAAGTTCGACTACCGCCTCAAGAGGTCATCCAACGACTTGAAGGAGCTGTGGGCCGAGGTGCGGAAGAACGGAACGCGGGAGGACCAGGAGCTGCTGTACGAGAGCATCCTGAACAACAAGCCGAACGACGTGCCAGAAGACGTGATCAAGCGCACCAGGTCGCGGATCTCCGACCACGTCGACGAGGAGAAGGGCGAGTGGGTGTCATTCAAGTTCTTGGCCGATCGGGACGGCTACGAGTTGACGATGGAATGCATCGAGGCTGGCACGATCGAGGTGAGGCCGAACCCGAAGTTACCGAGAACGAGCAAAATCGAATACCCTTGGAACCAAGAGTGCCAGTTCGTGACGGAGGGCTGGAGGAAGACTGAGACGGCGAGGGGCACCGACACCATGAAAGAAATCAAGGACGGCACCGAAGATATTGCGAGCTTCCACAATGACCGCAATAATCTCATCACCAGGCCCAAGCACATGATTGCGCGCCACCACAAGGGGGGCAGCGATGGTGGTCTGCCGAGCAGCGCGCCAGAGGACTCCGCAAAGAAGGAGCAGATCGAGAAGTCGAAGTCGGCGATCCAGGCGTTGAGGAAGGTCCACTCGGGGTGGGATCGGGCACGGAGGGAGTTTAATGCGGTGCTCGCGCAGTCGGCGACGTGCCAGAACTCGCAGGGTTCCAAGATCGAGGCTGACGTCAGGGCTCTCATCGTGGAGGCCAACGACATGGACGACATGGCCGTGCTCGTCGAGACCACTTTCCTGTCCAACGGCGTGCTCACGGACTCCGAGATTCAGACTGCGGCCGAGCGCTCGAACCAGCTGTTCGACCTCTCGAGGGCGTGCAAGCGGAAGGCCGACGCCTTGAAGGGCTTGTTCAACGTGTGAGCTGCAGAGCTTGCCCAGCCTAGGTGCGCTGGGCAGGGAGGCAACCCAGATTCAGAAAAAAATCAGAATTCTGAATCCGAATCTGAATCTGAATGATGCTTTTATTGTAAAACACAATAGAACGCAACATTCAGATTCAGATTCAGAATCAGAATTCTGAATCTTTTCTGAATTTGCTGGGTCACCTGACTTGGGGCGTGGAGCTACTAGATCGATCTGCCTCCGCCGCGCTAGTGCCTCCGAACCTGTTGACTGCGAGCAGTCTGCAAGTGCATTGGCACGCGCACATTACATCAAGGACGGGCGCCAAGTGTCTGGCGATGCGGCTTCCAGGGGGGGCGCCAAAGGAAAAAAACCGTCGACGGTTTTATTTAGTATATGTCTAGACGAGGAGGAGGAGGAGGAGGAGGAGGAGGAGGAGGAGGAGGAAGAGACCGTTCGAAGCATCTGTACTTCTTGCGGGTGTGGCGGCCTGCGGTCTCCCCAAGAATCCCCCATGCCCGATGCCCTCCTCCTCCCCCTCCCTTCCCCCTCTGTCCTTGGCTGTCCCAATCTGTGCATACCAGGCGGCGCCAGATCGAATCTTCGATGCACCCAGTAATGATGTGCTACTCGATAATGCCTCCGACTATTGCCTACCACCCCTCCTCCGCCGCCTCTTCCTGATGCTCCTCCTCCTCCTCCTGAGCCTCCTCCTCCTCCTCCTCCTCTGGCAGTGCTGCCAACATGTTTCTATTGAAGTAGAAACATGTTGGCAGCACTGCCAGAGTGTTGCTACCCTCCTCCTCATCCTCCTCCTCCTCCGCCTGGGCATTCATTTCTTGGGCGCTATTTCCTGGGGCTGCTCGACGTACGCTTCATCATCAACCAACATCGCCACCGTCATCATCATCATCATCATCATCATCATCATTATCATCATCATCAACAACATCATCATCCATCACCATCGCCATCACCATCACCATCGTCATGATCATGATCATGATCATCGTCATCATCATCATCGTCATCGTCATCATCAGCATCATCATCTTCATCCGTAGCCGTTTGGGCTCGAGAAATTAGCTGTATGCTGCGTGCACTATGGGAGCGGCCTCGGAAGCGCCAGAGGCGCCGCGGCGGATAGCGACAACGCATGGATGCTTCTTCCAGCGAGGAAGATAGAGATGAGGGGACTATTTCGATACTGGCTGCAGGGCATTTGCTCGAATGGAGCGACGGCGAATCGTCGGCCGTCCGCGTTGTACAACACATGCTCAACGCGAGAGCAGATGGGCTCTGCCACCCGATGGTGGATCGGATTGCTGGCGTTGGCACGTCACTACATGCTCATGCAAGGCTGCGCACGCTGTTCACGAACGTCGGCGTTGGAAGTCTGCTTACGACAATGCCTCCAGGCGGCGCCGTGGACACCCTCTGTTTGCCTTCATCGGTGGTGAGATTACTGCACGGCGACTTCGCGAGGGACTTCAGGCTGCGTTTGGGCGCGGATTCTTCGAAGTGCCGTGCTTTCTGGGAGGGGTTCCTAAGTCGACCAGAGACATCCGCGTGGGCTGCTGCCCACCCCTTCTTGAAGAACAAGACTGTAGCCGACCTTGTGTGTGCCGTCCCGTGCGTGCTCCACACAGATGCGGGGCCGTTTAGCAAGTCGGCCAGCACGAATTGCATTTCGTGGTCATCCATTCTTTCCGACGGCCCCGAGAAGCTAACAAAGTATTTGATTTGCTCTTACGTGAAGGAATCTGGAGAAGTGGACGCAGCGTGCTGGTCACGCATTTTGACCGACTTCGACGCCTTAGCCAACGGTTCTCTCGACGGGGCGCCCATCGCAAGCAGCGGGAGGAAGCAATGGCGGTTCATCTTGTTGTCCGCCAAGATGGACGAGGAGGCACGGTGCAACGAATTTGGGTGGCAGCATTTCTCGGCAGAGGAGCCGTGCAGCGAGTGCATGGCTGATCGCGTGCATCGGCCTTTCACAGACGCTCGAGCCGAAGCGCGTTGGAGACCCACCGAGCGCATGGCATTCCAGACTTGGATCGCCCGGGCTCGCACGCCTTTGCACCCATTTCTGAGGAGCCACTACTGCTGCTCGCGGTACAGCATGTTTCCCGATCTGATGCACAATGCAGATTGCAAAGGCGTGGCTGCGACTGTTTGGGGCGGGGTCCTGGTAACGCTTGTGGCGAAGAGGGACTTGGGGCCGAACCAGGCAGCTCGCCTCCAGGTGATCAACGGTTTCATGCGCGAGTGGTATGATTCACATCCAGGGGTGATCAGACTGCCAGAGCTACGAAAGTCGAATATTTTTCAAGATGGGTGGGCAGAACTCCACGGCCAGGCGGTAAAATCGGCCATGACTCGAGCAGCCGCTCCCATGTTCCAGGCCCTCGTGAGGAGGTATCTCAACAGCGGTTCTGCCGAGGACGTCGCCATTCATGCGGTAGTGGACAGTATCAGCGAATTTTACACACTCATTTACGAAGCCCCGCTGTACATCCCAGATTCGGTTTCGCTTCGCTTGGAGGCTGTTTGCCTCAAGTTCGGCATTAATTACCAACGTCTCAGGGACATCTCGCGTAGAACAGGGCGGTTGTGGTGGCCAGTGCGGCCGAAACATCACAAGTTTCAGCATTGGCCATTCTTCAGCAGGGTATTGAATCCACGTTTCATCCAGTGCTACAACGAAGAATCGTTGATAGGCAGTGTTTGCAAGATTTGGAAGAGGTCGATATCGGGTAGGTACAGGCCGCACGTCCAGGGCACAGTCTTGCTCAAAAAACTTGTTGGATTGATGTTGCGATGCGAGCTCTGATGCCACCACAAGAAAAAACAATCATAGAGGCTTGCGCCGAGCCGCTGACCCAGAAAGGACACGGGGAAGGAGGAGGAGGAGGAGGAGGGGGATGGGGGAGGAGGGGGAGGAGGAGGAGGAGGAGGAGGAGGAGGAGGAGGAGGAGGAGGAGGAGGAGGGGAAGGACGGGGGAGAAGGAAAGAGGCTCTCTCAGGGACCGCAGAGAGGTGCACGCAGGCAGTGTGGCGCACACAGGCATTTAAGGTGTGAACAGGCACTGCGGTGCACGTAGCAGTATGGTACACGCAAACGATCGCGGGCGATGTAAACACATACGCACACGCATTGTGGCGCACACGTGCGCCATGGTGCACGCATACGTGCTGGCGCACACACGGAGTAGGACGTGCGCAACCAGTATGAAGTGGGCGGGCTCTGTCTTGCACGCGAAAACTGAGATGTACGCAGGAGCTGTGGTGCACGAAAGCACTGTGTTGCTCGTAAGCCTCTCGGTGCGCGCACGCATTGTGGTGTGAGCGAGTATTGTGGCTCAAGCAAACGATATGGTCAAGCTTTGTCCTGGTGCGCAAGATGCGGGCTCAATGACAAGGCTCGAGGCTCAATACTATGAACGTAGCATAGCAGAGCAGAACATCGCATCATATAGCATGATCGAACATATCATCATACAGCGTATCATAACATAACATAACATAACATAAACCATAACATAAAACATAACATAACATAACATAACATAATTACATGTCCGATTATATTATGTTATGATTTGGCTGAGACAAGTTACGTATATTTATGCGCACGTGCCCATAACATTCGAAATTATAAAACTAAACGTCTGGGGCTACTGGGGATGTTGTCGGGGCGCGCTGGCGAGCGCCAGAGGCGAACCCCCCCGACGACGGCGACCACGACAACGACGACGAAGACCACGACGACGACGACGACGACAACGATCACGACGACCGCGATCACGACGACGACCACGATGACGAGGACGACAGCAACGACCACGACGACGACGACGACCACGACGACCACGACGACCACGACGACGACCACGACGACGACGACGACCACGCCAACGACGACGACGATAAGGACGACGACGACGAAGACGACTACGACGACGACGAGGACGATGACCACGACGACGACGAGGACGATGACCACGACGACGGCGACGACGACGACAGTCACAACCACGGCGGCGACAACGACGACGACGAAGACGACGACCACGACGACCACGACGACGACAACGACCACGACGACGACCACGACGATGACGACCACCACGACGACGACGACGATGACGATGACGACGACGACGATAAGGACGACGACGACGAAGACGACTACGACGACGACGAGGACGATGACCACGACGACGACGAGGACCACAACCACGACGACGACGAGGACCACAACCACGACGACGAAGACGACGACCACGACGACCACGACGACCACGACGACCACGACGACGACGACCACGACGACGACGATGACGATGACGACGACGACGATAAGGACGACGACGACGAAGACGACGACGGCGACGACGACGACGACGACGAGGAAGACGACCACGACGACGACGTCGACGACGACCACGACCACGACGACGACGACGACGACGTTCACGACGATGACGATGACGAGGACGACGACGACGATAAGGACGACGACGACGAAGACGACCACGACGACGACGACGGGCTGCACGCGCGGGGACAGGCCTCCGGGGGGCCCCGCCTGGCCAGGCCGCTCCGGCGGTAGAGGTCCCGCGAGCTCCCGCTCGGCGGGGGGCGAGTGGAGCTCCCGCGCGCGGGAATGCGGCGAGGAGGCGTGGTGCCATCGGCGAGGAGGAGCAGAAGGAGAGGATCAGCAGCAGCAGTAGGAGGAGGAAGACGAAGAGGAGGAGCAGATCCCTCCTCGTCGTCGTCCTCGTCGTCCTCCTCTTGTCCTGGCCCCTCATATTCGTCGTCCTCGTCACCGTCGTCGTCCTCGTCCTCGTCGTCGTCGATGTCATCGTCGTCCTCGTCGTCGTCGTCCTCGTCGTCGTCCTCGTCGTCGTCGTCGTCGTCCTCGTCGTCGTCGTCGTCCTCGTCGTCATCGTCGTCGTCGTCCTCGTCCTGGCTCCGCCTACAAGGCTGCGAGGCGCGGGCGCGCAGTCCGAGGACCCCTCGCTGCGGAGGTGCGCCGCCTTCCTCATGGCGGGCGGCTGCACCTCGCCTGAGGCCCTGCGGACCCCGCTGCTGGCAGCCATGAGCGCCGCGGAGGGCGAGGCATCCCCAATCAGCGGGGGGGCGGCGACGAGGACCATGACGACGACGGCGGCGACGACGACGAGGACGACGGCGACGACGACGAGGAGGAGGAGGGGGAGGGGAGGAGGAGGAGGAGGAGGAGGAGGAGGAGGAGGAGAAGGAGGAGGAGGAGGAGGACGACGACGACGAGTTATCTCCAATCAGCGGAGAAGGAGAAAGGGGGGGGGTCGGCTTACAGCATGAAAGTCCAAGAACATCGAGCTTCGATCATCGATCCTTGTTGTTGCCCCCGGTTGCGAGGGCGGCGACAACGGCGGCGGCGTCGACGACGACGGCGACGACGACGACGACGACGAGGACGACGACGAGGACGACGACGATAACGACGACGACGACGAGGAGGCTGACGACGAGGACGACGACGACGACGACCACGACGACGACGGCGACGACAAGGACGACAACGACGACGACGGCGACGACGAGGAGGACGACGAGGAGGACGACGAGGAGGAGGACGACGAGGACGAAGGTCATGACGACGACGAGGACGAAAATGACGAGGAGGACGACGACGACGAGAACGACGACGACGAGGACGACGACGAGGACGACGACGACGAGGACGACGACGAGGACGGCGACGACGACGACGAGGAGGCCCACGACGAGCGCGAAGACGAGGACGACGACGACGACGACGACGACAAGGTTGACGACGACGACGACGAGGAGGCCGACGACGACGACGACGACGACGAGGCGACGACGAAGACGGCGACGACGCGGACGAGGAGGACGAGGACGATGATGACGAGGAGGAGGATGACGACGACGAGGACGACGACGACGAAGTCGTCGAGGAGGAAAACGACGGCGACGAGGAGGACGATGAGGAGGACGACGACGAGGATGAGGACGGCCAGGACGAATACGAAGACGACAACGACGAGGATTACGACGACGACAGGGAGGAGGGAGGAGCACGACGTGGACTACCAGCAAGTCGACGAGGACGACGACGACGACGATGGGGAGGACGACGACGACGACGACGAGGAGGACAACGGCGAGCAGGACGATGACGAGGACGATGACGAGGACGACGACCACGAGGAAGACGGCGACGACGAGGACAACGACGACGGGGGCGACGACGACGATGGTGACGAGGACGACGACGACGACGACCACAACGAGGACGACGAGGACAACGGGGGCGACGACGAGAACGACGACGAGGAAGACAAGACCGAGGACGAGAACAACTACTGCGAGGAGGACGACGACGACAACAAGTGGGAGGACGACGTCTGCGGCGACGAGGACGACGACGAGGACGTCGACGACGAGGACGACGACGACGACGAGGACTACGACGACGAGGACGAGAAGGACGACAAGGACTACGAGGACTTCGACGACGAGGACGACGACGAGGAGGACGACGACGAGGACGACGAGCTGGACGAGGACGACGAGGACGATGAGGACGACGACGACGACGAGGACGACGAAGACTATAATGACGACGACGACGACGAGCGACGACGACGACGACGAGCTGGACGACAGACGACGACGACGAGTTGGATGACGACAACGACGGCGAGTGCGACGACGAGGACGCCCACCACCAGTTGGACGACCACGAGGAGGACGACGACGATGAGGACGACAACAAGGACGGGGAGGACTGCGACAACGACGAGGACGGCTGCGACGAGGACGACGATGACGATGACGACGAGGACGATGACGAGGAGGACGACGACGAGAACGACGATGAGGACGGCGTGGACGACGAGGAGGACGACGACGACGAGGACGACAACGACGACGAGTGCGACGACGAGGACGACGACGATGCCGCGGACGACGACCACGACGTCGACGTCGAGGACGACGAGGAGAACGAAGACTAGGACGATGGCGACGACGACGACGACAATGCGGACAACGACGAGGATGACGATGACGACAACGAGGAAGACGACGACGAGGACGAGGACGAGGACGACGATGAGGAGGACGAGGAGGAGGACGACGACGAGGAGGAGGAGGACGACGACGACGAGGACGACGACGAGGACGACGACGACGACGAGGACGAGGACGACAACGACGAGGAGGACGACGAGGAGGAGGATGAGGAGGAGGAGGAGGACGACGACTAGGAGGGCGACCAGGGCGAGGCTCGGGGGCCCCCACAGGGTGCTCGTGGTCACGCCGTGTGGGGAGTCGGTTCGGGTTCGGGGTGACAGCCGACGTATCGAAGAGACCAAGGCGGAGTCTCCTCGCTGTTTTTTTCGGCTGCTGCCGGCCCTCGCCGGGCCTCAGGACCATCAAGGAAGCGATCCCGGGGAGACGAGACACCGGCCCTGAGGAGGAGGAGGAGGAGGAGGAGGAGGAGGAGGAGGAGGAGGAGGAGGGAGGAGGAGGAGGAGGAGGAGGAGGAGAAGGAGGAGGAGGAGGAGGAAACAGGCCCCGGGGAAGTGGTCCAGAGCTCCGTGGACCACGCAATGAGAAAACCAATGCATGGGAAGTCTGGAGGCATTGGGCGTCCGCACTTTTGGACCTGGAGTCATTCCCCGAGGCTGGCTCGGGCGACTGTGGCCTCGACAACGAGGAGGACGATGACGAGGAGGAGGGCGAGGACGACGACGACGAGGATTACGATGAGGAGGAGGAGGAGGAGGAGGAGGAGGAGGAGGAGGAGGACGACGACGACGACGAGGAGGAGGAGGACGGGGTCCCCAAACTGTGTGGTGACGGACCGTGCGGTGAGGTGTTCGGGGATGCCAAGGCAACCGCAGGGCTCCGTCACCGCACGGATCCGGGACCCCCAAGAGGCTTCGTCCCACGCGCACGTGACCAAGCTCAGGTTTATCCAGGTGATGTTGGTGGCCCTGCGCCGGAGGAGGCCCTCGGTCTCGCAGGCGTTCTGGATGGGCATGGTCATCAGAGGGTCAGTATCGTTGACCCAATCCCCATCCCCATCGGGCCATGGCACCTCAGTCCCACCAGCCCACGACCCCAGCTGTGGAGAGGCCCCTCGAAACCGGAGGGGAGCAGCCTGGATCATCGACAGTCGGGCCGCTGAAGAAGGAACCCTTCTCGTTGGGGAGGGGCTCAGCTCTTCTTTATTATTTTACAGCTTTTCATATGTTTTCCGTGGGTTTTCCATGGGTGTATTTCGGTTGTCCATGGGTTGTCCTGGGGGGTCCCTTACATGGGGAGGTTTTCCTTGGGTTTCCCATGGGGACCTCATGGAAACAAGGGGCCTCGTTCCTGACTTGTGTTGGGTTCCTTGCGGCAGCGCTTCGACTGTCGAGGAGTAGGTCGGTCTGTGGGGCCCAGGCCACGCCAGTGGGGCTACGTAGGGTTTCCTCCTCCTCCTCCTCCTCCTCCTCCTCCTCCGTAGCCATTCTGGCTCAGGGGCCTGGCAGGCGCTGGGACCCGTGCGGAGGCGCCCTCGCGAGCGCCGCGGCCGCGCTGCCCCCTGGCGCGCGGCATTTGGCGGTGCGATGGGGCGAGGCGGGCGCCGCGGGCCCACGGTCCGCCACGGTGCCGCCCTCGCGTCTGTGGGCACTGTGGGCGAGGCCGCCGAGCTCATGCTGCTCCTGCAGGCCAAGGGGCAGTCGGCGGAGCCTTCGCCAATGGCGGCGGAGGCGCAGGCCGAGGCGGCCACGCGCGCGGGAGGCGGGCAGGAGGGCGAGAGACGCCTTTGCCTCGGAGCCCACGCGCAGCGCCTCGTCGGCTGTGGCGCTGAGCTCGTCGCCGCCCTGGGCGGCAGCACCTTGGCGAAAGGGCTGGAGAAGCTCAGGGACCAGGGGAGGAGGCCTCCACCGCACCTCGAGCGAGCCTGGCGGGGCATTGACACCGCCGCGAGCCTGCTTCGCCACCCGGGCATGGGTGATGAAGCCCTCGACCAGGCGCGGGCGTGGCTCAGTGCTGGCGGAGAGGCCCACGGGACGTCCAAGCTCGTGCACGTGGAGGCGGACTCCAGCGCGCAGGGGCCCAGGGAGAATGATAGCAAGCTCGAGCAGAAGTCTTCCTGGCAGGAGCTGCTAGGCGAGAAGATGCTGGAGCTGGAGGCGGCGAAGGCGGAGCACAAGCAGTCCATGGAGCAGAAGGAGACCGAGCTGTTGGAGGCAATGAGGATCAAGGCCCAGCTGGTGGCCCAGAACGCGGAGCTCCTGATGCAGCTTAGCCAGCAGGACCAGGAAATGCACGTCCTTGGGGAGATGCTGGGCGACTCCAAGCAGCGGATCAAGCAGATGGAGACCGAGACGCGCGACCTCGCCAACGTGATCGATGAGCAGGGCAAGCAGATAGAGGAGCTCGAGGAGGCCTTGGGCAACTTGCACATGTTCGCCCCGCTCGTGGAGGTCCCTGCCTTCCCCGCTCTGGACATCTTGCAGAAGAAGGACGAGATCGACGGCGGGGAGGGCCAGTCGCGCAACGTCGAGCAGCAGAACGACGGCGACGCCCAGTGGGCCGAGGGCCACACGCGGAGCTTCGCGGAGGGCCAGGGCAGCAAGCACGACTTAGAGGAGGCAGAGGAGAGCATCGAGGACGGCCAGGTGCGCACCGTGGACGCGCACTTGCAGGTGGCCCTCGGCAACCAGCAGAGCATCGCGGAGTACCAGGGCCGCCCCCAGTGCGCCTACGAGACGGAGCTGAGCGACGGCGACGCGCAGACGGTGAATGCGCGGTGGGGGGCCGCGCAAACAACCCCCAGCGGGTGCGCGCCGAGGCGCGCGACAAAGTGGCAGCCCAAGACGGATGGGGCCCAGCACGAGTTCGCAGGGCAGCAGCAGTGGAAGACCCACGCCTGGCCCGAGGAGGAGCAGAAGGCGGAGGGCTCGAAGCGCAAGCAGTGGCCCAGCAGGGGCAAGCCAGAGCGGCTCCTGCGCAAGGACGCTGAGAAGGCGCAGGCCGCGAGCGCGATGGAGATCCCGCGGGGCAGCGGCCAGGGACGGCGGAGGCGGTAGTATTGGCAGCAGCCGTCAGCCTGCTGATCGTCGCCTGCCGCCAGGGAGAGCAGCAGCGGAGGCGGGCGCACTGGCAGCAGGCATCGGCCTGCTGGTCCCCGCTTGCCGCTAGAGAGGATGCGCGCTGAGGCCGCTGGCCCACCCTGCCGCGAGCGTGCTGCTAGTGCGCTCGGCCAGGGTGCCGAGACCAGGGGCACCCACGTGCATGCCTGAGCACGCGAGTTTAAACTCCTCCTCCTCCCCCTCCTCCTCCACTTCCTCCTCCTCCTCCGTAGCCATTTTGGCTCAAGACTATGGGTTTGGGGGCTTCCGGGCCCACGGCGTCCAGGGGTGCTGCTACACCGCGGCAGGCAAGGCAATTCTGCCTGGCATCCCCCTTTCTTTGCCTTCACTGGGGGATCTGGGCGCCCTCGCGCAGACCAGCCTTCGCTCTCTCATCTAGTCATTTTGTCTGGTCGATGTCGACGCATGGCGGTGCTGCTGGCCTCAAGGTCATCAAGCCTGCGAAAGAGAAGCTCGCAAATAAGGTCGCCACCCCGCCTCGTGATGCTCGTAGCCGTGTGAACCTCGCGCTGCTGCTGGCGCTTCTGGGGGCGTCGTTCCACCCCCTCAGCCTGTGGCCAACCGCGCGGGCGACGGGGGCAGCAACGTGGACGTTTGGAAAAAGGGCACACGGACGAGCACATCCGCACCATATGCAGCAATGCTGTCTCGGAGCAGCTCAGGGCACTCAAGATAGAGGTGGATGCGGCAGTGGCCAAGACTATCTACGAGTCGGTGGCCACATAATCCAAGACTATTGCGGACTCGTTCAAGCAGATCTATGACAAGTGCTTCATGCAGTGCCAGAAGGACCTCGCGGACTTGGCGAACAAGTTGGACAAGCAGATCCAGGACAAACTCAACCCGCGCCTGGATGAGCTGCGCCGTGAGTTCACGACGAAGTTCGACATGCTCTCGGCCATCGCCCAGTCTGTCGATGGCAAGGTGGAGTGCCACTCGAAGCAGATCAACGAGCCCAAGGAATCCGTCAAGCAGTTTCAGGAGGCTCTGGCCGTGGCGAACCAGAAGCCCTCGGCCGCGGCGAACCAGAAGCTCTCCAAACCGATTTCCATCTCGTCGGCCTCGAAAGCAAGGTGGACGATTCGGTCATCGAAATCCGTTCGGGCCAGCTTGTGTCCAAGGTGAGTGTGCAGGTTGCCGCGCAGCCGTGGCTCGCTGACGCGGGCTTCGCGGACGACTGGTGGTCAATTGAGTGCCGCGACGTGCAATCGCGTGCGTTCGTCGTCCGCGCTGCTGGAGGTGAAGGGCTCGCGGCTCGTCGCGTGGCGAAGGCCCTCCTGATGCTTCGAGTGGGCGGGCAATGGCGCCGGTTCGAGGTGGGCTCGCACAGCGGCGAAGGCACCGCCAAGTGCCACATCAGTGGGGGCAAGAACCCTTGCACCATCAAGCTCGAAATCACGGGCCGCCATCCTGTCAAACACGCTCGGGGACGCCTTCCATATCTTCTTTGACCGTGGGCGGAGCTGGCTGCCGATCGGCTGGGGCCCGCTGCTCAAGCTGGAGGTTCACGAGGGGTGGGCGCCGGCGGAGTTCGAGTGGCGTGCCGCCATGCCCGCCAAGCTTGGCCTCGACAAGCAGCAGCTTGCGAATGTGATCAGTAGTGTTGTTGAGACTGACCAGGAGCCGCAGCGGTGTCTTTAGCAGATGTGCGCGCCTGTATTGCCGTCTCGCCTCTGCCATCTCTTCAGGGTGCGAAGATTGTTGGATGTCTTTTTTTCCAGAAGTCCCCCGCGGGATCTGATCTTCACGAGCGTCGGTGAGGGGATCATGCTCAGCGCATCAGAGGCGGGGTAGCCGCGGTCATGCAAGGCGTGATCAAACACGGCCAGCCCTCTCCCCCTGACGGTGTCCGCCACCTCCGCAATCGATGTTCCTGGCCGAGGTTTGAGAGCTTGCTCTTCGGATTGTGATACCACTCTGGCGCGCTGGAACGCGCGTGACCACGAGCCAACGCCAAACGGAATTCGGGATGCGCGCGGTGCGATTTCCCAGGATCGCGCGTTGTCCGAAGCCCCCCCTGAAAGCAATTTAGTTGCAGTGCGCGGCGATTAAAACTTCACCCCGGAGGGCCATCTGAGATTTTCGCACCCATCTGAGGCCCAGCGGGTCCCGAGGCCCACGCGCGCGAGAGCCATTGTCTGGGCTCCCACACTCGATTTCCTCGTTGAGATTACATCTGCAGCCGCGACGCATTATGTTGCCAAGGCCGATGCTGTTGCCGCTGTTGATCGACTCGTAGTGCTCGCGCCCTGGCTTGGCTGCGACGTTGATGGCAATGTTTCGCGACCGCGAGACCTTGCCGCAGAAAAAGCTAAGTGGCCATGCTGCTCGCATTGCTCTCTTTCAACAACGGCCCCCCCCCCCCCCCCCCGGCACCGACTCCTGACCTATCTCCGAACACGTTCGGGTTCCCAAGGAGTTCCAGGAGACTCTGGGCGATTTCTGGAGGCAGAACAATCGCACCTGGATAGTTTCAGCTCAGCTTCGAGATTGGAGAGACTTACGGTCGGAGGCCGGTCGCGAGGCGAGAGATCGCCTTTTGCTTCGGCGCCCGCGAGATCCTCGCGCACTCCTGCTGGTTGATCGCGCTGCCCCGCGCGCAGCGCAGAGACAGGATGTCCGAGCTGCAGAGTGGCCCTCGGGATCTCGCCCTGATTCGGCTGACTTTCCAGAAGTATTTGGTTCCAGGGTCGAGCTCGCGCACGCGGCGCCCTTAGCGCAGCGGTGCAAGGTGCAGCGGCCCAGTGCGTCGAGGCTAGATCGAGCCCAGCTTCGCGCCCGACTGGAGCGGGGGGGCGGGGGGGGGGATCGCGATGGAGGAGGGGATTCAGCAGATCCTGACGCTAGAACGTCGCGCTCGCGCTCGGGCGCCCTCTGCTCGTCGCCTTGTTCTGCGGGATGTCTCGATTGATGGCCCGCCGGTGGGGGGGCCTGAAGCTCGGCGCAAAGCCCCAGGGGATCATTGGGGCAGCAAATTAGGCAGGAAATCCTGGGCCCGCGCCGCTGCTAAAAAATACGTCGGCACGTTCGTCAAGCCCGTCGATCGACTTGTGCACCCCCGAGTCTGCGTGCGATGCAGAAGGTGCTGGCGCGTGCCTCCGACTCCGAGCCGGGCTGCGACTGGCTCTGCTACGCTGCCTGGGCGGCGGACCTTTACGGAGTGGAGCTCCTCCATGAGGTCATGCTCGACACGTTCTGCGGCATCGCTCTTTTCGCTGGCGAGAGCAGAACACTTCCGGGTCTTCTCATGCAAAGTGGAATGTGATGGCGACACGCAAGCATGTGAACGTGCACGCGGTGCGAATGCTGCCAGAGTCCTGGGCCTCAGGAGTACTATCTATAAATTTCCATTGTTGTTGTCAACTACGCGATTCGAAAGCCCTTGGATGCTTCTGTACAGAGAGGCTTCCTAAGAGGACGCAGCTTCGCGATGAATACCGCAGGGGTTGATGCTGTTGCCCGCGCTTGCTCGTGCCATCCTGTAGCATATGAGGACTGCCCTACATTGTATTATCTGGACAATGGCCATGCCTTTCCTATTCCTAGCCTATCCCAACGTATGAGATGTCGCGCTGCTCTCCTCATGATCGTCGATGTCCTTTACTCTGCCATCGGAGGGACTATGTCGCGTCGTGGAGATATGGTTTTCGCGTTTTGGATTCGGCCTGGTACTATTCATGGGTATGCCCTCTCAGGTTCACTCTTCGCTGCTGCCCTCGCCCCGATTCTTCTTGGCCTGTTCGTTTCGATCGAGACTGCAAAGATGGGGGTGAGCAAAGCGTGTGCTGATGATATCGGTGGTGTTCTCAGAAGACAGTAGGGACTTCGCGCTTTGCTCGCATTGTGAATGTATCTGCGCGGGCGGCGCACCTTGTCCTCAAGCCGCCGAAGTGTTTCCTGGCGTTTGTTGCCTCAGTAGTTACGCCGTGTCTGCAAGCGAGAGCAGAGGAACATCTCAAGTTTTGCCTGCCGCAGTGGGCCTCCTTCCAGGTGGCGCCGAAACTGTTGTATCTTGGTATGTTGCTGGGTCCTGGGGCGACTCTCGCGGACTCCTCTAGTGGTCCAAGCTGTAAATATCAAGCACGTGCCAAAGCCATTGGTCAGGGTGTCCAGGCGACGTCGATCTCGGGCCAACTGTACCTCGCACGTGCGTTGCCCAGTGAGCTATGTCGCCCAATGCCCTCCTCTTCCCCGACGGGTGCTCGACTTGAAAATTGGGGCTTTGGCGTCTGCGTTTCGTGCCCCGATTGGCACGTTCAGTGCCACTGCCTGGTACTTTCTGCGCGAATGGAATGGCCCGAAGGTCGACCCGATTGCCCAGATGAGTGCTGCAATTTTGACGCGCGTGGCTATCGGTACTGTTCTTGGTTTCCAGTGAGTTTTCAGCTAGCTCGACAGGTGTACCAATGCCGAGGAGATTCGTGACCATTGTCGTATCACTGTTCAGCAGTTCTACTTCTGAACCGTCGTTTTCCTGCTCATTGGAAATGTCGTGTGTACGCTGAGTTCCTGGCGTGTGCGTGGAATGGTACACGTGGTCCTGCTGGCCGCCTTGCTGTCGCTGCCGCGCGCGCTGCCATGTTTGCTTGCTGTCCCGCTTCAAAAAGCACAGTGTTCTGCATTCCTTCTCCTCCTCCTCCTCGTCCTCCTCCTCGTCCTCCTCCTCCGCCCCCCCTCCTGCTCCTCCTCTTGCTCGTCCTCTTCCTCCTCCCCCTCCTTCCCCTCCTCCCCCTTCTCCTCCCGCTCCTCCTCCTCCGTCCTCCTCCTCTTCCTCCTCTTCCTCCTCCTCCTGCTTCTCCTGAGGCCGATTTGGAGCGGATAGTGGGGGCCTGGCGGGAGGCCCGCCGTTGCTTGCGGGCGAGCTTTCTCCCCCAATCTCCGAGCTCCTCCCGCAAAAATTGTCACGGCAGGGCGGCCGCCGTTGCTCGAAGGCGAGTTTTCTCCCCTGAGCCCCGAGGTCCGCCCGAAGAATTCGGCGGCAGCAAAGAAGAAGGGGGGAGCCTTGGGACACACCCCACGGGGGCTACTCGGACGCACCCCTATCGAGGATGGGCGCCCCCATCGTACATCCCAGGGAGGGGGCGCAGAATTTTTGGTCCAGTCGAAAAGCTCACGAAGCTTGGGATAGTGGCCGGCACACGGTGGAGGCCCATGCCAAGAAACACCCTGCTTGCCTCCAGGGTGCCGTGGGCTTCTTGGGTTCCGGTGGTTTTGCCATGGGAAGCGTGACGTTCCCACACCAAAAATCGATGGACGCCCTGGGGTCTCAGGGCTTGGATTTCTTGCAGAAGGTTTCTTGAACATGGCTGGCCCTAAACGGTGTTTTGGCGATTTCGTGGACCGTTTTCGTTTGGACTTCGTTTTGTGGTAGTGGTTGATTGAAGACAAGACGAGGGAAAACGAAAACACAACGAAAATGAAACACACCGTTTAGATTTAGCCCTGGTTTCTTGTGGACTTGCCTCCACTGCAGGGGTCGACGTATCCCCAGTCGGTTGCCTCTGCCGGCCACCCTCTCCGGCCAGGCGCTGCGGCTGGATGTGGTCAGGGGAGCGACGCCTGCTCTGCAGGAGCCGAGGGGGGGGGAACATATGGCACTTATCAGGGAAATCCTGGAGGCCTCGCGCGGCGCGTAATGGTAGTATTATCCAGTCCACACGTCAACTCCGTGAGCTCTGGGTCGACGAGTGCGCGGCGATGTTCCAGAGTCAGTCCGACGTGAATCCGACGTAGTCCGACGTGAACCCGACGTAAATCCGACGTGGATCCGACGTAAATCGGGTCTCGAGTTGCCGCGCGAGGCCTCTGCACTTTTCGAGTAGGGGAGCGACTACAGCGTCGGTTTACCCCTGAATCGGTTTCTCGCCGAGTGTAGGAAGAATGCGCAGAATGTTCGACGATTCTTCCACGCATTTCCTTTCATACAGTCGAAGAGAAGCTCCATTCTGGGGTAACCCGCTTCTGTAGTCGCTGCCCTGCTCGACCTCTTGGATGTCCGTGCGGCCTTCTTGGCTCGTAGCGGGGGCACCCCCTGGCGGTGCGCTCGGCGGGCCATGGTGGGGGGTCCAGCCTCGAACCTCGATTCTCGAACCTTGAGCCTCCTCCTCCTCCTCCTCCTCCTCCTCCTCCTCCCTCCTCCTCCTCCCCGTCCCCTGGCGGCGCGCTCGGCGCGCCAGGGAGGGAGGCCCAGTGCCAGTCTGAGAAGTTCGCGCGGAGTTCCGGAAGTTGGTGCTCAAATTGGAAGGGAGTTCCTCCTCCTCTTCCTCCTGGTCCTCCTCGTCCTCCTCGTCCTCCTCCTCCTCCTCCTCCTCCTTCTCCTCCTCCTCCTCCTCCTCCTCCTCCTCCTCCTCCTCCTCCTCCTCCTCCCTCCCACCTCCTCCTCCCTCCTCCCTCCCCTCCTCCCTCCTCCCCCTCCTCCCCCTCCTCCCCCCTCCCCTCCTCCTCCTCCTCCTCCCTTCCTCCTCCTCCTCCTCCTCCCCTCTTGCTCTCCTCCTCCTCCTCCTCCTCCTCCCCTCCTCATCCTCCCTCCTCCCTCGTCCTCCTGGTCCTCCTCCCCCTTCTGCTCCTGCTGCTCCTCCTCCTCCCTCCCTCCTCCCCCCTCCTCCTCCCTCCTCCCCCCTTATCCTCCCTCCTCCTCCTTCCTCCCCCCTCTTCCTCCCTCCTCCTCCTCCTCCTCCTCAACCTCCTCCTCCTCCTCCGCCTCCTCCTCCTCCTCCTCCTCCTCCTCCTCCTTCTCTCCGAAAGTTGGTGCTCGCATTGGAAAAGACCTCTCACACTTTCGTCAGGCCTGCGCAGTGTCCATCAGAGCAAGAGCGCAGCTGAGCGCAGGAGGGCGTGCAGGCAGCTACCGAGCTCGGACGTGCAGAAGCAAGGCGTGGACGACGCTGCAAAGCCCTAGGAGAGCAAAGAATTGACAGCGCGAGCACGAAATCTGCAAGTGGCCAGGGAAACAGATGCAGCATCGTGAAGAATCTCGGCTGGAGCCCTAGATTTCGTCGTTCTGCTGAATTTCTCGAGAAGCTCGATGTGGAAGGGTCTGGGGGCCCGACAAAAGGCAAAGTCGCCTGTTACGAACAAAAAACGACTCTACGATCTCAGAGTGCGCCGCTTTCTCTTCGTCGAAGAAACAATGAACATAAATTTTTGGAGCTCCGCGCGGATTTCTGAGATCTGCGCTGCGGCCCACTGGCGGCGCCTCTGGTGCCGCCCCTGGCGCGCTCCTCTCGCCAGGGAGGGGGGTCCAGCGCAGATCCAAGAAATCCGCACGGAGCGCCAACAGTTTATGTTTACGGCGCCTTTGTCTTCTTATCTGAGGAGGGCATCGCGCACCCTTACAAGCAGGTCCACGAGGAGTCCGCGAAGTGCCTGGTGACGGTCTTCCAGACCGACGCGGGCGACGAGGCCCGCGAGGGCCTCGCCGCCTGGGTGCAGGCGAGAGCGGAGGATCAGAGCAGAGAGAAGGTCCCGATGCTGTCCCAGACCCCCTCGCGTCGCGGAAAAATAGCGACCCCAGAGATCCGACGCTCCAGAAAAGTTGGAGCGGCGGGATTTGGGCAGTTCTCGGCCTCCAGAGGCCCTCGCTGAGCCTCGGGAGCGTCCAAAAACGACTCGGGACGCAAAGCCGGCCCTGGGGACTTGGTTGCAGGCCCCAAGAATATACACCTCCACCACCTCCACTCGTTCTCCCTCCTCGTCCTCTCCTCTTTCGTGGGAGAGGGAGGGGGCGGGGGTGGTGGTGGTGGTGGTGTGTATTTTTTAGCCCCGTATTGGTCTGGGCCGCCTGGGCCCACGCATCGAAGAAAGTTGGAGCGGCCGGACGCCTGGGACGGTCGTGTGCTGTGTTTTTTGCTGTTTCTGATACTTCTCCTCCTCCTCCTCCCCCTCCTCCCCTCCTCCTCCCCCTCCTCCTCCTCCTCCTCCCTCCTCCTCCTCCTCCTCCTCGCTCCTGGGGTTCGTTCGCTCCTCCTCCTCGCTCCTCCTTCTCCTCCTCCTCCTCCTTCTCCTCCTCCTCCTTCCTCCTCCTCCTCCTCCTCCTCCTCCTCCTCCTCCTCCTCCTCCTCCTCCTCCCCCTCCTCCTCATCCTCCTCCTCCTCCTCCTCCTCCTCGTCGCTCCTCCTCGCTCCTCCTCGCTCGTCCTCGCGGGGCGCTGGGACCGTCAAAGCACTGCTGGGCACGAAGAGTCGGTCCCGGGGACCGGGTCGGGGCCTCTGGGCGTCGACCTCGTAAGCAAGTCAGCGTGTCGGGGGTCCGGGGTCGTCGTCTTGAGTCAGATGTGCCAGTGTCGCTGCTCGTCCCAGGGGGCCCTCGCCGACACGGCCGGCGTCACTGCGAAGCCCTGGCCACGGCGCGCCCAGGAGAGGGGTCCGGGGAGTGGCGGCGTCGGTGCCCTGTGTGGTCCCCCCCCGCAGAGGAGCTCGGGCGGGAAGTGTGCGCGGCGCCGAAGGACCTCGAGGGAGAGACGACGGCACAAGCTGGGGCCGAACGAAAGGGGGCTGCTGCATGCAGCTGGTTTCGGCCCCGCCGCGGGGCCCAGTCCTCGATACATGGGCGCCAGGAGGCGCCGGGGAAATCAGCTGCGTGAGCTGATTCTCAAACCCCCCCTTTGCTGTCCCCCCCTTTCGCCCAGCCCGACAAGCACAAGCTTGTCGAGGTTCGCGCGGATCTCCTGGATCGGCGCTGGGCCCACTGCTCGGCGCGCGGAGCGCGCCAGGGGTGGGCGCCAACCGGGCGCCGCCAGGAGTGTCCAGCGCCGATGCAAGAAACCCGCGGGGGCCCCCAAAAGTTCATGCCAGCGCTTGTGATGTTCCAACCTACTTTAGCCTCGATCGCCAGAAAGAAACACCAAGAAAGCGTCGACGCTGGACGGTTTTCACGTGTCCGGCCCTGGGAGGCGATACTCTTTTGGCACCTCGCCAGCGTGTCGGGCAGACCCTGTTTCGATACTTTCCCGGCTGCTGGCAATTATTTCTGGGATGTGGTCCTTAAGTGCGATGGGAACAACAAAACCCTCTCCGAGGACTCCGACGTCATGGTGCAGTGCAACGGAATAGTCTACTTGTTCATTCACGGGCTGCTGGGCCGCTGCCTCAGGGGCCTCTCCTTCCGGTCCGCGGGCTTTCTGCTGTCCGCGGCGTCCTCGGAGGACCACGAGCTCCGGGCACTGGCGGGGCTCGGCCTGGGCTGCCTCGGGCAGTCCCCGCAGCGGCGGTACGAGGCTCGGGGAAGAAGCGGCCGCACGATCGCCAAACTTTTGGAGCTCCGCGCGGATGCCCCGAAGCGGATCGGTTCCAGTCGTGGTTCTTCACGACTGGCGACTTTTCCGCGACGTCGGATCTCAGGAAGAGCACAAAAGTTCGGAACTCCGTACGAATTACTCGGATCGGTACTGGACCTCCTTCCCTGGCGCGCCGAGCGCGCCAGGGCGGCGCCGGAGTCGCTGGACCCCAGTCCCCCTTGGCGACGCATCCGGTTCCGCCAATATCCGAGAAAGCAAGCCAGGCCCATGAAGTTTGTCCAGCTGCACGCGGCAGGTCCTGCTACGGTGCCATCCCAGCATGCTGGGTGGCGGCTGTTTGTTTGAGCGGGCATGGGAGGCCGTCACGTGTGAGGCCCGGTGTCTCCAGGCTTGGGAAACCGTGGTGTGGATGAGGGTTATGATGATGGTGGGGATAACGACCATGAAGAATATCCCTGGTGACAGTGATGATGACGACCACGATGACAAAGACGATGATGCTGGTGATGCTGGTAAGGCTCATGCTGATGGTGACGGTGATAGTGCTGGTGATGATGATGATGATGATGATGATGATGATGATGATGCTGATGCTGATGCTGATGCTGCTGCTGCTGCTGATGCTGATGCTGATGCTGATGCTGTTGATGATGATGCTGATGATGATGATGCTGATGATGACGATGATGAAGATGCTGATGATGATGATGATGATGTTGATAGTGATGATAATGCTGATGATGATGATGATGATGATGATGATGATGATGATGATGATGATGTTGATAGTGATGATGATGATGATGATGATGATGATGATGATGATGATGATGATGATGATGATGATGGAAATGCGGCTGCTGATGTTGATAGGGGTCGATGATGATGATGCTGATGATGATGACGATGGTGATGGTGATGGTGATGGTAATGATGTTGATGCTTATGAGTATTATGACGATGGTGGTGGTGATGATGCTGATGCTCATGCTCATGCTGATGATGACGATGGTGATGATGACGATGATGCTGAGGCTGATGCTGATGCTGGTGATGATGCTGCTGCTGCTGCTTCTGCTGATGATGATGATGATGAGGAGGAGGAGGAGGAGGATGCGCCTGATAATGATGCTGATGATGAAGCTCGTTGGGGCCGTCTTGGGGCTGTCTTGGCCTCCTGGGTGGTAGTGTTCGGGATCCCTTGGGGCTCTCTTGGGCCGTCTTCGGGCCCTATGACGCCGGCTTTGGGTTCTCTTGGGCTGTCTTGGGGCCCTCTTGGCCATGATGGCTCTCTGGAAGCCATGGTGGGGCCGTCTTGGCGCCGACTTGGGCCGTCGAAGGGCCTGGGTCCCAAGGGAGGCCCTTTCGGGCCGTCTTGGGGCGTCATGGGGCCGTCTTGGATCCTTCGTGCGCCATCGTCGAGTCCTCTTGAGCCGTGTTGAGCTGACGGCAGCCCGAAAAGGCGAGAATGCGAACATCATTCAAGAACCCAAGGGAACTCATTGATTTTGGCTTCTTCGGGCCCTGTTGGAGGTCCTCTTGTGGCCCTATTGGCCCATCTTGGAGGCATCTTAAGCCGTCTTGAAATGATGTTCGGCTGCAATAGGCCGTCTTGGGCCGTCTTCGAGGCAGTTGGGGCCATCTTGGTGTCCTTGGTTGTCTGCACGGGCCGTTTTGGAAGCTCGGGACACAGATCCATTGATTTTAACAAGGGAGCGTGGCTTGGGAGGCCCTGGAGCGCTTGGGAGCAGCGCCTCGGAATGCTTGAAGTGAGCGATCCTCGAGCGGGTGCGCGTGGGACGAGGGGTCTGGAAGGTAGCAGCCATGCGGGAAGCGCGCAATCCTCGAGCGGGCGCGCAGTGAATGAAGCTCCAGGCAGTAGCTGCCATATGGGAAGTGCACCATCCTCAAGCGCGCACACGTGGAAGGGGGTCCAGGCATCAACTGCCTTGACGGAAGTGCACCATCCTCGAGCGGGTACGCGTGGAATGGGGGGTGAGGCATTAGCTGCCTGCTGGAAGTGCACCATCCTCGAGCGGGCACGAGGGAGGATACCTCGGTGAGCAGGGAGGACACATGCGGGAATCTGCTAGTAGGGGTGGTGGTGGTCCCTTATTTCATTGCAAAACTAGCCTGACGAAGAACCCAACCGTATGCAGTTGCATGTGTCGCGAGGGAGATGTGACGAAGGAGGGGGACGCGCAAACTCCGAGTACCGCACGCAATATAGCCTTCTGCCACGAAACGTGTGAGGAGTGTGCCGACATGAGTCGGGAGGACGCCTGCGAACGTCGCCGTTGGGGCCTTCCGTGGAGCTCACTCTGGGGCCACGAAACGTGTGAGGGGTGTGCCGAAATGGGGCGGCGGTGTCGTGCGAACTTTCCCACTGGGGCCTTAGGTGGAGCTCCTTATGGGGCCACCAAACGTCTAAGGGGTGTGTCGAAATTGGGCGGCGGTGCCACGGGACCACGACACGTGTGAGGGGTATGCCGGCATGGGGCGGTGGTGCCACACGATCTTGCCCACAGGGGCCTTCGGTGGAGCTCCCTGTGGGGCCACGAAACGTGTGAGGGGTGTGTCAGGATGGGGCGGCTGTGCCATGCGAACTTTCCCACTGGGGCATTCGGTGGAGCTCCCTATGGGGCCACGAAGCGTGTGAGGGGTGTGCCGAATTGGGGCGGCGGTGCCATGCGAGCTTTCCCACTGGGGCCGTCGGTGTGGCTCCCTATGGGGCCACAAAACGGGTAAGGGTGTGCCGAAATGGGGCGGCGGTGCCATGCGAACTTTCCCATCGGGGCCTTAGGGGGAGCTACCTGTGGGGCCACGAAACGTGTCAGGGGTGTGCCGAAATGGAGCGGCTGTGCCATGTGAACTATCCCACTGAGGCATTCGGTGGAGCTCCCTGTGAGGCCACGAGGCGTGTGAGTGGTGTGCCGAATTGGGGCGGCGGCGCCATGCAAACTTTCCCACTGGGGCCTCTGGCGGAGATCCCTATGGGGCCACGAGGCGTGTGAGGTTTGTGCCGAAATGGGGCGGCTGTGCCATGTGAGCTTTCTCACTGGGGCCTTGGGTAGGGATCCCTATGGTGCCACGAAACGTGTGAGGGGTGTGCCGAAATGCGGCGGCGGTGCCATGCGAACTTTCCCACTGGGGCATTAGGTGGGGCTCCTTATGGGACCACTCAACGTGTGAGGGGTGTGCCGAATTGGGGCGGCTGTGCCATGCAAACTGTCCCATTGGGGCCTTAGGTGGGGCTCCGCATGGGGCCACGAAACGTGTTAGGGGTGTGCCGAAATGGGATGGGCATGCGGAGAGCAGAGGCAGGGAGGGGAGGAGGGAGGAGGGGCAAGAGGGGTGAGGAGGAGGGGGAGGAGGGAGGAACGAGGAGGAACGCGGGGCGCTGTCTCTTCAAAACGAGGACCCAACACCACAGGATGGTTGGGAATGGGAAAGAACCTACCAGACAGCCCTTGGCATTTTCCCACGCCTCAACTTGCCAGGGGCACGATGGCGGATTTATGCTGTATGCTTGTGCTGCCGTTTCTTCGAGATTGCTTTTTGTTCGTTGAACCTAAAACGTCCGCCCCCCCCCGTCACAGTAACGAACGTACGAGATGGGGAGGCGGGCCAGCCCCCCAGCAGCTATGGCGCCGTGGTCACAGGCAAGGTGTGGTGTTGGCAGGCATCGGATAGCCTACAGTCGCCTCCAGAGGTGGTCGTCGTCGTCGACGTCGTCGTCGTCAACGTCAACGTCAACGTCGTCGTCGTCGTCGTCGTGACCGTCGTCGTTTCGTTGTCGTCAACGTCGTCGTCGTCGTTGGCGTCTGCATCGACGTCTTCGTCGTCGTCGTCGTCGTCGACCTCGTCGTCGGCCTCGCTGTCGTCCCCAACGTCGTCGTGGTGTGGTGATCACGTCGTCATGATCGTCGTCGACGTCGTTGTCGTCGTCCTCGTCGTCGTCGCAGTCGGCGTCGTCGTTGTCGTTGTCGTCTCCGAGGGCCTCGAAGGGCCTCCAGACGCCTCCAGAGGCTCCTGGAGATTGCCTGAGTCCTCCAGAGACCTTTGGAGACCTTCAGAGGCCGCCGTCGTCGTCGTCGTCGTCGTCGTCGTCGTCGTCGTCGTCGCCGCTTTCGTCGTCGTGGTCGTCGTCGTCGTTGCGCAATCGTCGACATCGTCGTCGTCGTTGTCGTCGTCTGTGTGGGCCTCGAAAGGCTTCCAGACGCCCCCAGAGGCCTTCCGAGACCTTCCGAAGCTTGTAGGGACCTATGGAGACCTTCAGTACAGGCCGTCGTCGTCGTCGTCGTCGTCATCGTCGTTGTCGTCGTCGTCCTCATCTTCGTCGTCGTCGTCGGTGTCGTCGTCGTCGTCGTCGCCTTCGTCCTTGCCGTCGTCGCGTCGCCCTCGTCCTCGTCGTCGTCGTCGTTGTCGTTGTCGTCGTTGTCGTCGTTATCGTCGTCGTCCCCGTCCTCGTCCCCGTCCTCGTCCTCGTCTCCTTCGTTTTGAGGGCTTCGAAGGCCTGCAGACGCCTCCACTCCAAAGGCCTCCAGAGACATCCTGAGGCCATCGGATACTTCTGGAGACCTGCAGTGGCCATCGTCGTCATCGTCGTCGTTGTCGTCGTCGTTCTCGTCGTCGTTGTCGTTGTTGTCGTTCTAGTCGTCGTTCTCGTCCTCGTTCTCGTCGTCGGTCTCGTCGTCGTCGTCGTGGTGGTCGTCGTCGTCGTCGTCGTAGTCGTAGTCGTCGTCGTCGTCGTCGTCGTCGTCGTCGTCATCGCCGTCGCCGTCGTCGCCGTAGCCGTCGTCGTCGTCGTCGTAGTCCTCGTCGTCGTCGTCGTTGTCGTCGTCTTCGCGGGCCTCGAAGGGCCTCCAGACGTCTCCGGAGACCTCCCGAAGCCTGTGGAGACCTTTTTGCAGATGTTCAGAGGCGGCCGCCGTCGTCGTCGTCATCGTCGTCGTCGTTCTCGTCCTCGTCCTCGTCCTCGTCCTCGTCCACGTCGTCGTCGTCGTCGTCGCCCTCGCCGTCCTCGTCCTCCTCCCCGTCATCGTCCTCGTCGACTTCGTCGTCCTTGCACTCGTCGTAGTGGTCGGCGTCGGCGTCAGCGTTATCGTTATCGTTGTTGTTGGCGTTGTCGTCGTCGTCGTCGTTCTCGTCGTGTTCCCCGTCATCGTCCTCGTCCTCCTCGTCGTCGTTTCCGAGGGCTTCGGAGGCCTGAAGACGCCTCAGAGGCTTCTGGAGAGATCCTCAGGCCTCTGGAGACTGCTGGGGACCTTCATTGGCGGCCCTCGTCGTAGTCGTCGTCGTCGTCGTCGCAGTCGTCGTTCTAGTCGTCGTCGCCGTCGTCGTTGTCCCCGTCCCTGTCCTCGACCTCGTCCATGCCCTCGTCCTCGGTTGTCGTCGTCGTCGTAGTCGTCGTCGTCCGGCGCCCAGAGCCTGCCGACATTACCGTTACCCACGAGGGCCCGAAGTCCCCGCCCCCCCCCTGGTCACGGAAGTTGCGCGGGGGGAGGGGGGGATCAAAAGCATTCTTTTCCGCTTGGTGCCCGATGCGCGGTTCCAGTGCCCCGTGTGCCGCTTCGACCGCGCTGAGCGCGCGCCCGCCAGCGCTGACGACTAAAAGGAGTATGTGGTTTTCCTGCCGCCCGTAGGCGTTAGAATGGAGGCGATTGCCGTTCCACGGGTTTAGGGTCAGATGTGGGGTCAGATTGGAACTCTGAGCTGCTGCGCGCGCTCCCGCTTCTCACGGAGAACCCTTGAGCCAGAGTGAGCGTATCGTGGATTGGACCTAAAACGTAAGTGCAGAGTTTTGCAAGGGACAGCTTTTCAATCGCATGCGCTCTAGAGCCGTTCGCATTCGCCGACGACTAGAAAGCTTATTCTTGCGTGGGAATTCACCCAAGGACCGACCACGCTGTTTAGCTTGGTTTGGGCCCTTGTTGTGTTTTCGTTTCGCTTTTCGTTGTTGTTTCGTTTTGCTGTTCGTTGTTGTTTTGAACGCCCCGTTTCGTCGTCCCTTTCGGTTTGGCGCCGGCTTCGTTTCAACGTTCGTTCTGAACGCTGGGCCTCGTGTCGTTGTTCGCTGTAACCGACACTTCGCTTTGAACTTCGTTGCGGTCGGTGCCAGCATTCGCCTGTGACCGCCGCCCGTGGGATCGATGCATCCCCAGATCCACCGCCTCCCGGGGTCCCGGCACACCTGCTCCGCAGGCAGAGGATATATGGATGATTCGACGCTTGGCACCTGAGCTGCTCCGGGTCGCTTGAACTATACACGGTGTTCCGGCGATCGCGTGGACCATCCTCGCTCTGACTTCGTCTTGCGTTAAGTCGGGCGTGTCCCTCTACAGGAGGAATATTCAAAAATAGTCAAAACATAGCCTGGGACATTTGTTTGACTATTTCTTTGTATTTTGTTGGCACTTTTGGAGTATTTCCCTACCTAGGCTCTGCGTAGAAGGGTTCTTACCCTGTATGCTTAAGGGGCCGGGCAGTGGTCCCCGCCCCAGGATCCGCCCCGCGGTTTCCCCAGTGATGTTCCCTTAGCTTAGCGTTGCTTATTCCCCACCTAGGCTCTGCCTAGAAGGGTTCGTACCCTGTCAGCTTAAGGGGCTGGGCAGTGGTCCCCGCCCCGGGCGGTTCCCCCAGGATCCGCCCCGCGGTTCCCCCAGTGACGCTCCCTTAGCTTAGCGTTGCTTATCTCATATTAGCTTAGCTTATTTCATCTTAGCTTAGCTTAGCTTCATCTTAGCTCAGGTTTATCTTAGCTTAGCTTACCTTCATCTTAGCTTCGCTGAGCTTTAGCATAGCACAGCATAGCATAGCATAGCGTTTCATAGCATAGCGCAGCATAGCATATCATATAATAGCCCATCATAGCATATCATCGCGCAGCATAGCATAGCATAGCATAGCATAGCATAGCATTGCCCAGCATATCATAGCATAGCGCAACATATCATAGCATAGCATAGCATGGCATGGGTGTAATTCCCTACCTAGGCTCTGCCTAGAGGGTTAGCTTAGCTTAGCTTTGCATAGCGCAGCGCAGCGCTGCATTAGCATAGCATAGCATAGCATAGCATAACATAGCCAAGCATATCATAGCATAGCATAGCATAGCATAGCGAATCATAACACAACATATCATAGCATCGCATAGCATAGCGCAGCTTAGCATCGCATATCATAGCATAACTTAGCATAGTACAGCGCAGCATGGCATAACATAGCTTAGCATAGCATATCATAGCATAGCATAGCGCAGCATAGCATATCATAGCATAGCATAGCATAGCATAGCGCAGCATAGCATGGCATAGCATAGCATAGCATAGCATAGCAACTAATGCTGCTTTCCTAGGGGCTCCAACTTCTAGGTAGGGTCGCACTGGGGTAATTTTGATTTTTCGTCCAAATCCCCCTGTAGGGGGATAGGCCCGACCTCGTCTTGCAGCACAGGGGGAGAACGAAGACAGAACGAAGGCCAGCGAAGACAAAATGAAAACGAAGCACACAGGTTCATGGGGAAACCAAGAGGTACCGATACCGCTACTACCCGGACCTCTCCCTGGTGCGTTTTGACTAAAAAAAGGATGCGCATCCAGCGGTGGCGACGAGGGCATCCCGGGAGGCTCAAAAAGGGGAGAACGAGGGAAGGGTAGCGCTATGGGAACCTTGTCCTCCTCTGAGTTCAGCTCGAGCCCGGTGCTGTTTTGGCTCTCCTCCCCGAGGCGCTCGCGCTGGCGAACGCCCTCTGCGAGGTCTGCACCACGCCGGAGGGCGCGAGCGACGCCCAGTGCGCCCGGCGCTTGGAGGCGGCCGCGGCGCTGGTGGGCGCCTGCACCATGCGGCACCTCTTCACCATTCGAGCGGGGGATCGGCCTCATTCGGCGGCGAGCCCAGGGGGTCCGAGGAGGAAAAGGTACCCATACCTCTACCCTTCCCTCGATTTTTCCCCTTTTTGGGCCTCCTGGGAGGCCGTCGTCGCCACCGCTGGATTCGCCTTGAAATCCTGGTCCGAACGCACCCCAGGAGAGGTCCAGGGAGTAGCGGTACCGGTACCTTTTGATTTCCCCAGGGAGGGGGGGGAAGCGAGAAGGGGAAGGCCTTCTCAGAAGGCTCGGAAGCCCCCCTGGCCTTCTAAGAAGTTTTCTAAGCCTTCCCCGAAGACACATACAAGCTTCTCGGAAGGCGCTGGGGGCTTCTGAGAAGTCCAGCCGCCTTCTGAGAAGGCCTTTTCCTTCTCACTTCCCCCCCTCGCTCGCCGCCAATACATAATTTAGTTACCCCATAATTGCTTTTCTCGTCGAGTCATGCGTAGAATGTTCGTAGATCAACGCACATTCTACGCACTTCTCATGGATTCGACGACACATCCATCGGGGATCAATTGATTATGTAGTCGATCCCCTACTCGAACCATGCGCCTGGGGGGCACCGCGGAGGCAGAGCGGCTGTGCCGTGAGGCGCTGCAGCGGCTGCTCCGCGAGAAGCGCGTAGAGGTTCAGGGGGCAACATTGGATGTTCGGGATCGAGGCTTCGGGGTCGTTCTCACTGGCTCTCGGCGGCCACCCAGCCTCGGGATGCTCTCCAGCAGCTGCGCCTCGCCGAGAGTGTTCTGTTTGTGCCCGGATCGCTCCGAACGGCCGCTGGAGATCCGAGATCTGATCCGAAAGTTGGACGACGAGGATCAGCAGAGGGCATACGTATGCTCAGGTGGGGAGTGCATCGACCTCCAATCGCCCATTGATCGCCAATGGGGGCCCCATAGCCCAAAGACCACCCCGCCCAGAGGAACTTGGGGATTCGATGTCGGGGGGCTATCGCCGATCTATTGTCCATGTATCGCCGACTCTTGGCCGACGCTTTCCCCCGAGCCAGTCCCCCCTCACCGTTGCCCTTCCGAGGTGCGGGTCGCGGGCCAGAGCGCGCTCGCGCCCCTCTTCGGGCTCGATGGCCCCGAGGCCGGGGGGGGCAAGAAGAGTGTTCGCGGCTCGGTCGGTTCGGCTGGGCCGCAGTCGATTGCATTCGGTCGGTTCGGTTTTTCATCGTGTCGATGGCCGCGCCGCTGCGGCCTTTAGGCTGCTCTGCGGCCCGTCGATGCTGGTCGGCTTGCGGTATTGCTGTCGCCGTGGACGGCTTCAGCTGATGCCGCTAGGCACGCTAGGTTCGTGTTGCGTTGACGGTGGGGGCGGCCCCACCGCTGGCGTTCAAGGTTGGATGCCGCGATCAGCCGATACAGAGCGACCCTGCGAGATCGGAAAGCCGTTGTCGTCGCTCAAGGCTGGCCGATCCAGCGCGGCGTCGTCACGACACGAACCTGCCGTACACCAGCGCTGGGTGTCGGCGGTTGGGGGCGTTGGTGCCGGCACGGAGTCTAACTCTTACTCTGCGGCCATCTGCAAACTTTGCCTTCGCGGCTGCAGTCGACGCTGGGTTATCTGACACTCCCGCTGGTGATTTTGGCTGTAGACATCCAGGAGGATTCTGAAACCCAGCCAGACTCGCAGAAAGAAGGGTTCACGAGAGCTTGCCTACTTACGGCGCCACTGCAGCGGCAGTGCACGCGCAGGGCCTCGCTTCCGTCGCGGAGCCATGCTTGGGGCAACATCCTGGTGGCTTCTTGGGGGGGCAGCGTGCAGGTGCCACGCCAGCCACTAGCGGAGGAGCCGCCTTGGTTTTTATTCGCCCATTACCGACCCACAGCTTGTCGGCGGTAAAATGGGCTCTCGTTGCGCGACGAGTAGTTCCACCCCGGGATTTTCAGCGGGCGACGAGCGGTGTAAGATCAACTTGTCCGCCGTCGGGGACGCATGCCCCAGGGCGGCCAACGAGGCCGTTAAGTTTTTTGTTCCTTGGCTTGCTCGCTCTTCGCTCGCTGGGCTGGGCCCCTCCTGTGCAGCGCTCCAGCCAGGACTCTCCGAGGCTCCTGGCCCCCACACCGCTGGGCAGCCAAGGCAGGCCTGGGGCCAGGGGAACCCCCGCCGCATCGCCGAGGCACCGGCGATGCGGCGCGATCCGGAGTCCCGACGTCGCCAGAGCATCGCTCGGACGGGACTATAGGACGAGTCAGCGGGCGAAGAAGGGTATGGCATAAACTTTTCCGCCGTTGCCCCAGGGCGGCTGGAAAGTTTCTAAACCCTTACGGTACCACCGTAAGGGTCTAAACTTTCCAGCCGCCCTGGGACAGGCGGAAGAGTTCATTTTATACCCTTCTTCGCCCGTTAAAACGAGGTAAATCCGCTTCAGAGCGTTATGGAACACTCTCAGAGCGTTCCAGAACGCTCCGAGAAGGCCGCGGCGCCCGAGGCATCCTGCAGAGTCGTCGGATCTGAGAGATTCTCTGTAAGAACGGTTTTTTGAAGGCAGATCTGCCTTCAAAAAACCGTTCTTACAGAGTAGACCGATTTTTTGAAGGCAGATCTGCCTTCAAAAACCGCTCTTACAGAGTATATCCTGACCCGATTTTATATTTGCCCTGGCATCGTCTTAATCGCCGACCGGGCGCGGTCAACATTTGGGAGGCCTCCAGGGGCGGAGCTGGCCGCGGCGACGGGGCAGCACGCCCTCCTCCCCCCCGGAGGCCCAAGCGGACCAGAGAGGAGGGGAGGAGGAGGAGGAGGAGGAGGAGGAGGAGGAGGAGGAGGAGGAGGAGGAGGCAGGAGGCAGGAGCAGAGCAGGAGCAGGAAGGAGGAGCAAGGAGGAGAGGAGGAGGAGGAGGAGAGGAGCAGGAGCAGAGCAGGAGCAGGAGCAGGAGGAGGATCAGGATGAGCATAGGACGAGGAGCATGAGGGCAGGGAGGAGAGGAGCAGGAAGAGGAGGATGAGAGCAGGAGGAGGAGGACGACGAGGATGAGGGAGGAGGAATGGAGGACAGGAGCCTGAGCAGGAGCAGGAGCAGGAGGGGAGGCAGCCGGAGGGAGGAGGAGGAGAGGAGGAAGGAGGAGGATGAGGAAGGAGGAGGAGAGGAGAGGCGGAGAGGGCAGGAGCAGGAGGAGGCAGGAGGAGCAGAGAGGAGGAGGAGCAGAGGAGAGGAGCAGGAGGAGAGGAGGAGGAGCAGAGGAGCAGGAGGAGGAGGGGCATCTCGTCTGTACCGGTGTCAATGGGTATCAATGGCAGGAGGAGGAGGAGGAGGACGAGGAGGTGAGGAGTAGGAGTCAAAGTGGTAGGAGAAGGGAGCAGAAGGAGGAGGAGGAGGAGGAGCGGAGAGGAGGAGGAGCAGAGGAGGGAGGAGGAGGAGGAAGAGGAGGGAAGGAGGAGGAGGAGAAGGAGCAGGAGCAGGAGGCAGGAGCAGGGCAGGCGGACGCGGAGGACGAGAGGAGGGCAGGAGCAGGAGCAGGAGGAGGAGCAGGAGCAGGAGAGGAGCAGGAGGAGGAGGAGGAGGAGGAGGAGGAGGAGGAGGATGGGCATCTCGTCCGTGCCGGTATCAATGGGTATCAATGGCACGCCGCCGCTGGAAGCCCCGTCAGCGTGTTGCTCCTGCGCTCTGCCCAGCCATCGTGTGCTGGATCCCCGTCTTCCTCCCGCCCTCTTCCTGGCCTGACCTCCTGCCTCCCGCCCTTCCTCCTCTTTCCCTCCTCTTTCCTCCTGCCCCTCCTCTTTCTCCTCCCTTCCTCCTGCCCTCCTCTCCTCCTCCTTTCCTCCTCCTCCTCCTCCTCCTCTCCTCCTCCTCCTCCTCCTCCTCCTGCTCCTCCTCCTCCTCCTGCTCCTCCTGCTCCTCTGCTCTGCCTCCTCCTCCTCCTCCTCCTCCTCCTCCTCCTCCTCCTCCTCCTCCTCCTCCTTTTCCTCCTCCCATACCTGCCTCCGCCCTCCGCATGTCTATTTCGGCGAGCCACTCACACGTTTCGAGCCCGCACGAAGACCTGTTGCTCCTCCGACCGTAACGCGCTGATGAGCTGCCCACGACGGCGTTCCTTTGATCGGAGGTGAGGGGGTGAGATCGAAGTGGAACGGAGAGCCCCCCTACCGGGAAATCGGTTTTGGTTTCGTGTTCGTGCGTGCCGTGCTTGCGGGCGAGGCGAAGCTGCGTGGGCGGGCGAGAAGAAAGTCTCCTCCGGCTGAGGCGCGGCCGGACCAAATGTTTCCTTTCCGGGGGCCGGTGGGGCGCGGTGTCCCGCCGGTGTCCCGCCTCCGGCTGAGGCGCGGCCGGACCAAATGTTTCATTGCCGGGGCCAGTGGGGCGCGGTGTCCCGCCGGTGTCCCGCCGGTGTCCCGTCGTTGTCCCGATGATGATGATGATGATGATGATGATGATGATGATGATGATGATGATGATGATGATGATGATGATGATGATGATGATGGATGTGATGATGATGAGATGATGATGATGATGATGATGATGATGATGATGATGATGATGATGATGATGATGTGATGATGATGATGATGATGATGATGATGATGATGAGATGGTGATGATGGTGATGATGGTGGATGGGTGATGGTGATGGTGATGGTGATGGTGATGGTGATGGTGGTGGTGGTGTGGTGGTGATGGTGGTGATGATGATGGTGATGATGGTGATGATGGTGATGATGGTGATGATGATGATGATGATGGTGATGATGGTGATGATGGTGATGATGGTGATGATGATGATGATGATGGTGATGATGGTGATGATGGTCATGATGGTCATGATGATGATGATGACGTTGATGACGATGATGTTCCAGATGATGATGATGATGATGATGATGATGATGATGATGATGATGATGATGATGATGATGATGATGATGATGATGATGTTGATTATGAGATCTATAGTCAGATCGATTGTGAGATCGATAGTGAGACCGAATGTGAGATCGATTGTGAGATCGATAGTGAGATCGATAGTGAGATCGATCGTGAGATCGATTGTGAGATCGATAGTCAGATCGATCGAATGAAATAGATCGAGTGAGATCGATTGTGAGATCGATCGAGTGAGATCGATCGAGCGACACCGATAGTGAGATCATTAGTGAGATCGATAGTGAGACCGATCGAGTGAGACGTTGGTTCCTCCCCCCCCCTTAACCTCCTTATCACCCGAAGGGTGGTCGTATAGGTACTGTTCTGAACCCCCGACGTCTGCATCGGTATGTCCACAGGACCCGGCCCCCCTGCTGGGGGGCCACCCTGGCCGGTTTTTGGAGCCGCGCCCGGTCGTGGTGGCGCGAGCCTCGAGGATGCGTTCCCGAGGCAAGCCTGGAGCGCCGCCGCCGCCGCCTCCGCCTCCGCCGCCGCCGCCGCCGCCGCCGCCGCCGTCGTCGTCGTCGTCGTCGTCGTCGTCGTCGTCGTCGTCGTCGTCGTCGTCGTCCCCACACATCCTAACGTGTGCTTGTCTTTCCGTCCGCGGCTCAGGTCTGCGACGAGCCCAGAGGGGAAGCGAGAAGGGGCGGGCCCTCTCAGAAGGCTCGGAAGCCCCCATGGCCTCCTGAGAAGTTTTGTCAGCCTTCCCCGAAGGCACAGAAAACCTTTCAGAAGGCTCGAAGGCTTCTGAGAAGCCCCGCCGCCTTCTGAGACGGCCTCTTCCTTCTCACTTCCCCCCCCCCGCTCGCCGCCGACCAGAGGTCCCGACCCCTTCTCTGGGGACAGTTTTGTTCGTCACGGGCCAAGTTTTCTATGGTCCCGGTGTCCGATGTCGGGCCCTGGGGGCCGAAATCGGGGAGAGGCGCTGGGATTGAACACGTCATACTCTCAGAGACCTGGGGCGTCGGGAGCGGCGTCCACGCGCCTTTTGCCCCCCCCCCCCCCCCCCCCCCCTCCACCCACCCACACTCAGGAGGGAAAGAAACACACAGACACAATTAATCGACGATCCCCCAGAAAATATGGGAAAATATGGGCAGTGGGGGGGAAGACAAAAACCCCGAAAATATGGCAAAATATGGGGAACCTTTTTATTTGTGTGTATTTATTTGTGTGTCATGGGGCCCCTTCACACACCACCCCACACACCCACCCCTGGTGAGGCGTGCCGTGCGCGCGCCAAGCAGCTGGCGGCCCTGGGCAGAAGCGCCGACTCCGTCGACGAGGCTGTGCACGGCCTGGGCGCGATGCTCAAGGCTTGACGAGAGAGAACCGATCCAGGCTCAAGTCGGGCGCGTCCCTCTACAGGAGGAGTACGTATTTCAAACATAGTGCAGAAATAATCCGGGGACGATTGTTTGAGTATGTTTGAGCATGTTTGATTCTTTTTGACTGTTTTTAATTCTTCGTCCAGAATCCGTCTGTTGGAGGGCACGCCCGACCTAAATCTAAGCCTCCCAGATGGAGTCGGAGTGTATGGGGTCGGAGGGTCACACCGCATCGCCGATGCCTTGGCGATTTGGATCCCGATTCGTCGTCGATGCATCGCAGGCGTCGCCGTTGCATCGCCGATACATCGGCGATACGGTGCAATCCTCAGACCCCCACGTACTCGGACCTCACCTAGGAGGCTCCTGATCGAAGAAGAAAGCACGGCATAAACATAGACTTTCGGAGCTCCGCGCGGCTTTTTAGGGTCGGCGATGGACACCCCTGGCGTCGCGTATGCCGCCGCCCCCTGGCGCGCGGGGCCCAGCGTGGATCCAAGAAGCCCTCGCGGACCTGCGACCTGCGAACATTGATTCTCGTGGTGCTTCCTGTAGCTAGGCCCTAGCGAACTATGCACATGCACCGGCCCTGGCCCCGCGCGGACCTCCAAACATTGATTCTCATGGTGCTCTTCGTAGCCGGGACGAACTATGCACACGCATCGACCCTGGCAAGGGCCCATCCTGGACACCTGGGGCTTTGGCCAGGGGGAGGAGGAGGAGGAGGAGGAGGAGGAGGAGGAGGAGGAGGAGGCCTGTGCACACCCCGCGACGAAGAGTAGAGGTCCCAGAGACTTTTCTTCTTCTTATTCGAATTATCAATATTATCGTTGGCATTCGTATGATTATGATTCGTAGTAGTATTATTCTTCTTCATATTACGATTCGTACTATAATTGTTGTTATGAGTCTTGTTCCTCCTCATCCTCCTCCTCCTCCTCCACCTCCTCCTCCTCCTCCTCCTCCCCCTCCTCCTCCTCCTCCTCCTCCTCTCCTCCTCCTCTTCCTTCTCCTCCTGCCCCTCCTCCTCCTCCTCCTCCTTCCTCCTCCTCCTCCTCCTCCTCATCACATCTTCATCCTCATCCTCCTCCTCTTCCCCCTCCTCCTCCTCCTCCTCCCCCTCCTCCTCCTCCTCCTCCTCCTCCTCCTCCTCCTCCTCCTCCTCCTCCTCCTCCTCCTCCTCCTCCTCCCCCCCTCCTCCCCCTCCTCCTCCGCCTCCTCCGCCTCCTCTCTCTCCGCCTCCTCCGCCACCGCCTTCTCCTCCTCCTCCTCCTCCTCCTCCTCCTCCTCCTGCTCCTCTTCCTCCTCCCTCCTCTCGTCGCGGGGTGCGCACAGGCCTCGTCGGCCAGGAGGACACAAGGGGGAGGAAGAGGAGGAGGAGGAGGAGGAGGAGGAGGAGGAGGAGGAGGTGGAGCCCCGTGCCTCCGGGACCTCTGCTCTTCGTCGCGGGGTGCGCACAGGCCACGTCGGCCAGGAGGATACACCAGGCGTTCCAGGAAGGGCCTTCGAGGGTCGTAGGAATGGTCATTCCTCCTGCGGCGGAGGCGCGGCGGCAGCAGAAGGAGGCCGCAGGCGAGGCTGACTCCGCCGGCGGAAGCCGGCGGAAGCTCGGCGGAAGGCGGCGGAAGTGAAAGATGCGCCCCCAAGAGATGGAAACGTGTTTGGGCTCGGGGTTGTCGGAATCGCCCATATGCGCCGATCCAGGACCCAGGAGACGTCATGGCTTCGCAGTAGATTGCCGGCAACGTCGTATCGGAGGGGCGCGTGCGCCATTGCACAGTTCCCCAGCGCCGTCTCTCGAAGAAGAAAAAGGGCATCAACATAAACTGTTGGCTCTCCGCGCGGATTTCTTGGATCTGCGCTGGCCCTCCCCCGCGGCGGCGCCTCCGGAGCCGCCCTTGGCGCGCTCCGCGCGCCAGGGAGGGGGGTCCAGCGCAGATCCAAGAATTGCACGCGGAACACCAAAAGTTTATGGTTATGCTTATGGTGCTTGTTCTCCTTCTCCTCCTCCGCCTCCTCCTCCTTCTCCTCCTCTTCCTCGTCCTCCTCCTCCTCTTCCTCCTCCTCCTCCTCTTCCTCCTCCTCCTCCTGCCTTTTCTCCTTCTAGTCTCCCCCCTGGGGGGCGCGTGCGGCCCCCGGCGAGCGGTCTGGGCCTGGGCCTGGCCGGACCCGGCCTGGGCCTGGGACGGGCCTGGCCAGGGCCAGGGCCCAGGCACACCCAGACCTGAAGTCGGGCGCGTCGCTGTACAGGAGGAATGTTCCAAAATAGTTTCAAGAAAACGGGGGCGATGCTTCTACTATGTTTGGCTATTCTTGAATACGGTGGGGGCGTTGATTAAAGAATGTGCCCAGGAGGCTTCAGACCCTGGAGGGTTCCTTCTCTGATGAGGGCGGCGGTGATATCCACGGCCAAGCCTCGGTTGGAGTTTCACTGGCCTCCAGACCCTGGATTCCTTGTCTAAGGGGTCAATGCAAACGGGGGTCAGCCAGGGCACTGGATCCTGCAGGATCCTGCGAAGCCCCCCTCTGGCTGACCCGGGTTAGCGAGCCGCGAGGTGGCCGCGCGTATTGGTTGACCCGGGAGACCTGCGCTGCTGTTTTTGTTTCTTGCATTGCAGTTTTTGGTTTCCTGCTGACCCCGGTCTGGATTGACCCGTGTCAGAAGATCCCCGAAGTCGGGCACGTCGTTCTACAGGAGGAATGTTCAATTTTTTAAATAAAAAAACAAGGGAGATGTTTCTGACTTGTTCACGACGCGGACCCCCGGAGGTGACGACCCACTCCCCAAGACTGGCTCCTCAGCCGGAGTCGCTTGTTGACGGTCGCGGGGCCCGGCGAGGGCCCCCAGAGGCCGATCGTGTGAAGGAGCTGGCCGTCGTGAGTCTTGCCAAGGCGCGATGGGGCCTGGACGTGTCGGCACCGCCCAGACCTACTTCTGCTGTGTGCGTGGGCCCCGCCAGGGCGGCGCGCACGCTGAGACATCTCGTAGCAGAAGCCCTGTGGGGGGCGCTTTCCGTCCATGCTGCTCGGGGGTCGATGTTCCCCTGGCAGTGCTTGCACTCGAGGGTCCTCGCTTCTTGTCTAAGGAACTGAGGCGTGTCTTCGGTCTGGCTGCCATGTGGCCGCCGTTTCCGCCCCGTCACCGCCTCGTCGCCGCCCATCGTCTGAGCCGCGTCTTCGGTCTGGCGGCTGTGTGGCCGCCGTCGCCGCCCCGTCGTCGCCCGTTGTCTGGGCCGTGTCTTCGCTCTGGCGGCTATGCGGCCGCCGTCGCCGCCCCGTTGCCGCCTCGTCGCCGCCCGTGCACTGCTACCCCGTGATATGCATTGCAGTGCATTGCGTTGCAGGGTTCGCCTTGCATGGTTTGCATTGCGTTGTCTTGCCTTGCATTGCATTGGTTGCGCCACTAGTACTGTACAACATAGATTGCAACACATGTATTTATATATATATATATATGTATTGCGCCACATCGATTGCATCACACATATTGCAAGCCATAGATCGCACAACACATACAGCACCACGTCGACTTCACGCATGTATTGCGCCACATATTTTGCACCACCTAGATCGGACAACATAGACTTCACCTGATAGAGGTTGCACATCAAATACTGCGCTACGTAGAATGCAAAACCCAGATTGCAGCACGTGGATTGTACAACTTATCTATATATATATATATATATGTCTATGTCTATATGTTGCACAACCATAATGCACCACACAGGTAACACCAGATAGATAGCACCACAAATACAGCACAGCATGTATTTGAACACATGCTTGTTTTGCACACCCTAGATCCCACCATATGAATTGCACCACATAGAGTGCACAACTCGGATTGCACCGCGTAGATTGCACCATATTCGCTGCACCACATAGAACGCACCACATAGGTTGTACAACATATATTATACGCATCGAGTGTACCACGTAGGTTGCACCACATAGATTGCACAATATAGTTTGCGCGACACAGGTTGCTAGTATCACACTGTTCGGGGTCCACGCTGGCTGAAACAGTGTACGGCTTGTGTACCACATATTCGTGTCGGACGTGCACCTCCAACATCAGCACATGGCACGAAATGGTGTTCTGCGTCACAATATGAGCGACGCAGCATGGGGTTGTCTGCGCCGACATTGGCGCGTAAGCTGCCCGTTAAGGTCGCGCGTAAGCGCCCTCGCTTCCAATGTGGCGTGCCGCACCGGCGGCCAGCGTGAGACGCGGCGTAAGGTCGCTATGTCCTCTCGGGTAAGACCCGTTGTTGATCGTCGCCCACAGGGTACTCGATTGTTCTTCTGCATCGCAATCTGCCTCAAGGGAGGAGAAAACACCCAGACCCGATACTTGGCGCTTCCTACACGGCCTTGGGCGTTCACTGCACAGCCCTGCCCTGGTCGATTCTCGCCGTGGGTGCGTCTACTACACGGCGTCGCGTGTCGGGGTGATTCTTACGGGGGTGGGATACTCTGGCCTCCTAACCCAGAGATCCGTCGCGACTTGTTCAGTGCGGGGCCCCCGGAAGTCTCGACCCACTCCCCAGGACCGGTTTTTCATCCTGAGGCGTTTTTTGACGGCCCCGGGGCCCGGCGAGGGCCCCATGGAGGCCGAGAATCGCGAAAAACCTCCGCCCTGATTTTTTCGATGCATTGGATCTCTGGGCCTGGCCGACGAGGCCTGTGCGCACCCCGCGACGAAGAGGAGGAGGAGGAGGAGGGGCAGGAGGAGAAGGAAGAGGAGGAGCTTGAGGAGGAGGAGGAGGAGGAGGAGGAGGAGGAGGAGAGGAGGGGCAGGAGGAGGAGACGAGGAGGAGGAGTGGAGGAGGTGGAGGATAGGAGGAGGAGGAGGAGGAGGCCTGTGCGCACCCCGCGACGAAGAGCAGAGGCCCCGGAGGCACGGGGCTCCGCAGGCCCCTCG
Source organism: Prorocentrum cordatum (assembly GCA_963575745.1). NCBI lineage: Eukaryota > Dinophyceae > Prorocentrales > Prorocentraceae > Prorocentrum > Prorocentrum cordatum. The sequence continues at coordinate 93,394 of CAUYUJ010016214.1, read as the reverse complement.
CCGCTCTCGGGCCTGCCGTGGCCCTGCGCAGGCCCCATCGGGGCCGCGAGCAAGCACCACTCGGGGATGGAAGCCCTGCCCATCCTCCTCCTCCTGCCCCCCTCCTCCTCCTCCTCCTCCTCTTCCTTTATCTTCTGCGTATTTTTATTGATATTAGTATTATTATTGTTATTTATTATTATTATTATTATTATTATTATTATTATTATTATTATCATTATTATTAGTAGTATTATTTTTTATTAGTAGTAGTATTATTATTATCATTATTCGTATTTTTATTATGAGTATTATTATTTGTATTATTATTAGTCGTATTAGTACTGTTTTAATACTGATAGTATTATTATTAGTATCCCCTCCGTCTTATTATTATGTGGCTTCTTCTTCTTATTGATATGATTATATTGTTTCTTCTGCTTCTTATTATTATTCGTTTTCTTATTCTTCTTCTTCTTCTTATTATTGTTCTTCTTCTTCTTCTTCTTCTTCTTCTTCTTCTTCTTCTTCTTCCTCCTCCTCCTCCTCCTCCTCCTCCTCCTCCTCCTCCTCCTCCTCCTCCTCCTCCTGGCCAGAGCCCCAGGCGTCCAGGATGGGCTCCGGCTAGGGTCCGTGCGTGTGCATAGTTCTTCTCCTGCCTCCTCCGAACCCGAGAGGTGGCTGGCAGCCTCGGGGTCCCGCCCTGGCTGGGCGCCGTCATCGAGGCGCTGGCGCAGGCGGGCGGCGGCGCGCACCCCCCTCCCCGCGGCCAGTCGCGAGCCCTGCCTCTGCAGGGTGCAGTCGGCTCCAGCAGTGGCGACGCGTCGCCGCTTGCCTATAGCAAGAGGGGAATCACACACACACACACACACACACACACACACACACACACACACCACACACACACAGAGACACACACACACACACAGAGACACCATTCATCGTCGACCCCCAGGAAAGCACGGGGAAAGATGGGAAACGGGGGGGGGGGGAACACGAAAACCCAGAAAGTAGAGGGAAAGATAGGGAATCCCACGATGTGTGATTATTCGTTGAATCGCTTCGCTCATTCCGCCGGCCCATATTGCATCACTGGTGCTACGTGTTTGTGTGACCGTGGTGAGCGAGGAGGAGGAGGAGGAGGAGGAGGAGGAGGAGGAGGAGGAGGAGGAGGAGGAGGAGGGGGGCCTCTTGGGGGCTTCTTGTGGGGTTCTCTTGGTGGCTCTTGGCAGCCTCTTGGAGCCTCTTGGGAGGCTCTTGGGGGCTTCTTAGGGTCTCCTGGGCGCCTCTCGGGGCCGAGGGCTCGAAGTGTCCGTTCAGGTTCCCCGTCTGGCCCCTCTTGGGGCCGTCCTGGGGATATCTTGCGCCGTCTTGGAGGCCTCTTGGGCCGTCTTAGGGCCCTCTTGGGGCTCTCTTGGAGGCCTCTTGGGCCGTCTTGGGGCGATATTTGGCGCATCTTGGGCCGTCTTTGAGCGTCGGGAAGCCGAACAGATGAGAACGCCAAGTCGCTGAAATAAGGAACAGTTTGGGTAAGAAAGGGGCTCGATATTCCTTAAGGCCTTCTATGGCTTTTCCCTGTAGCCTTCCTCGTGCACGCAGGCGCTTGTGGGGCCAAAAAGGGGCTTCGTTCCTTGTTTATCGTTCCTTCTTGCAGCAGCCCGACTGTATGCCCCTCGAGACCCGAGGAGAGCAGCCTGCATCCCCATCAGGGGGGGTAGATCGGCCAGGCCCACGGGTGGGCCCCCGCAGCACTGGCCTGCGCGCCTGCATCTGCAATCCCCGGGCGACCCCCCCCCGAAGCCGCGCGCCAGAGGTCACTCCTGCCCAGAGGTCGCTCCGGCGCGTATCGACGAGGACAAAATACAAACGCCATAAGCATCAATTGTTGGCGCTCCGCGCGGATTCCTTGGATCCGCGCTGGGCCCCCCCCGGCGGCGGCGGCGCCTCCGGCGCCGCCCCTGGCGCGCTCCGCGCGCGAGGGATGGGTCTGGCGCGGATCCAAGATATCCGCGCGGAGCGCCAAAAGTTTGTGTTGATAGATTTTGTTGTTCTTCTTCTTCTTCTTCTTCTACTCTTGCCCAGGGGCACTCTTGCGTGTAGGCGACCCTGCCGCTCCCAGTTGGCGTCGGGGTCTCGTTGCACCCCCGCTGGGGCTGGAGCTGGCTGCCATTGGTTGCGGGCGGCAGAAACGAGGGACAGAAGGCCCCCCTCGTCGCCACGGCTTGACGCGCGGCTCGAAGAGCTGGTCAGTTTCGACCCCAGGAGGGGGCTGGGGACAGGGGGCAGAACTTGAGCGGTGTTGCCGTCGTCCCCCCTCTTGGCCGATCTTCTCGGGGCCCATCCAGCGCGGTCCCCTCGGCCGCTTCCAAGGCTGGGGTTCAGTTGGCTGCGGGCGCCCTTCGACCTCGGACCCCCAGCCAGTCTTCCCAGATGCCAGACCTGCACGGCTAGGGCCTGGCCAGGGTTCACGTGTGGTCAACTAACCTCGGGAGGGCGCTGGGCGGCTCAAAGCTGGGCCCCTCAGGGATAGGGCCCCGGGGGGCAGGAGCAGCTCCTCGAGGCAGAACACAAGCCACACAAGAGTACACTTCGGAGATTCGGGCGGACTTCTTGGATCGGCGCTGGACCCCGTCGCTGGCTCGCGGAGCAGGAGGCCCCCGCGCCGATCCAAGAAATGCGCGGACCTCCAAACATGCGTGTTTGCGGTCGGTTCGTGCGGCGTTGGCGCGCTGGCGACGCCGGCGAAGGCGTTCAAGGTTGAGTTCTGCGACGCGGAAAAGCCGAGGGACTATGTAACGCCGTTGGACCCGACGGAGCTCAATCTCGAACGATCGGGGCCGCGATCGATTCGAGGCTGAACGATCGACGCGGTGTCAAAAACCTGTGCGCGCATCGACGCCGCGCGAACCTTCCGTACAGTGGAGGCCCGTACCAATAAACACTTTGCTTGCCTCCGGGTCTCCAGGGTGCCCTGGGTTTCTTGGGGTTCGATGGTTTTGCGATGGAGCGCGTGATGTTCCCACACGAAGAATCAAGGGATGCCCTGGGGTCTCAGGCTTGGGTTTCGCGTGGAAGGTCTCTTGTGGTCGGGCCCCTACTGCATGTCGCTTGTTCTCAGGAGGGGAAAAACACACAGACACAATTTGTCGTCGACTCCCAGGAAAATATGGGAACATATGGGAAGTGGGGGGAATACAAAAACCAGAATTGTCCGTTTTCGGTTCGCGAGAGGGCGTTGCGGCCGTCATTTTTGCGGGTCCAGGTCCGTCGGTTTCGGTCCCAGGCCGTTTTCACTAAAGGGAGGTTTACGAAAGGGAGGTTTGTCCACCGCCGAATCGAGGACTTGGGTGTCTTGTGGCATCTGGAAGCTGGCTGTGGCCCCAGGGGCTGCCAACAAGCACACCGAACACATCGAGGATTTGGGTCCCTTCTGGCATCTGGAGGCTGGCTGTGGTCCTGGGGGCTGCCAACAAGCGCATCGAGCAAATCGAGGATTGGGGTCCCTTCTGGCATCTGGAGGCTGGCTGTGGTCCTGGGGGCTGCCAGAAAGCGCATCGAGCAAATCGAGGATGATCGTCTCTTCTGACACCTGGAGGCTGGTTGTGGTCCTGGGGGCTATCAAACAGCAATCCGGGGCGAAAGAACTCCGAGGCGGGAATTCATCCATAACCACCGCCTGGGGGATCGATGGTCTTGCACCGCCATAAGGGGTGGATGTGGTTAGATTCGGGCCCCCAGAGGCCAAGATATATCCATATCCACTGCCCGCTGGTGCACCAGGATGTCGGTTCCCAGGCAGTGGATATGTATACATCCCCACCTCGCAAGCACGGTCCCAGGTCTCCGGCGACATGACCTGTTCAATCCCAGCGCTGTTTCCCGATTTCGGCCCCTGGGGTCTGGCATCGGGCCCCAGGACCAGGGGATAAATCGGCGGCGAGCGAGGGGTCGACCATGATGGGCCTGTTTCCCACCACCATCACCATAAGGTGGAGGGGGGAAGGAGGAGGAGGAGGAGGAGGAGGAGGACGAAGAGGAGAAGGAGGAGGAGGAACGGAGGAGGAGGAGGCGGAGCATGCATCCAGGACGAAGAGCACCCCCAGGAGAGGGGCCGGGCACTCGCCCGTGGGCCGCGCGCACCGAACTATACCAGCCCGTCGTCGGACGTCGGGGAGTCTCGGAAGGCCGCCCCCCCTCGCCTCAAGTCGGCCTTGTCCCTCTGCAGGAGGAACGCGGTGGGGGCGTCCGTTAAGGAATGCGCCCAGGAGGCTGCAGGCCCTGGAGGATTCCTGATTCGATGCGGGTGGCGGTGCTATCCATGGCCAACCTTTGATTGGAGTTCCACCAGCCTCCAGGCCCTGGATTCCTTATCCAAGGGTTCCTTATCCAATGCCCCCACCGTATTCCAAAATAGCAACAAATACTCAGGGGACGATGTTTTAAAACACTTGTTGCATATTTGGGGGGAATGTGGGGGGCATGTGTTATTGGTCATCCACAATCCGCCTGTAGGGGGACACGCCAGACCTAACCCTCGCACATTCCCCTTGTGCTCGCTCGCGGGGTGAGCGACACCCAAAAACGAGGTCGTCTGCGCCCGCATGAGCGCGTAATTAGGCTGCCCGCGTAAGGTCGCGGATAAGCGCCCCCGCCTCCAGTGCAGCCTTCCGCGCGGGCGGCCCGCGTAAGCCGCCGCGTAGGGTCGCTGTGTCATCCCGCGTAAGACCCGTTCGCTCAGTCAAGGAAGGAAAAACCACCCGGACCGGACAGTTGGCGTTTACTACACGGCCCTGGGCGTTTACTAAACAGCCCTGCCCTGTTCGATTCCTTCCTGCGGGCGCGCTCACTAAACGAACTCGCGCGTCGGGGTGGTTCGTATGGGGGGGGGGAGGTTTTGCTGTCTAGCCAGGTGGGGAGACGGCCAGAGTCCAAGAAGGAGGTCGAGCGGATCGTGCAGGCGTTCCTGAAGCAGCAGCAGCAGTCCCGGGACCTGTGGAAGCGCTGCCAGGACCGCTTGACGGAGGACCGGCAGCGCGCCGAGAGGGGGGGGACGTGGGAGGGCGAAGGCCTTCTCCGCAGGCGGCAGGCCTGGCTCCTCCTCGTCGTCCTCCTCCTCCTCGTCCTCCTCCTCCTCCTCCTCCTCCTCCTCCTCCTCCTCCTCCTCCTCCTCCCTGTTTTCGGAGAAGGCGGAGAAAACTCATCGTAAGACCCGAGGCCTTTCGGGCCTTCTGAGAGGGCCCGCCCCCTCTCACTCTCCCCCTCCGGCTCGCCACCGAGAGGAGCAGATGGAGCTGCTCAAAGCCGGCAAGGGCGTGCTGAGCTACTACTCTTGAGCTGTGCCTTGCGCGGTGCCTCCTCGGTCGCCGCGCAGGTGACTTGTTGTGTCAGGTCGGCATGAATATCCAGAAGGCTGCGCCCTTTTTGCCCGAAAAAGGTTCCTCCGCAAGCTCAATATTGAGCATCACTGCGAGCTGTTGAACACTGATGGTTGTTGGAGTGATATGTCGTGCTGTGACTCAGCTTCGTGTGCCCACTATCATCAGCCACGCGCAGAGGGGGTTGGGGGGAGGGGGAGGGCTTCTTAGAAGCAGCCTCCTTCTAAGAAGCCCTCCCCCCTCCCTCCCTCCCCCTTGTGCGCGCCGCCAACATCGCCTATTTCACCGTAGTTTTGTTTGCCGCCTGCGCCGACGGGCCGAGCCATCTCGTGGCTGTGCTGGGGCAGTTTGGGGGCCACCTTGGGCCTCCGGGGGGGGCACGTGAGGGCCCCCTGCTCAGCATGACGAAGATGCGAGGCTAAGCTAAAGTCGGGTCTGTCCCTCTACGGAGGGATATTTTAAGCAATAATCGAAAGATAGTCAGGGGACGAGTCTTTGACTACTTTTGACGATTTCGGAATATGTTTTGAGTGTTTGTTTTAGGTTTCGTCCAAAATCCGCCTGCAGGGGGACATGCCCGACGTAAAGCTAAGCACATGGACTTCACTCCGAGCGCATTTTTAAGCAGTGGTCCAAGTGCAGAGATATTGTTTTTTGGGAACCTGAAAAGGGGCCCAACGAAAACACCCAGGGTCCAGTCCAAACCTTGGCTCTTCTCAAGCGAAATCTGGCAGGGCAATCTGGGGGCTATCTTGAAGCCTCCAGGGCCCATCTTGAGGGCGTCTGGGGGCCATCTCAGAGCCTTGCCATGCCATTCCTGGCGATTTGGGCGGCATCTTGTGGTCTTCTGGGGCCACATCGGTGCCGTCTTGACGGAATCTTCGGTCATCTTGCGCAAAAAACGAGAGTTGCCCAAAACGTTGAAAGCACTGTGGTGTTCCAATGTGTTGTGTCCTCTTGGCGGCGCCTTGAGACCCTTCTGGGCCAACGTTGCGGCATCTTGGGGCCATCTTCGGCCTCGTCCGAGAATGTTCTTTGGGTAGAGGGCAAAGGGTGAAATCTGAAATGCCGTTTCGATGGTTTTTCGAGGCTTGAATCTGCAAAAGGTGAAGCACAAGACGAATTGGTTTTCGAGGTACAAAAGCCCATATGGATTTCACCCTGAGCCCTCCACCCTAAGAAAATGCTCAGCTCTCGGGCTCTTGAGGTCCTCTTCTGAGCCTCCTGCGGCCGTCTTCGAGGCCTCCTGGGCCGTCCTGACTGCGCGCCTGCGTCCCACGGGGATCCTGGGGCAGCGGACCTGCGGACCCCCCGTGGGGGGGGCTTCGTTTGAGGGCCCGGACCCCCGAGTAGGCAGTAAGTGATAGTTTTTTATTCATTGTCTTGCCGATCGGCGCGGGCCCCCAAACCCCGCCCCCCCTCCCGTAGATCGACAAAAGAGTGGAACCCGTGACTCTGGCCCCTCCCCTCCCACATTCAAAGTTGATCCCAGGCATTCAAGAGTACAGACTTGAAAGTACGGAAAAAGTGGACCCCCTGGGGCCTCCACCATGCCAGAGCCCAACTTTGAGTTGGAGGAAGGGGGGGGACGAACATGGTGTCGACGACGACGTGGTTCCACTTTATTGTCCCCTTACCGTCCCCCCCCTTGGAGCAGATCTGGGCTGTTTTTTGGCGCCTGTTTCGAGCCGGTGGAGTCTCCCCAAGAGGCCGCACGGTTGCAAACAGTCGCACTACGCAGAGGTCTGGAGCCAGGCCCCCCCCCCTCCCCTCCCCCCCCCTTGCCGCCCAATGTCGAAACGCCGACTAAGAAGGAGCTCACTAACATGGGGCGGGTTTTTTCCTAGAAGCTAAAAGAAGCTCCTAATGTCGACTAAAAGAAGCTAAGCTAAAAGAAGCTCAAAAGACGCTAAGCTAAAAGACGTTTTAGCTTAGCTAAGCTAAGCTAAGCTAAGCTAAAAGAAGCTAAGCTAAAAGAAGCTTAACTAACGCCGACTAAAAGAAGCTAAAAGAAGCTCCTAATGTCGAAACGCCGACTCGGAGACCCAGAGATCCGAGGAAGTGTTTTTTTCAATGCGGCGGGTTTTCCTGGATTTCGGCCTCCGGGGCCCGAGGTCGGGCCCAGGGGCCCTGAAAAACGGAGCCAGGACGAGGAACCCCCCTGGGGAAGGGGTCGGGACCTCTGGGGCCGCGGGCTGAACAAACACAGATCGGCGGATGTTTGTCGGGGGTGGACAGAACCCCCAACAGTGACACGTCGATTAGTGAATTGTCCGTTTTCGGTTCTCGAGAGGGCACCGTGGCCGTTATTTTCCAGGCTTGCGCCCGCCAGGTTTGGGCCTCAGGTCGTTTTCACTAAACCACGTTTTACTAAAGGGGGGTCTGTCCATCCCCGAGTTTGGGGAGGCGGGAGACATGTGCAGAAGATACACACAAATAACATCAGACAGAGGCCCGGCAGACAGCTTCACAGCCTGGCGACCCCCGGGGGGGGGGGCAGCGGGCGGATTCGGCCAGCCGTGTGAGGACAAGTCCGCAAGGTTACAGAAGCTAACCATGGCGAGTGATGTTCTCTGGCTCTCCCTGCCAGTTTTGGCGACGTCTGTGCCGAGAGCACTTGCCGACCAGTTTTGCCAACGCAATAACTAAGGCTCACAGGCGTTTCTGTCCATCATCGTCATCGTCATCATCAGCATCTCCACCATCAATAACAGCAACTACAACAACAACATCATCCTCAGCAGCAGCACGAGGACTCCATGGGCCTCAGGAGACTGGAGAGCCTCATGAGGAGCCGCGCTCGTGCTGTGGCCAAATGATCCCCAGCGCTCCGCAAGGCTCTCCGGAGCCACTAGGACACCAAGGGTGCTTACCATCATCATGAGCAGCATCATACTACACACACTCATCATCACCACACCATCACCATCATCACTACCATCATCATCACCACCAGATCAGCAGCATCATCATCATTGGCGTCATCAGCAACACCATCTTGAGCTTCAGCATAGCGGTCATCGTCATAATCATCAGTTTCATCATCATCATCAGCAGCATCATCGTCGTCATCATCATACTCACAAATATGATCGTCATGACCATCATCATCACCACCACAATCACCATCAGTATCGTCATATTTCTCGTCATCTCCGTCATCTCCATCATCATAAACATCATCAGCATCACCATCATCATACTAATACGCATCATCAGCATCAGCATCAGTATCCGCATCATCAATAGCATCAGCGCCCTCATCATCATCACCATCATCATCATTATCATCAGCATCATCAACATCAACATCATCATTGTCATCATTATCATCTTACTCATCATCATCATCATCATCATCATCATCATCATCATCATCATCATCATCATCATCATAATCCTCATCCTCATCCTCAACGACACAATTCTCACCATCATCGTTCTCATCACCATCGCCAGTGTCAACATCGTATGTATCTTTGTATTCCTCTTCCACCCGTCTTCTGCCTCCCCCAAGGACCCCTAAGATCCCAAGGGAGGGAGGCAGGGAAGCACGACGAGTTGACGGGGAGGCGTAACAGGCAGAGGAGGCGGACCAGACAGAGGAAGAAGAGGAGGAGGATCAGGAGCAAACAGCAGGATGGGGTTAAGACCAGGAGAGGATGAGCAGGAGGAGGAGGAGGAAGAGGAGGAGCAGGAGGAGGAGGAAGAGGAGGAAGATGAGGAGAAGAATGAGGAGGAGGAGGAGGAGGAGGAGGAGGAGGAGGAAGAGTGGCAGGGTGGAGGAGGAGCAGTATGAAGGAAGGACGCGTATGAGTATCAGGAGGGAGGGGGAGGAGAAGGGAGGATTGGAGGAGGGAGGAGGGAGGAGGGCGGAAGGGATGGAGGGAGGGAGGAAGGGAGAGAGGGAGAGATGGAGGGAAGTGACGGAGGGAGGAGGCGGAGGAGTAAGAGGAGGAGGAGGAAGAGGAGGAGGAGCAGGAGGAGGAGGAGGAACTGCGGAGGTCAGTCGTGAACCGAGCGGGCCGAGGTCCGCAACGGACGACAAGGGCAAGGAGAAGGAGAGCCGGACGGGTTCCTCATCTTCCTCGCCGCACGCCGTGCTCGCTATGAAGGAAGCGGGTCCTTCGGTGTTCGGATTCGCGGGGCCCTCCACGGGCCCCGGGGCCGTCAGCAGGACAATTCAGAATGAAGAGCTGGTCGTGGGGGGAGGCCCCCTGGGGTCCAGGATCTGTTTCTCTTAGGTCCCGTTTACCGTTTCCGTCGTTCTCACGTGTTTGTTCTAGTATTTGGCGGGCTTGTCTACGTTGCCGCCTCTCCTTGCCCGTCTGTTTCCCTTGCGCTGAGCGGGGGTTGCATTTCATTCTGGACGCTTTGCGAAGCCCCACCAGCCCATCCAGAAACGATGCCCAGACGAGTTGCCCTGATCGGGGATCTGGAGGAGCATGTAGTGGAATACAGGGCTGGGTAAGACGTCATACCCCAAGAGGGGGAGCATGGAGGAGGAATCGGAGGAGCAGAGGAGGAGAAGGAGGAGGAGGAGGGAGAGGGGCGGCAGCCCATAAGCTTCTTGGATGCTTCTCGGAGTCTCTTCGGATTTCTTCCCAGAGCTTCTTGGAGACATCTTGGGGTGTCTTGGGCGTCTCTTGGTAGTCCGGGGGGGCATCTTGGGGTGTCTTGGGTACCTCTGGCGGGAATCTCTTGGGAACTTTTGGGGGACATCTTTCGGGCCTCTTCGGGGGGGGGGCCTCTTGGGGCCTCCTGGGCACCGCTTGGGGCCGTCTTGGGGCACCATTGGGAGCCTCGGGTGCTATCATGGGGCCATCTTGGAGGAGATCGATCCAAGGATGGGGCCGTAGTACATTTGCCCCCCCCTTCCCAGGAGGCCAAGATCTGGCCAAAGCCTCAGTCAACTCAATGGTCTGGTATTCTCGCTGGGGTGCCTTGGTTGCCCCTGGGGAGCCTCTTGGGGCCTCTTGGAGGTCTCTTGGGAGCTTCTTGGGGGCCTCTTGGGGCCTGCTGGGCACCTCTTGGGGCTGCCTTGGGGCACCCTTGGGAGCCTCGGGGGCCATCTTGGGGCCATCTCGGAGGAGCTCGATCGTAGGAGGGGGCGGTTCCCCTTAATTTGGGTCTCCCCAAGGAGGCCAAACTCTGGCCAACACCTTCACAACATCAATGATGTTGGCCTTCTCGCCGAGGCCTCTGTGGGGCGTCTTGGGTGCCTCTGGTGTGCCTCTGGCGCATCTTGGGGTTCTCTTGGGAGCCTCTTGGGGGGCATGCTGGGGACCTCTTGGGTGCCTCTTGGGGTCTCCTCGGCACCGCTTGGGGCCATCTTGGGCACCATTGGGAGCCTCGTGTACCATCTCGGGGCTATCTCGGAGGAGATCAATCAAATGAGGGGCCGCAGTACATTAAGGTTCCCCCCCCCCCACGAGGCCGATCTGTAGCCAAAACTTGAGAAACATGTACGCTGTTGGCCTACTCGCCGAGGCCATCTTAGACGCTCTGACGACCCGCGGCCCAGCCCGTCCAGGTCCAGGGGTAGGGGTAAAGGGGACGAGTCAAGACCCCCTGCCCGCCCGCAAGGCGTATCGCCCACTTCCACGCGCCCTGTCAGCACATCAGTAGCATCCGAGCCGTCTCTGGATGGACAGCTGATGTGAAGAAAAACAGGCGCCATGTGCGCAACGCTGGGGCGACGTGCGCCACGCATGCCAGGCGCCGCGCGCGCCTGGTGCGCCAGGTACCCCTGTGGCCCAAGCGTGCCAGGCACGCCTGGTGGGCCAGATGCGCAATTTGATCCACGTGCGCCATGTGTGCCGCATGCTCCAGCCACGCCATGTGAGACACGTTCGGGGCACGCGCAGAGTGTTCCAGGTGCGCCTGCGCACGGGGCAGTACACTTTGGGAAACGTGTCGGCCCCCACTAAACTTATCGAAAACCAGTGCGCGATCTCGGCGGGGTGGCCATCGTAGTGTCAGGTGGGCCTGCACACAGCAGGCAATATGCCAGCACCCCCGCCGTCAACGTCAAGAACCAATGCACAGTGATCGCAGGATGCCTGCACATGATTCATACTTTGCCTCGAAGTGCATGTCGCACTTTTGTTGACAGGGGTGCTGGCCCTGCACAGCAGGCAATATGTGGGCAGCCCCGCAGTCTCTGCCAACGAATAATGCAAAGTGCTCGCGGCCTCCCCGATCATGACCCAAGATTTAGCCCTAAAATGGGCTTCGCATTTGGTTTTGACAGGGATGGTGGGGGAGGTCCTCATTGGTCTTGGTTGGCTGCCGGTCGCCTGGGGGAGAGGGGGTGTTTATTAGCAGGGAACAATGATAAACCCGAAGGGGAAGAAGCGGGTTGGAAGAGGAAGCGTTCTAAACCACTCACGCTCCAAAGGGCTGGTGGGATTCGTTGAGCCCGTCACGTCCGTGCCAGGGGGGTCTCCCCCGTAGGACCATTATTTTGTCTGATTGCAGCCAGGCGTTGTTGTCTCCACTTTCTATTTATGGACTCCCACACTGCGCCCAAACATTTGATGTTGCAGACCCCCCCCCCGCACTTGAAATCCTTGTGTTCACAAGGATCCCTGACTTGGCAGTGCTGCAAAAGGAATCTCATTGTGGGGGATGAGCAGTGGCCTCCACACTTCGAATCCTTTTGCAGCAGCATGTGCACAACGATTCCTGTTGTGGCGGACTGATAACAGGGCTTCAAGTGCGGGGGATCTGCAGTGGCGGCACCTCGAGCCCAGGAGGGCTAGAAGGAAAATCAGCAAAACTTAACCAACAGGAACAAGCTTATGTGTTCACATTGGATCCAGAACAGTGCATGTCCCCACACACACATTAGATTCTTTCGTAGCAGCCTTGGCAACATGTTTTTGTGGCGATCTTACAAAGGATTTTCATTATGGGGGATCTGCAGTGGTTTCCGCACTGCGAAGATTGTTTTGCCGGCCTTATAAAAGGGATGCTTTTTGCGGCGGCCCTACAAGAAAAGGCTTTACGCGTGGGGGATATGCAGTGGTTTCCACATTTCGGATCTTTTTGTAGCAGCCTGTACAAGAGGTATTCCTGTTGTCGCTGCCTGACGCACGGGTTTCAGTTGTGGGGGATCTGCAATGGCGGCACCTTGAGCCCAGGACGGCTAGAGAGGAAACCAGGACAAACAGGAACAGCAGGAAACAGCTTGTGTTTTTCACATCGAGAATAAGCACACGTTGGGCACGTCGTTGACCGTCGCTACTTTTTGGGCGCAGATGGCCAACACTGAGAAACCTTGCGCAGCACCCTTGTATTACACAATAATTCGTGGGGGGGCCGCAGTGGCGTCCACACTTAGAATTATGTTATAGCAGCCTGTACTTCGGAATGCGTTTTGTGGCGGCATGGCACAAGGCTTTCCGTTGGGGGGGTCTGGAGTGGCGGCACCGTAAGCCCATGAAAGCGAGATAGGAGAACAGGATACACAGGAAACATCTGAAAGCGCTGGCGTTTCCACACGAAAGTGGGAAAACACAAGAAAACCTATGAAGATAGTTGATTTTACGGCGCAGGTCCCCTCACTTTAAATCCTTGTGTGAGGTCGGCACACGTGGAACTTTTCTGCAACAGGCTGCGACGTACGGATTCGGATAATAAAAGCTATTGCAGGTCCCCCACAGTTTAAACCCTTTTGCGCAAGAGCGTTACGAAACAACCAGTGCCATAATCACGTGTTGTCCTAGTTGTCTCTGATTTTGCCGTGTGAAGGCACGTTTTCTTCCTTGGTGTTCATGGACTTCTTGTTCCCACATCCAGAGTGGGCTCCTTGTTTTCTCTGCACCCACCCCGCGCAGGATCTCCTCCACCTCCCATATTTTTCTCACCATCAGCATCATCGTCATCACCAACACCCGCTATCATCATCACCGTCACAGTCACCATCCGATTCACCCACATAATTGTCCTCATCACTATCATCATCACATCATCGCACATCACCATCACTAGCACTCGCACACGCACACACACACACACCTGTTACCATCACCATCACCATCATCACCACTCGTTTGTATTCACATTCACTATCACCACCATCACCAACAATCATAACTAAAATCGTCCCATCATTGCCGCCGGTCATCATCATCATCATCACCACACCATGTTTCACATTCTCCATCACCACACCATCATCATCATCATCATCATCATCATCATCATCATCATCATCATCATCGTCATCGTCATCGTCATCGTCATCGTCATCGTCATCGTCATCATCCTCATCATCATCATCATCATCATCATCATCATCATCTCAGTCGTCACAATCATCACCACCTCGAGCGTCATCCCCCACTCACGCACACATTTATCTTGAGGACGTCTCGAGCGGGAACCTCGTCTGGGAGTGAACTGCGACGAATTCTCAGGCGGGGGCCGCCCTCCACCCCCCTTCCCCATGGGGCCCGCACTTCATGGTTTTGGTCCGAGCGGGTCATCGTCGTGAGACTTGTAGCTGTCGTCACCTCTGGGCTCCTCAGATTTGGATCTGGCGGAAGTATGAGGCGGGTGCCTCGTCTGTGCGTGAATTGCGGGGAAGTCTCAGGCGGGAGCCCGCATCTCATGCCTTTTTTTATCCGAAGCGGGTCATTGTCAAACATATAAGTGTCGTCACTCTTGGGCTTCGAGGCCTGAATGTGGGAAGAGTATACGGCGGGAGCCTCATTGCTGAGTGGATTTTGAGGAAGTCTCAGGCAGGAGCCCCCTCCACATGGGGCCGGCATCTCATGCTGTTGGTCCGAGCGGGTCAGTGTCAAATTTATGATTGTCGTCACTCTTGGGCTCCTGTGTCCCGAATATGGGTAAAGGAGCATCGCCTGTGAGTGAATTGCAAGGAAGTCGCAGGCGGGAGCCCTCTCCCTATGGGGCCCGCACTTCATGTTCTTAATCGGAGCGGGCCATTGACAAACCTGCTATTGTCCTCACTTTGGGCTCCTGAGGGCTGCATGTGGCGGGAGTATCAGGCGGGAGCCTGGTCTATGAGTGGATTGCGAGGAAGTCGGCGTCGTCGTTGTTATCGTCATCATCGTTATCGTCTTCGTCCTAGCACTCACCCTCGTCGTCGTCGTCTCTGAAGGCCTCGAAGGGCTTGCAGACGCCTTCAGGGACCCCCAGAGATCTCCTGAGGCCTCTGGAGACCTCTGGAGGCCTTCAGAGGCGGCCGTCGTCGTCGGACTCGTCCTCGTCGTCGACGTCGTTGTCGTCGTCGTCGCATTCGTATCTGTATTCGTCGTCATTGTCGTAATCGTCGTCTCCGAGGGCCTCGATGTGCCTCCAGACGCCTCCAGAGGCCTCCCGGATCTTGTGGAGACCTCTGGTGGAGATCTTCAGTGGCGGCCGTCGTCGTCGCCCTTGTTCTCGTCATCGTCCTCGTCGTAGTCGTCGTCGTCGTCGTCGTCGCCCTCATCGTCGTTCTCATCCTCGTTCTCATCCTCGTCCTCGTCGTTTTCGTCGTCCTAGCACTCGTCCTCATCGTCGTCGTTGTCGTCGTCGTAGCCGCCGTGTCCTCGTCGTTCTCGTGGCCGTTCCCGTTCTCGCCCTCGTCCTCCTCGTCGCCCTCGTCGCTTCCGAGGGAAGGCCTGCAGACGCCTCTGGAGCTCTGGAGGCCTCCCGAGACGCCCTGAGGCCTTCGGAGACTTCCAGGGACCTGCAGTGATGACCGTCGTCGTCGAAGGTGTCGTCGTCCTCGTCCTCGTCCTCGTCCTCGCAGTCGTCGTCGTCTGGCGCCCAGGCCCGCCCCCTGCGGCGCCCTCACGCGTTGCCGGCACCTCCATCCCACGGGGGCCCGACCACCCCCCCCCCCGTCACGGACGCTAACGGGGGGGGGTGTAAAAACGCGTTCCCTCGTCCTCCTCATTTTCTCTTTCCTCCTCCTCCTCCTCCTCCCTCCTCCTCCTCCTCCTCCTCCTCCTCCTCCTCCCCCTCCTCCTCTTCGTCCAAGAAGCCGAAGCAGAAGTCCGATCGAGCGCTCTAGGACGTCTCGTCCCGCTTGCGGGAACGGCGTGATTCATGCATAAAGTAGAACACACGCAGCGGAAAATTGCAAATAATGAACACGACCCCTCGTGGATTGCTACACACGGTCTCGCATGTATGACAAGTGCTCACACAGACAATCCTGTTCCAGCCTGCTGGGAGTGTCGCGCAAAATCCGCTCCAAACTGGTATTGAAGCGATTCTGGAAGAAATGGTCGATTGCATCGGTCCACTTAGTTCTGGGACGACCAATTCTACGCGGACCGCTGGGACGCCAGCGCAAGGCTAGAGATGGCCACCCGTGCCTCTCGGTGCAAATTCTACACATGGTTTTCCAGTGGCTAGTATCCACTACCTCGAGCCAGTCTGGCACTTTGTAAACAGTCATGGCTCGTTCTACTCTTCGCTTGCACTGGCGCCCAGCCTCCTCCCACGACTCTTGATCAGCTTTGCGAAACCCAACGGTACGCCGTAACATTTGTGCCCGGACACTGGATAGCCTTGCCCTCTGTCGTGTAGTCAATGGCGTTGTGGCCAGACTGTATATGGCGGTCGGCGTGACGACGTTGTCGAACAACTTCAAGCGCATCTTCAGCGAGACGCGCTTTTTGGTGAAAGTTGCCTTGAACATATGCCACTTAGACCATGCGCATTGCATCCGGTATTCTAGATTGCACGAGCCACGCTCATAGAGGTCTCCGTGGAAACGCTTCCCCAGGTACTTGTGCATATCTGATTTCAACATCACGGGCAAACTACAACCATCAACGTCCAGCGTCATAGGTTCCTCCAGCGCAGCAAGATTAGGGTCATTTGGAACTACTTCGGTCTTGCTCGCATTCAGCTCTACACCGCTTCGGGACAACTCTCGGCGGAGAACGGCAAGCATGCTGGAGACGTCCTCCGACGAAACGGCGTAGAGAAGTATATCGTCTGCATACCGCACGTTGGTCAACAGTTCGGCCGTCCCGAGATCAAGCCCCACGCCTTGAACGCGGTCTTTGAATCGACGCAAGGTTTGTTCAAGACCTGCGTTGGAAAGGAGCGAACTCAAAACGTCCCCCTGTTTGACCCCCCTGCTGATGTCGAAGTGATTGCTGCCGTTGACTGTCCCGAACTGGCCAGAATATACATCGGACAGCAGACGAATATACTCAGAATGAACACCTTGAGAAAGTAGAGCGTCGAATAGCGCCGGGTGTTCGATTTTATCGAACGCCTTGGTAAGGTCCACGCTGACGATCCAAACGCTTCGGCCCCACTCCCAGGATTTGCCACATACTTCCTCAAAGACTACGAAGGCATCGTCGACCTGATCAGCGGCCTGTTGAGCATCCAGCGTTGGTTGAATGCGTCCAAAGATGAGCCTGGAGAATATATTGCACGTCATTATCAGCATAGCGATCGGCCTCCAATTCTTGACGTCTTTCCGCGGTCCGCTCTTCGGAAGCATCGTGAACAGGGTCTCGTGCCAACCAGGTTCGAGGACTCCTGTTTGGAGCATGTTGTTCAAACAAACACAAGACATTCCAGCAGCCTGTCACCACCATGCAAGATCATCTCGAGGGTGATGCCGTCCTTGTCCGCGCACTTGCCCTTCTTCATTTTACGTAGTGCAAACTTCAGCTCGATCGTCGTGAAGGGCTGGATATTGTAACGACCTTGGTTGCAATACGTGTCAGACCACTCCGCACGTGTAGCCGGAGATCCTGTTAAGAAAATCTGTTCCAATGATTCCCGAAATTCATCTGCAGTGACAGGGCACCGGGATTTCTGCACAGGGTGCATGTGGATTGCAGGGATGTGCTTGATGCCAGAAAATCTCTTCAGATGCTCGGACATCTTGTTGTCGCAGATGGTGCGCAAGCCCTTCCGGTGCAGCCGGCTGATAGTTTTTGACAAACGAGCACGTTCTTGTCTGTCGTAGGTATTGCGACGTCTGAGCCGCAAGGCTTTGATTTCTGGATCCTTCCAGGGATGGGTTGAAACCTCTGCCCGCGCAGCTCTATCGCAAATCGCTTTGGACAGCGTGGCCTCCACGTAAGAGAGGCACATGGCGGGGGAACTGTCCAGGTGCTCCCGGACGGCGTCCTCAAATCCACAGTCGCGCCCTTCTCGGTCCAGTTGTGGCTTCCACCGCTTGGCCTTTTTACGACGAGTGCCTGAACCCTTCCTGCTGCTGTTGCCGATCACCACGCTCGCCAATACGGTGGTCAGAACCCATGTCTAGATAGTTACTCGGTCGGCATTGCGAGTAAATCAGGTTGGAGTCCAGCAGAATAAAATCAATGCGCCGCTTCGCACCAAGAGAGGAACAGAACGTCCATCGATTGTTTACGGAGTCATTGAAATTATCTTCAACACTTGCGGCGAACAAAGAACTCTCATTGAGAAAATTTGACAACATGTCACCTCTCATCCCAACATTAAACTGAGTGTTGAAGTCCCCTGCGATGATCATTTTGCAGCACGCATGCCTTGGCATGTCGACCTCATGGGCTAGGTGATGATAGCAAGCGAGCAACTCATCATTACCATGTCCGGCATGAGGCAGATATACACTAATGACTGTGAAACCCACTCCTCCTACGTTCAAATCGGCAGCAAGAACTCTCCCTCCATATGCGCGCGTGTTTGCCACCGAATCAGCATGCCTGCGATGAAACTAAATTGCTACTCCTGCAAATTTGTACCCGGACAACGCAGAAATAAAACGATGGCCCCCTGACAAATCATGGTTCGATGACTGTGTCCTGGCTTCACTCAAACAGACAACATCCCACTCAGTATCGTCAAGCTCGCTCAGCAATTCGGCCTGCCTGTCGGCGGAGTTCACGCACGCGTTCTTCGCGAAGATCTTGAATTCATGTTGAGGGCGCTGTTGGCCGCCAGATCCTTTGATTAATTCCGAATTCATGACGTCGTTGGCTCTCGATCGGTGCTGTCCCTACGACTTGCCTTGAACATTTCCCTTACCTTTCTCTGACCCCTTTCCTTGGCCTTTCGCTCTGGACTTCTTTGTAAGTTTCTCCTGAGCGGCGTTGAACAGTTCGTCGAACTTCGGGTCTTGAAAGAGAGCTCCAGAGTGTACCCGGAAAGAGAGCTCCAGAGTGTACCAGGAAACTTGAGATGATATGATTTTCTCGTTGCCTAGGTACAAAGTGGCATCCTCCCTGTCTACGTACAGCGCACTCCGGGACCATCCCCATTCCACCAGCTTTTTCACGAAGAACGCGAAAGACTCAGGCAGGCGTTGTTCAAGAGGAAGGTCAGGCTTAGCCCAAATAGTGGCACCATTCCAAGTGAACTTCGAGGTCCGGATTTCAGTGATAGCGCGATCTTGGTCCACCCCCGAAGCGAGCTCGGCGTACAGGAGGCCTGAAAACATGCCCTTGGCGTAAATACTGTTTGGCATTGGGCTTCCGTCAAAACTGAGGCGGTCTCGCAACCATGTGGCCGCATCATCTTCAGACCAGTCCGTCCCCAAGCCCCCCACGACGATCTTGAAGGAGCCCAAGGAAAGCTTACCTATCTTACCCTCCAGATCCAAGACTTTCGCTCGAAGCTCAGCCTCGGTCGTGTTCCCCTCCCCTGAAACTGAGCTTACCTGGGAAGCCCTGCCCGACATGGCTGCCGCCAGCTCTTCAATCTGAGCCTTCTGCGCAGACAGCTCGGCATCGATGGTCCCGAACTTCGCGTCGATCCTGGATGTATCAGCGTGCACGCTCTCCATGTCGAGCTTGATGTTGCGAACTGCGTCGGTGACCTCACCAATGGTGTTCTGAGCGTGCTCTGTCATGCTGACCCTCTGGAGGAACGGCTCGAGCTTCTGGTCCATGAGGCTGGCGATGGCTGCGAGCGTGACGTCTCCTGACGATCCGGGCGTTGGTCCCTGGATTCCGCTCGCTCCTGGTCCCCCGAAATGCAGCGTGCGCACGGTGCTATTAACCTTCCCTTTCCCCTTCTGTTGCTCCTCCTCCTGTCCTGGCTCGTCGTGCTTCGTGTGATCGTCGACGCCGTCCATCTCCTGAAGCGGGCTGTGGATACGGTGTACTTTAACAGCTGGGCCTTGGGCTGCATCAGTCGACGAATTGATGAGCTTCCCGATTGGGGTCCCTGGGCGGCGCGTGCTCCGATTAGGGGTCTTGGGAAGAGTGCTCGGCCCGTCCAAAGAATCCAGCACAGAGTCTGGCAAGATCTTTTCAAGCTCGGTTTCAAGATCGATTGAAGACATGATCGAAGAGTAGAGGTGTGCAACTACAGTACAAGTAGCCAGATGTGAGCAGCCGAACTCTAACTCTTGGCCGGCTGCGGCCTTGAGCTCCACCGCCAGATTATGCCCACATCCACCGCTTCGGAGTCGTGCCCCGAGATCTCGGGGAGCGGTGGATGTGGAGATCTGCCCACCCGCGTGGGCGGGCAGATGCCCAGATCCACGGCTCTCCGAGCCCTCGGGACACGACCCGGCGGCAGTGGACATGGTCATATTCTGGCGGCGCATCTCGTGCGGATGCACGCCTCTGCTTTGTTGACTACGTCGCCCGAGGCGGATGTTTCCCCATAGACATCTCGAGCACAGATCCCTGTCCGAGCCGGCACAAGTTGGCGGCGCCCACGGGGGGGGGGCGCGAGCGGAGTTGGGTTTCTGAGAAGGTGGCGTCGTTTCTAAGAAGGCAGGGGGTGTGGAGTTGGTGGAGGAGGAGGAGGAGGAGGAGGAGGAGAAGCTTCTTAGAAGCTTGCTTGGCTGCTCAGCCTCTGAGCGATACCAAGAAGTCCCCACCTTCTAAGAGGGCCCTCCCCCCCCCCCACCCCACCTTCTCAAAAGGCACCCCCATACCTCGCGCCACTCCCTTGTTCCAGGGTGGGGGCTTACCCATAGCCGCTGCCTGGGGAGTCGATCTTCGGGGAACTAAGCAGGCGAGGGATACTGATAGATTCGGCCCCCCTGGGGCCAAAATGTGTCCACATCCAACCCAACTAGGGTTCCAGGACGTCGTTCCCACAGACGATGGATATGGATGCATCTTCCCGCCTCACACTTGCGAGCGCCGCTACGCAACCCTCCCCCCCGTCGAGGGACAGCAACTGAACTCGGCCAAGAAAAACTCTACCAGGCCGAACTCGGCCAGCCGAACTCGGCCAAGCTGAACTCAGCTGGCTGAGTTCAGCCTGGCCAAGGTCCCCCTGGCCGAGTCTGTCCCCCCCCTGCCCACCGAGGTGGACCCTGGACGACATGTCGGCCACGCGGGTGGAGTGGCCGGAGCCCAGGGCGGCGGAGGGCGCCGCCGCTGGAGGCTGCGCAGGCCACGCGCGCTCCGCGCGCCAACGCGCTCTTGATCGCTGCCGCTGCCGCTGTCATCGTCGTCGTCGTCCTCTTCCTCGTCCTCTTCCTCGTCCTCGTCCTCGTCATCCTCGTCGTTTTCGTCGTCCTTGCCGTCCTCGTCCTCCTCGTCATCGTCGTCCTCGTCGCCCTCGTCGTCCTCGTCCTCGTCGGTGTCGTCGTCGTCGTCGTCGTCGTCGTCGTCGTCGTCGTCGTCGTCGTCGTCCTCGTCGGTGTCGTCCTCGTCCTCGTCCTCGTCGGTGTCGTCGTCGCCCTCGTCCTCGTCCTCGTCGCCGTCGCCGTCGTCGTCTTCGTCGTCGCCACCGTCGGCTATCTCCGGGCCAGCCGCAGGCAACGACAGCTTGACGTCCGAGATCAGGGAGCTCCAGCTCTCCCCCTTTTCGGCTTCACCCCTCGCCTCCAGGGCCGACGAGGACAGCCTGCGCATTGTTCCGAGACCCGTTTTTCACCAACACGTTGCATCACAGTCTCTGTGCCAACTGGGCCCGCCGCGGGGAAAAGGTGGACGCCTCTGCCCAGGTTTGGCAGAGGCTTCCACCTCCATCTCTTCTCCGTCCCTTGCTCCCCCTTTCCGAGGCGGGAGTTCATACATGACCACCGCCCGGAGGACCAATTTTCGGGGACCTCGCAGGCGGTGGATATGGATATATTCGGGCCCCCCAGGCGGTGGACATGGATGAATCCCCGCCTCGCACCCTCGTGCTCCTCGAGCTCTGGGATTGAGGTTCACGGCCTCCACGCGCCGGGGGCAGAGGCAGTCTGGCGCGGGTGTCCCGAGGCAGAGCGCGGGCTGCCTGCCAGGCACGGCGCCCCCGAGAATCACGGCGAGGGGCGACGGGCGAAGTTGCTCTCCTCTGGCCGGGCAGCTTCGCGGTGGCAGGTGAGGAGGAGGAGGAGGAGGAGGAGGAGGAGGAGGAGGAGGAAGGAGGAGGAGGGGGGAGGAGGAGGGGGAGGGGGAGGAGGGGGAGGGGGAGGAGGAGGAGGAGGAGGAGGAGGAGGAGGAGGAGGAGGAGGACGAGGACGAGGACGAGGACGAGGAGGAGGAGGAAGAAGAGGAGGAGGAGGAGGAGGCGGAGGAGGAGGAGGAGGAGGAGGACCGGTGTAGACCCAAGAGGCATCAACGATGTTGGAGTAAACCCTTCCTCGAAGCTAACTCTTCATGAGCCCCCAACAAAGTTCTTTCCCATTAAGGGAAGTGCCTCGTTGGAAGACAACCGTTTGAAGACCCTGCAGCATGCCACAACATTGTTCTCGGGATACCAACGCCACGGATCAACCTGACTGTTGTGTGTTGACGATCCAGAATCGTGCCATAACGCCGTTCCCGGGACTTCAACACAGCGAATCAACGTCGCGAAATCCTGCATCCGATCAAAATACAATTCCTGGTACGTTGATGATGGGAATCCGTGAAATTTTTGCAAATGTGTAAAACGAATGTGCGCGGCGCTAAGGCGAGAGCCACATATTGAAAAGGAACCGCCCTCAATCCACGAATCTTTTGCAACAATTCAAAATGAATGTGCGCCGCATTAAGGCGAGAGCACATTTTGGAAACGAATCGCCCTCAATCCGTGAAGCTCTTGCGGATGTTTCAAACGAATGTGCACCGCGCGAAGGCGAGAGCAAATTTTGGAAACCACCCGCCCTGAATCCGTGAAACTCGTGCAATGCTTAAAACGAATGTGCGCCGCGCGAAGGCGAGAGCCACATTTTGAAAACCACCCGCCCTCAATCTGTGAACCTCTTGCAAACTGTTCAAACGAATGTAGGCCGCGCTGAGGCGAGAGCTTCATTTTGAAAACCACACGCCCTCAATCCGTGAAGCTCTTGTACATTTTTAAACGAATGTGCGCCGCGCTAAGGCGAGAGCCACATGTTGAAAACCATCCGCCCTCCACCTGTGAAACTGTTGCCAATGTTTAAGCTTCAGAGTACTAAAGGGTGAGAAAATTATCTGGCGAAACGCCCGGCCCGCCCTAAAAACTGGCCTCGGGGTGCGACAGGGAGAACTTATTGATAAGGAAAAGGAATGGGGAAGGAGGAGGAGGAGGCGGAGGAGGAGGGGGAGGAGGAGGGGGAGGGGGAGAGGGAGGGGGCGGAGGAGGAGGAGGAGGAGGAGGAGGAGGAGGAGGAGGGGGAGGAGCAGGAGAGGAGGAGGAGGAGGAGGAGGAGGACCAGGAGGAGGGGGAGGAGGAGGAGGAGGAGGAGAGGGAGGAAGCGGAGGAGGAGGAGGCAGAGGAGGAGGAGGAGGAGGCGGAGGAGAAGGAGGAGGAGGCCAGGAGGGCTCCGAGACGGCCCCAGAGCCTCGCGCGCAGAGCTCCGAGGGGCCACCGCTTCAGGCCGGGGGAGGGCGGCAGGTCCCGGCCAGTGCGGGCAGGGGGGAATGGATCAGGCGATCGCAAACACGGATCCAGGGGGCGTGGATTAGCGACGGGTCCTGTTTCCACCGGAAATCGCGGATGTCCGCCGCCGAACGGGGCGGCACTTGCCGCATTTTGGGGAGGGCACCTCCCCCGATCCATGGATTAGGCCCTTAGGCGACCGCGCGCCAAATCCGTGGTTCGCTAATCCAGGTCTGCACGCCCCCGATTGGAGGTCGAGGCGCGCGAGGAGGCCCGGCGAGCCGCCGCACACGGCGGCTCCCTGGCCCGCCGGGGCCTGCGCGCCCAGGGCGGCGGGCCGCTCGCCGGGGCCGCGCGGGCCGAGCCCGAGAGGCCAGGCAGCCTTTTTAAGGTTGTGGACGGCGATCAACGTTGCCAAATATTTTCCAGGTGTCCTAAAGATGTTTGGCACATGTCTTCAACATCAAATAAACAACAAGGCTTCAACATGTTTAGGACATGTCCCCGACATGTTCAAAGACATGCTTATTTCACTGATGGGATTGTTAGGGTGTCCATTGCCATGGCATCCACAGCCTTGAAGACCGACTTGGCCAAGTTTCGCTTGTCGCGTAGTCGTCGCCGTCGCCGTCGTCGTCGTCGTCGTCGCCGTCGTCGTCGTCGTCGTCGTCGTCGTCGTCGTCCTGCGCAGCACTGCATCGGCCAAGACACCCCCGGGACCCCGAGGCGAACCTCGCCCTCCTCTCCTCCCCTGGGGGCGGCGCGACAGCGCGGAGTTCTTCGTGCTTGCGTGCGGGCAAAGCGCGAACATAGCTGCCCTTGGCGTCCTCGGGGACAGCGCGCGGCGAGCGGGCGTCGCCGCTGGCCGTCGTCGTGGTCGCCGTCGTCGGCGGCGGCGGCAGTGGCGGCGACGGCGGCGGCGGCGGCGACGGCGTCCTGGTCCGTCCCCAGGCATGCTCGCGTCGTGGCAGGAATCACGACGAAGGGTTTTGCGAGGCCCCAGGATCGTCAAGGAACGACTCGGGAAGAAACACGGGCCCATGAGGAAAAGGTCCAGACTTCCGGGGGCCTCGCATGGAAAACGTCAGGACGTCGCACGTCTGGGCCTCCTCCTGCGTCCATATCCGCCCTGCTTTCCGGCGCCCCCTCTCGCTGCAGATGCCGCTCCACGATCCAGGACGGATTCGACACCAGGATTGGTGAATGGGAAGGGACGGGGCACAGCGGACAGGAATGGGAGGCCTGGGGTGGCCGGCACGGACAGGGAGGGCGATTGAGCATACGAGCAGGTCGTTGTGGCATCGCCGCCGTGGTCGCGATTCATGATCGCGGTCATTTGTCGTTTGGTCGACGGCGTCGTGGCCGTTGCTGTCGCTGCCGCCGCCGCCGTCGTCGTCGTCGTCGTCGTCGTCGTCGTCGTCGTCGTCGCAGTGGCCGTCGTCGTCGTGGTCGTCGTCGTCGTGATCGTCGTGGCCACCGCTACCGCCCGTCGTCGCCGTCGCCGCCGACGCCGCCGTCGGAGCCGGCGTCGTCGAGGCGGTCGGCACCTCCCCCTCCTCCTCCTCCGCCTCCTCCTCCTCCTCCTCCTCCTCCGCCTCCGCCTCCTCCTCCTGCTCCACGCGCGCCCAGGCCCGGGCGAGCCCGCCCACGCCCCGGCGGCTCCTCGCGGCGCACCCGCGCGGATCGAGTCGTCGTCGGCGTACCTCAGCCGCGCCGCCTCGCGGCGCTCCGCCGACAGCGCACCCCCCGCGCATCGCGGCTTGGGTTGGAGTCGGCATTCTCTAGACCACCCCAGTCCAACCCGAAGGCCCCCATCGGCCCTCCGTTCCCGGGTGGGGGGGGGCTCAGGGAACGTTGAGAAACCACGAGTGGAGCCCGTACCCCCCCCCTAACCCGAAATTCTGGTCTTCGGGTTAGGTTGGGTCGGGGGCGGCCAAGAGGGGGGTGATGACTAGGGGGATGGATATTATGGCGTGGGCCATTATATCTCCTCAGACTTCATGGCGCCTCCTCTTATTTCATCACGTCCCTGCCCCCCCCTGGACCGCGCACATGCCGCTGGCCATGATTTGCGCCCCCCCCCCTCTTGGACGACCCACTCTTGGCCAACCCCGATTGGGGTGGTCTGGTAGGTAGTAATGAAGAGCCGCCCTTCTGCAAGCGCGGCCTCGCGGGGGCGCGAAGATGATGGCCGCGCGTCTCACGTAGATCGAGGCGCGTCTTGCGGAGTTGGGCGCGCCAGAGCCGGGAGAGCCCCGGCCTAGAGATTGGTGGTTCAAAGATGGGGTCCTGAGGGATGGGGTCCTAATGATAGGAAGGGATCCAAGGGTAGGCCCATCTTTGAACCACCGAAGAGATTGTTTGTCTTGCCGCGTTCTCTCTCTCTCTTTCTCGCTTTTTTTTTTGTTTTCTCTATCTTTGAACTTCACCGAAGAGATTGTTTGTCTTGCCGCGTTCTCTTCTCTCTCTTTCTCCGCTCTCTCTCCCTCTCATTCACACACTTTTTTTTTTGTTTTCTCTATCTCTCTCTCTCTCTCTCGAGGGGCTACAGAAGCGCGGGTCCCTTCACGTGCGGAGCGCAGGGCGCCGAGGGCTCCCCAGGGACGCCCTGCGGTCTCGATCAGCCTCGCACGGCTGCTCCTGCTCCTGCTGCTGCTGCTCTTCTGCTTCTGCTCCTCCGCCTCCACCCCCTCCTCCTCCTGGAATCGTGTAATGTGGCCGCCATTGGTTGCTGAGCGCGCTGTCGCGCCGTATGCCCGGACTCATTCGGTACGATCGCTCCTCCTCCTCCTCCTCCTCCTCTTCCTCCTCCTTCTCCTCCTCCTCCTCCTCCTCCTCCTCCATCCTCCTCCTCGTCCTCCTCCTCCTTCTCCTGCTGCTGCTCTCCTGTTGCGCCTCCACGCCAATGGCACCACACCTCCTCGTCCTCTTCTCGCCGCCCCCCCGCGCGCGGGAGCGCCCCTCATCCGCCCGCTCGCCCCCCGCCGAGCGGGGGCTCGCGGGTCCTCTACCGCCGGAGTGGCTTGACCAGGCGGGGCCACCCGGAGGCCCGCCCCCGTCGTCGTCGTCGTCGTCATCGTCGTCGTCGTCGTCGTCGTCGTCGTCGTCGTCGTCATCTCCGCTGCCAAGGTCTAGTGTAGTGGCCGAGGTCCCACTTGGCAAGGTCTCTGTCTGTCTCTCTCTCTCTCTCTCTCCCCCTCTTCCGATCCTTCTCTCCTGAGCCGACGGGCCTCTGCCCACACCGCTACCCCCTGCGAAGAAGGACGAGGCACCGCCGATCGCGCCTTCCCATCCTCTCTATCCGCTGCCTCATCCCCGAACCTCATCCACCTTCCC
Source organism: Prorocentrum cordatum (assembly GCA_963575745.1). NCBI lineage: Eukaryota > Dinophyceae > Prorocentrales > Prorocentraceae > Prorocentrum > Prorocentrum cordatum. The sequence continues at coordinate 66,989 of CAUYUJ010016214.1, read as the reverse complement.
CTCCCCCTCCCCCTCCCTCCCCCCCCTCCTCCCTCCTCCTCCTCCTCCTCTCCTCCTCCTCCACCTCCTCCTCCTCCTCCTCCATCCTCCTCCTCCTCCTCCTCCTCCTCCTCCATCCTCAATCCTCCATCCTCCATCCTCCGTCTTCATCCTGCAGCCTCCATCCTCCATCCTCCCTCCCTCCCTCTCTCCCTCCCCTCCCTCCCCCCTCGACTCACCGAGAGACCCCGCCTCACCTCCGAGAGGTCCCTCCCTCCCTCCCCCCATCCCTCCTCTCTCTGAGAGACCCCGCCTCACCTCCGAGAGGTCCCAGCGAGCCTCGCGGAGCACAGCGACGCGGCCAACGCCGCGTTCGCGCAGGACCGCCGCCCACGCGGCCGCCTCGGCGCGCTGAGGCGCCCGCGCGCGGCGCCGCGGCGCCCGCGCGCCGTCGCCGCTGGACCCTGCGTGAGGTTGGATTCCCAACGGGGCTTTTCGCCTGGTTGTGGGACCCCGGGCCTCACAGACCCAGAGATCCAGCGCATTGAGAGGCTCATGACGGAGGTTTTTCATATTTTTTGGCCTCGAGGGGCCCTCGCCGGGCCCCGGGGCCGACTCAGGATGAAAAGCCGGTCCTGGGGAATGGGTCGAGACTTCCGGGGACCCCGCATTGAAAAACTCACGACATCGGATCTTTGGGGATCGATCCGGCTCGGAGAAATGACGCAGACAGACGGTCGAAGCGCTCTGAGAAGGCCGCGGCACCCGAGACATCCTCCAGAGCAGCCAAATCTCAGAAATCCTCGATTTATCCTCACCAGAATTTATCCTCGTCCTGGCTTCGAATTAGTCCAGGGCTCAGGGCTCGATTTTGTTAGGTCGGGCGTGTCCCTTTACAGCAGCAGTATTCAAGCATGGTCCAAAAATAGTTTGGGGACGATGTTTCTACTATGTTTGGCTATGTTTGCGCATTGTTGGCGTATTTTGTGATTTGTCGTTCAAAATCTGCCCGTAGGGGGACATGCCCGACCTAAGACTTTTTCGACACGGTGGGGGCGTTGGTGAAGGAATAGTGCCCAGGACGCGCCAGACCCTGGAGGATTCCTTATCCAATGAGGGCGGCGGTGATATCCGTGGCCAAGCCTCGATTGGAGTTCCACTGGCCTCCAGACCCTGGGTTCCTTATCTAAGGGCTCCTTAGTAAAAAGATAGTTAGGGGACGATTTGTTGGACTATGTTCGACCATTTGGGAGTATTTTTCATTATTTGTTTTAATTTTCGTCCAAAATCCCCCTGTAGCGGACATGCCCGACCTAAGGTTTTTTACGACATTGCATGTCTGCTCGCAGCTTCGGGGCCGAGGGTCCTCGGCGGCCGCCACTGCCTCCCCCAGGGGGGGGTTGGCAGTGGGGGGCGTGCTCCGGGGTCGTCGCTGGGGAGCGTCCTCTCTCTCACCGAGCGCGCTCCACGACTCGTAAGTCGGGCAGCATCGTTTATCCGACCCCCATCCCCATCCCCATCCCTTTCGGAGACCCCCATCAAATTACCACCCCAGTTGGGGATACACCCCTCGAAACCCGAAGGGAAGGACCTACATCCCCAGCCAGGCGGGTAAATCGGCCAGGGGGGCCGAGGCCACGCTTGGGGGCATATGTTTTTTTAGCCCAAAATCCGCCTGTAGGAGGACATGCCCGACCTAACACTACTCGCAGCGTGCCTACTCGCAAACGCCCCCAAAGCACATCTCTGCCCCGATGGAATGGATCGTAGGTTCCCCGCAGCAGATCCAAGCCGTTTGCGAGCAGTTCCTTGGCGAGCAGTGGAACGCGTTTGTCTATGCTTCTCAGAACTGGTACACCCCAGACCCGATTCTCTCGTCGAGCCACACGTAGACTGTCCATGGATCCATCGAACAAGTCCCCTGGTCCTCCTGCCCCCTGCTGCTCTTCGTCCTCGTCTCTCTCCTTCCTCGTTCTCCTTCTTTGCCTCCTTTTCCTCCTGCTCATCCTCCTGCGTATCCGCCACCTCCTCCGCCAATGCAGGCAGCTACGTTTTTCCTGACTGCGCATAGCACGATGGGATCCTGTTGGAATTCGAGGTCCGCTACGAGACGCGTCGCGGATAGAAAACACATCATATACCTATACGACCACCCTGCGGGTGATAAGGAATTGATGGGGGGAGGGGGAACCAACGTCTCACTCAATCGATCTCGCTATCGATCTCACATTCGATCTCATTATCGATATCACGATCGATCTCGCTATCGATATCACTATCGATCTCACAATCGATCTCACAATCGATCTCACATTCGGTCTCACATTCGGTCTCACTGTCGATCTCACAATCGATCTCACAATCGATCGCACAGTCGATCTCACATTCGGTCTCACATTCGGTCTCACGATCGATCTCACTATCGATCTCACAATCGATCTCACTATCGATCCCACATTCGGTTTCACATTCGGTCTCACTATCGATCTCACAATCGATCCCATTATCGATCTCACAGTTGATCTCACTATCGATATCACAATCGATCTCGCAATCGATCTCACATTCGGTCTCACAGTCGAACTCCCAATCGATCTCACAATCGACGTCATCATCATCATAATCATCATCGTCATCATCATCATCATCATCACCATCATCACCATCATCACCATCATTACCATCATCACCATCATCACCATCATCATCTCTTAATCGATCTGACTATCGATCTCACAATCGAGCTCACTATCGATCTCACAATCGATCTCACAATCGACGTCGTCATCATCATCATCATCAACAACACCAACATCATCATCATCATCATCATCATCATCATCATCATCATCATCATCATCATCATCATCATCGCCATCATCACCATCATCATCACCATCACCATCATCATAGTCATCCACATCATCATCGGGACACCGACGGGACACCGACGGGACACCAGCGGGACACCGGCGGGACACCGCGCGCCACCGGCCGCCCGGAAGGGAAACACTTGGTCCGGCCTCGCCTCAGCCGCAGGAGAACCGACGGGACACCAGCGGGACACTGGCGGGACACCGCGCGCCACCGGCCGCCCGGAAGGGAAACATTTGGTCCAGCCGCGCCTCAGCCACAGGAGACTTTCTCTCGCCCGCCCATGCAGCTTCGCCTCGCCCGCACGCACGGCACGCACGAACACGAAACCGAAATCGATTTCCCCGTAGGGGGGCTCTCCGTTCCACTTCGATCTCACCCCCTCACCTCCGACATCCACGCAATGAGAATGGATAGGTGGGAGGCCGGATTCCAGATATTGCGCGAGCGCGCCTAGCTAGCCCTCATCCTCCTCCCTTCTCCCTCCTGCCCTCCCCCCCCGCCCTCCCGACCTTTCTCCTCCTCATCGTTCACCCAGGCGGGGGGGGCAGCCAGGGTGAGAGGGAGGAGGGACGGGGATCAGAGGGAAGGAGGGAAAAAGGGGAACGAGTGGGAGGAGAGGAGGCAAGATGGAGGCGCAGGGATGGAGGAGGAAGGATGGCGAAGAAGTGGGACGGGGAAGGAGGAGGATGAGGGAAGGAGGAGTAGGAGGAGGAGGACGAGGAGGACATCGTGGTCGTCGTCGGTGCGTCGTCGTCGTCGTCGCCGTCGTCTTCGTCGTCGTCCGCGGGTCCCTCCGCCCAGTCGCCTCCAGAGGGGCCCCAGGTGGGGCCAGCCCGTCGCCAGGAGCAGCGCGCCTTCGAGGCCCGGTCTGCGGCGGTGGCCGCTTTCGTGGGCGAGCGCCGCGAGGCCTCGGCCGGGGGGGGGGGGCCCTGGCCGGCGGGGTCATCGCCGCCGTCCTCGTCGCCGTCCCGCTCCTTCGGTCGTCGCCGCGGGAGGCGGGGGTTGGGCAGGGGGCGGGGGGGGAGGGGGTGGGCAAGGGGAGGGGGAGAGTGAAGGGGGGGGGGGTGCTGGCGGGGGTTGGGCAGGGGGAGGAGGCCCCTGAGAGCAGGGCCCGCGCCGCTGGCCCGTCGGGCAGCCGTGCGAGCGCAGAGATCTACGAAGTGGAAACTTAAAAGGGAAGGTTTATTTCAGGAGGATGATGGGGAGGAGGATGAGGATAGGAGAGGAGAGGAGGAGGAGGAGGAGGAGGAGGAGGATGGGATGCGAGTAGGGAAGAGGAGGAGAGGAGAGGAGGTTAGTAGGATGAGGAGGAGGTAGTATGCTGGAGGGAGGGATGGGGAGGGGGAGGGGATGGGGAGGAGAGAGGCGGAAAGATGAGGAGGAGGAGGATTGAGGAGAGGAGAAGGAGGAGGAGGAGGAGACGAGGAGGAGGAAGAGGAGAGGAGAAGAGGAGGGAGGAGAAGGAGGAGAAGGAGGAAAAGAGGAGGAGAGGAGGAGAAGGAGGAGAAGGAGAAGAGGAGGAACGGAGGAAAGAGGAGCAGGAGGAGGGGAGGAGGGGGAGGAGGAGGAGGAGGAGAGGGGAGGAGGAGGAGGAGGAGGAGGATAAGGAGGAGGGGAGGGGGAGGAGGGAGGGAGGAGGGGGGGGATGAGGAGGAGGAGGAGAGGAGAAGGAGGAGGGGGGGGGGGAGGGGGAGGGGGAGGGGGAGGGGAGGGGGAGGAGAAGGAGGAGGGGAGGGAGGAGGATGAGTTTTGGAGGAGGAGAAGGAGGATAGGAAGAGAAGGAGGAGAAGGAGGAAGGGAGGAGAAGGAGGAGAAAGGAGGGAAGAGGAGAGGAGGAAGGAGGAGGGGAGGGGGAGGAGAGGAGGAGGATGATGAGGATGATGAGGAGGAGGATGCGGAGGAGGACCTTGCCGCCTCTCTTACCGCTGACTTTTGCACGCTTGGACACTTCAGACGTTCGTTTTCAGGGCTGTAGGAAGGACACGGAAAAGGAGGGAGAGTAGGAGGGAGGAGTTGCGCCAGCCCGGCCCCAACCCAGGACGACTGAGCCAGAGGTGTACAGGGCGGCCAGCTTCTGTTACTTCGACATGGCACTGCTGCTGGCAGCTCGAGAAAACTAGGGAGCTAATGGGGGCGTCTCCAGTGAGGATCTGCCCGCGGGGGCGTCCAATGCCCTCACGCGCTGCAGGCACCTGTTTCCCCCCTAGTGAGGCGACGGTGCCACAGTTCGCCCAAACATGCAGGTGCTTGCCACACGTTGGCCCACGATGCACCTCAGCCAACCCGCACTGCAGACGACGGGTGCGAAAGATCAGCTACGCTTCGCTTGCTGTGCCAGCCATCCGCCAGGGCGAATGGGCCCCTTGCCCCTTTGAGGGAGCCCTCCCTCACGGGTCCCCCCCCCAGCTTCGCGCTCTTCGGAGGGAGGGAGGGAGGGAGGGAGGGAGGGAGGGAGGGAGGGAGGAGGAGGAGGGGGAGGAGGAGGAGGAGGAGGAAGAGGAGAGGAGGAGGAGGAGGAGGAGGAGGAGGAGGAGGAGACCCTGAAGGACGACGACGACGATTTCTTCCCCCGCCCCATACTCGGGCTTTCAGGGTAAGCCACCACAGGCGCGGCGGGCCCCGAGGGCCTCGCGTCGGCACAGGTTGGCTGCCGCTTGGGTTCTCTCCCGCCGTGCAGCACAGTCATAGGTGCTGATTATGGAAGGTTCGCCTGGTGTCGACGCGGCGGCGACCCCAGCTCGGGCGTTTCAGGTTTCACGCCGCCAATGGTTCGGAATCGGCCAGCGTCGATGCGCTATATCGAAGAGCCGCGATCGTTCAAGGTCGAGCGATCCACGCGGTGTCAGAAGCCAAGGCCGAAGTCGTCACGACACGAACTCGCCGTACCCCAGATGCCGTCCTTCTCCTGTGCTTCTGTGATTTGCTCAGTTCGCTGCTATCCCTCTCCTGGCGTTGGGGCGCCGCCCTTGAGGCTGGCCCACCCTGTTCTTGCCCAGTCGCCGCGAGCACCAGGGCTCGCTTCGGCATCCCTGCCTCTGCATGTCGCGCGCTTGCAGCGACGCGGCCCCTGTCAGCAACCCCCCCGCCGCCAGCGACGACGACGCCGAACACGATAACAGCGACGGCGACGGCGACGACGACGGCGACGACGACGACGGCGACGGCGACGACGACGACGACGACGACGACGACGACCCCGCCGCCGCCCCCGCCGCCGCCACTCCGCCGCCGCTGCCGCCGACAACGGCGACGCGGGGCCGGCAGGCCACCGCCGCCCTGGCGCGGGCCCTGCGCCAGGAGGCTGAGCCTGCAGGCCCTCGCGGCCGTTTCGCCGAGGGCGCTGCCGTGGTCGCCGTCGTGGTCGCCGTCGGCGCCGTCGGCGCCGTCGCCGCTGCCGTCGCCGCGGCCGCCGACTTGGTTGCCGTGGTCGCCGCCGTCGTCGCCGCCGCCGCCGTCGTAGTCAATGTCGTGGTCGCCGAGGTTGCGATGTCGCGGTCGGTATCACCGTCGTCGTCGTCGTCGTCGTTGTCGTCGCCGTCGTTGCCTCCGAGGTCGTCGTCATTGTCGGGGAGGTCGTTGGCGAAGGAGGCCTTACATTCAGGGCCCGTGCGGATCATTGCAAGTTGGGCAGGCTCGAACGCCCCGCCACGTCGGGCTCGCAGTAGGGGGTCGTGGCGATGACCGTCGGCGGCGCGTCAACAGGGACAGGGCGAGGGCGGTTTTCTTAGAAGGCGCCCTGGTTTTTGATAGCCCCCCTGGAGATCACTCAGAAGCCCGAAGCCGTCATCCCATCTGTGTGCCGTCAACGCAGCCCGCCTGGCGACCATCAGCCAGGCCACAGCACGTGCGCTCGAGCGGGCCGTGAGACGGCAGGCGTTTTTTTGTCTGGCAGGGTGCACAACAAAAGCAAACGACAATACAAATTGCGGCGGACTCGCGAGGGTACGGCGCGGCGGCGACGCCAGCGCGTGCGTCCAATCTGGAGCACCCGTTAGGAGCCCTGCTTGGGCTGCGGGCCCCACATAAAGCAAACATCTGCGCGAACTCCATACGAGAGACGGCGTCGACCGCCTCTGGGGATCGTTCGAGATCAGGTTAGGGCCCACCGACAGCCGAGTTCTTCGCAGCTGGTCCCTCTCACTCAGCACGCGCGATCTGCAGGATCTCTCGCGCCGTTCGCCCCGGAGGGGGCGGTGGCCTTTTGCTGCCGCGTCTGCTTCTGCCACTGCTGCCTGTGCTGGCGCCACTGCCGCTGCTCCTCTGGCGTGGCCGTTTGGACGCCAGCTGCGGTGCACTGCGGCGCCTCAATGGCACCGCACCGCCCCTCGCGGCGGGGGTTCGCCGGCCTGCGCCATGGCCTTGCTGGCTCCGGGCTTGGGCCAGGCCAGCTGCGCCCTCCTCGCGGCGTTCGCGCTGGCTGGTCCTCGCACCGCCGCGTTCGCGGGAGCCTCGGACGCGTACCAGTTCGGCGCGGGCTGCGCGAAGGGACCACAGGACGCCAAGCGAGGTGCAGGGAGGGCCCGATTCTGTCACACTCTCGGCGTTTTGCATCGAATGTGTGTTGACTGCTATCGCATCGTGGAGATACGGGGAGAGGTGAAGGGTGGGTGCGCTCGCGTCACATCCGGCCTCCTGCCCACTCCGTCCCATTGCGCCTATAGTTAGAGTGAGGGGGCTGAACGATCATTCAATGTCCCTGGGCGCGTGGCTGAAGTGAGGTTCTGCGTTGAGGGTTGTTTTTATTGTTATTCTTGAATTCTTTTTACCTAACAGCGAAGACTGATAGGTTTCTAGTTGATTCAAAAGAGCTCACAGATCACTCCACAGGGGGGTCCGGGCAGGCGTTGGGAGTTGCCGGGCGGCAGGGGGCCCCGCTCGTTTTCCACCAACAGTCACACACTTCCTGCTCTTCGACTTCCCAGAACTCCATTCCCAGGCCACATTCTGGAGGGCCGGATGCAACAGTCACACACTTCGTGCTCTTCGAGATCCCAGAACGCCATTCCCGGGCCACCTTTAGAATAACCGGATGCAACAGTCACACACTTCGTGCTCTTCGAGTTCCCAGAACGCCATTCCCGGGCCACATTTAGAATAACCGGATGCAACAGTCACACACTTCGTGCTCTTCGAGTTCCCAGAACGCCATTCCCGGGCCACATTTAGAATAACCGGATGCAACAGTCACACACTTCGTGCTCTTCGAGATCCCAGAACGCCATTCCCGGGCCACATTTAGAATAACCGGATGCAACAGTCACACACTTCGTGCTCTTCGAGTTCCCAGAACGCCATTCCCGGGCCACATTCGGAATAGCCGGACGCAACAGTCATACAATTCCTCGTACTTGACACCCCAGAACCTCATTCCCAGGCCACATTCGGAATAACAGGATGCAAGAGTCACACACTTCGTGCTCCGAGACCTCCCAGAACGCCGGGTTATCTTGCTGTCTGGAACGGCAATCCCGGGATACACTCAGAGTAATCCCACGCGACAGTCACACACTTTGTGCTCTGTGACCTCTCAGAACTTCATATCTGGGCGACACTCCTGGGCAACACTCGTTCTCTCACTATCATGCAACACTCATACACAGTGTCCTTGTCGACCTGTCACATCTCAACTTTCAATTCCTTGACACAACCGTCACACACACACTGATTTCTCTGAGTTTTCACTAGGTTAGTCTCGGGTCACATTTTATATTCCTTCCGCGACAGCCGTGCTTGGTTCAGGAGTTGCTAGTGACACTGCAGTCCATTTTACTCAACGTGCCTCGTCACTCGAGTTTCGATTGCAATGGCGTTCCCCTGGCCGTACCGCTATATGGAACGTTCATCCGCAGCCTCTGCTCCGCGAGGCTCGTCCGAAGTGTCGCCGCCTCGCGGTGCTTCTCAGCCTGCGGAGGAAGGTCGACAGACGCCTGGTCCTGGCGCTCTGCAGCCTGCGTCTTTCACGGTCGCCTCCTTCAATTTCGGGTTCGAGCAGGGCATGATGACTGGTAAGCAGGCGGCCACTCACTGCGCTAACTTCGGAAGGGTGTGCGCCACGATAGTGGAGACCGCTGATGCTGATATTGTCTGTGCTGCGAGGTCGGTGCGTTCCGTGAAGGCTTTCGCCGAGCAGGGATCAACGTGACAGAGATCCTCAGTAAGCCTTTCGGTGATGGCATTGGCTTCTCGGAGGTCGACAACTACTTGACTCTCTGGGGCTTCCGCGGTGCTTCTCAGCCTGCGGAAGTGACTCCGTGCGAAGACAGCCAAGTTTACAGGCCTCTTAGCGGGCGAGAGATTGATGCTGTCATTTCACATTTTGAAGTGAACAAACCAGGCCATGACAAGTTCTACGTGGTGATCGCCAACATACACATCGTCTCTTACTTCGGCGAGCAGGGGTACCTCGGCAAAGCGCAGTCCAACCACGCCGCACACAACCTCGGCCCGCGCGGCAGGACCATGCATTCCTCCAATGGCCTGCTCATGTCGGATTCCATGCAGACAGCCAGGCTGCGCTTGACGCCACAGACGCAGAAAAAGCTGGATCGCCTCACAGGCACACTCGGCGTCGACGTGATCGATGAGCTGGGTGCTGTGCCGGGGCCTTTGCTGCATGCAGATGCACTGCGCACGACCTACGGCAGGGCGTTGCGCTACAACCTGGACCCCACGAAGTACATGCGCCCGCAGGAGACGTGGGGACGCATGCCTGTGAAGATCTTGTGCGGGGACTTCTACCAGTTGCCGCCAGTCCCCGCCACCGCTTCCCTGCTGGCGCCTCACGCGGGCCAATCCTACGAACACCAACAGGGTAGGAAGTTGCTCGCCGACATCGAGTGCGTCATCGATTTCGCGCAGATGCAACGCTTTACGGACCCGTTGCAAGTCGAGGTTCTCCACGCTATGCGAACTCCAGGCGGGAAAAAGATCTCTGACGACAGCTGGCAGGCGATCGTCAAAACAGAAATCGTTAGCTCTGGTGGTGCTGCTCAGCCTGCTGCCAGCAACAGCGCAGCCGATCAGCCACTTCAATGGGATCCTCGGTTGCGTGCAGCGAGAGGCTGGTACGAGTCGGCCTATGAGTGGCGCATCGTCTCTTACGCCATGCATGCACAGGCGAAGCTTGATGCGCACGATGCTGGCCAGCTGCTCTTTTACGTCCCAGCAATCGACAGACCAGCTGCGCGCCTCGCGAAGCCTGATTTCGACGAGATGCGCGCGGAGCCCAACATCGGCGCTACCGCAAAAATGCCAGGGCTGCTGCCGCTCTCCATTGGCATGGAAGTCATCCTGACGGAATCCGTCCTGCCGCCGAAGTATGTCCGCGGTGCGCCAGGCAAAGTGGTAGGCATAGAGCTGCACGCTCTGGAGCCTCCGCTGGAGGGCCGGCCGTCCATTGTATCGGACGGTGTGGTCGTACTCTACTACATGCCAAAGGCTGTGTATGTCAAGATCGATGACAGCGATGAACTCTTCTTGAAGGCCGCGAAGGTAACAGCTGGCAGTGCTTCTCAGTCTGCCGGCCCTGACCTGCGCGGAGTGCTCGCGATCACACCGCAGGCGCGCCCGTGGAAGTTCAAGGCGAAGACAGGTGGCCCGGCCATCGCGGTGTCCAGGACGCAGTTGCCCGTGTTGCCCAAGAAGCAGGGGACTCTGCATGGCGTCCAGGGCAAGACGGCGGATCCAGGCTTCATCGTCCACTGGGCGTTTCCGCCCGGGCTGAAGAAGGAGTCCATTTGGCTTGCCTACTACGTCAGCCTGTCGCGCCCCAGAAGCTTCAAACAACTCTTGAGCCACGGCTTGCCTGACAGGAGCATCATCGAAGGCGGTCCTCCCGAACAAATCGCCAAGGCTTTCGCCGAGCTCTTCGCGGACAAGATTGCCGCGACGAAGATCGCTTGCGCGAAAGCTCGACAAGACTTAGCCTGGCCTGCGCGAGCCTGAGGAACCGTGAGTTGCAGCATGATGACCCGGCCAGTTTGGTGCGTCACAGCCTGCTCTCGCGCGGTGTTTCTCAGCCTGCCGCTTTCTGTATGCTAGCCTTAACTTCAGCCTCCACTTGCGCGGCCGCGGTGCTTCTCAGCCTGCGACTCTTTGCGGTGCTTCTCAGTCTGCAGCCGGTTGTCGCGTTGTGCTTCTCGTCCTGCGCTTCCTGTGTGCTAGCCTTAGCTTCAGTCTCCAATTGCGCGGTCGCGGTGCTTCTCAGCCTGCGACTCTTTGCGAGGCCTCTCAGCCTGCAGCCGGTTGTTCGCTTCAGATGCCGACTGTACCTGTGCGCAAGAAGATGCAAGCATCCCCGTCTGCTGCGCAAACGATGATAGACATGAGCGCTTCCAAAACAAAATCACAAGATAAGCACACACTGATGCATACAGGCCGTCCTCGCTTTCATCGACATACATCGTTTGAGATTCCATGCGTTCATAGCAGAGTGTCGTTTGGATACACATCCATTCAAGTTCCCAGCGTTGATAGCAGTGTCTCGTTTGGACGGACATCCATTCAAGGTCGGTGCGTTGATAGCAGTGTCTCGTTTGGAGAAACATACTTTCAAGCTCCATGCGTTGATAGCAATGTCTCCTTTGAACAAGCATCCATTCATTTTCCACGCGTTGATAGCAGTGTCTCGTTTGGACATATATCTATTCCAGCTCCGTGCGTTGATAGCAGTGTCTCGTTTATACATGTAGTCATTCAAGCGACATGCGTCCATGGCAGTACCTTGTTTGACAACACATGGAATCAATCTCAGCGCGACGATGACAACAGCTTTTGCATCACTATTACTGTTACTGTTGGTTTCACAGTGCCTCGCACTGCTGCTGCATGTTTCAGTTATACTTAGACACATCGCTGTTAGGTTGCTTTGCCGGGATAATTTTACCTAACATCGTAGATTGATAGGTTTCTAATGGGCTAAAAAGAGAGCAGCACATTACTTCAACATTACTTCAACATTACTCCACAGGGGGGTCTGGGCAGCCGTTGGGGGCAGTTGGGTGGCAGTTGGGGGGCTGTTGGGGGTTTGCCGGCGGGGATCGTTTTTCGCATACAGTCACACACTTCGTGCCCACTTCGTGCTCTTCGATTTCCCAGAACTCCATTCCCGGGCCAAATTTTGGATGCCCTGAGCCAACTGTAGGCCACTTCGTGCTCTTCCATTTCCCAGAACTCCATTCCCGGGCCACATTTTGGATGCCCGGAGCCAACTGTAGGCCACTTCGTGCTCTTCGATTTCCCAGAACTCCATTCCCGGGCCACATTTTGGATGCCCGGAGCCAACTGTAGGCCACTTCGTGCTCTTCTATTTCCCAGAACTCCATTCCCGGGCCACATTTTGGATGCCCGGAGCCAACTGTAGGCCACTTCGTGCTTTTCGATTTCCCAGAACTCCATTCCCGGGCCACATTTTGGATGCCTGGAGCCAACTGTAGGCCACTTCGTGCTCTTCGAGTTCCCAGAACTCCATTCCCGGGCCACATTTTGAATGCCCGGAGCCAACTGTAGGCCACTTCGTGATCTTCGAGTTCCCAGAACTCCATTCCCGGGCCACATTTTGAATGCTGAGGCAGGCTGATGCTGAGGCTGAGGCAGGCTGAGGCTGAGGCAGGCTGAGGCTGAGGCCGAGGCTGAAGGCAGACTGAGGCTGAGGCTGAAGCAGGCTGAGGCTGAGGAGGCAGGAGGCAGGCTGAGGCTGAGGCAGGCTGAGGCTGAGGCAGGCTGAGGCTGACGCGAGGCTGAGGATGCAGGCTGAGGCTGAGGCAGGCTGAGGCTGAGGCTGAGGCCAAGGCTCAAGGCAGACTGAGGCTTTGGCTGAAGCAGGCTGAGGCTGAGGCTGAGGCTGAGGCTGAGGCAGGCTGAGGCTGAGGCTGAGGCTGAGGCAGGCTGATGCTGAGGCAGGCTGAGGCTGAGGCTGAGGCTGAGGCTGAGGCTGAGGCTGAGGCTGAGGCTGATGCAGGCTGAGGCTGAGGCAGGTTGAGGCGGAGGCCGAGGCTGAAGGCAGGCTGAGGCTGAGGCTGAAGCAGGCTGAGGCTGAGGCTGAGGCAGGCTGAGGCTGAGCCTGAGGCAGGCTGATGCTGAGGCAGGCTGAGGCTGAGGCTGAGGCTGATGCAGGCTGAGGCTGAGGAAGGCTGAGGCTGAGGCCGAGGCTGAAGGCAGACTGAGGCTGAGGCTGAAGTAGGCTGAGGCTGAGGCTGAGGCAGGCTGAGGCTGAGGCTGAGGCAGGCTGATGCTGAGGCAGGCCGATGCTGAGGCGCTGAGCTGAGGCAGGTGGAGGCTGAGGTTGAGGCTGATGAAGGCCTGAAGGCTGGGTGAGGCAGACCTGAGGTGAGGAGAGGCGAAGCAGACTGAGGCTGAGGCTGAAGCAGGCTGAGGATGAGGGAGAGGCAGGCTGAGGCTGAGGGCGGAGCAGGCTGAGGCGAGCAGGCTGAGGCTGAGGCTGAGGCTCATGCAGGCTGAGGCTGAGGCAGGCGGAGGCTGAGGCCGAGGCTGAAGGCAGACTGAGGCTGAGGCTGAAGCAGGTTGAGGCTGAGGCTGAGGCAGGCTGAGGCTGAGGCTGATGCAGGCTGAGGCTGAGGCAGGCTGAGGCTAAGGCTGAGGCTGATGCAGGCTGAGGCTGCGGCAGGCTGAGGCTGAGGCGGAGGCTGAAGGCAGACTGAGGCTGAGGCTGAAGCAGGCTGAGGCTGAGGCTGAGGCAGGCTGAGGCTGAGGCTGAGGCAGGCTGAGGCTGAGGCAGGCTGAGGCTGAGGCCGAGGCTGAAGGCAGACTGAGGCTGAGGCTGAAGCAGACTGAGGCTGAGGCTGAGGCAGGCTGAGGCTGAGGCTGACGCAGGCTGATGCTGAGGCAGGCTGAGGCTGAGGCTGAGGCTGATGCAGGCTGAGGCTGAGGCAGGCTGAGGCTGAGGCCGAGGCTGAAGGCAGACTGAGGCTGAGGCTGAAGCAGGCTGAGGCTGAGCAGGCTGAGGCTGAGGCTGAGGCTGAGGCAGGCTGATGCTGAGGCAGGCTGAGGCTGAGGCTGAGGCTGAGGCTGAGGCTGATGCAGGCTGAGGCTGCGGCAGGCTGAGGCCGAGGCCGAGGCTGAAGGCAGACTGATGCTGAGGCTGAAGCAGGCTGAGGCTGAGGCTGAGGCAGGCTGAGGCTGAGGCAGGCTGAGGCTGAGGCTGAGGCAGGCTGAGGCTGAGGCTGTGACTGCGACTGCAGTTGCCACTGCGACTGTCATCGCGAATGCGACTACGACTGCGAGAACAGCAGAATTCTACAACTGGATTCTCATCCGAATCTTAAGGGGAATGCTTCCAGATATGCTCCTACACATCGATGTTAGGTTGCTTTGCCGGGATAATTTAACATGAATGTTGTTGATCCCCAGGCATATCGTGTTTTTTCAATTGAAGGGCCCTTCCCAGGATTCGCACCTTGTTATTCATCAGGGAAAGAGCGTGTTATACCGCTGCTGGCGGAAAACCGGGGGGGTCACTACCGGTTCGAACCCCCCCCCCCCCTCTCCTCCGGAAAACCGGGGGGGGGGTCCACTACCGGTCGACCCCTCCACCCCCCCCCAGTTCATCATGCCAAGGGGGGGGGGCCGGCACTACCGGTTCGGACCACCCCCCTCCGGTGTGTTCTCCTGGGGAACCGGGTTGGGGGTTGGTTCAGTACCCCCGGTGTCTTGGCACCCCCCCCCCCCCCCCCCGGGTGGGGGGGGGGGAAAAAAAACAATAAAAACCCACCCCCCCCCCCCTCGAAAACCGCGGGGGGGGCGGACAGTGGTGGGGACGGTGGTGGCGGGGACAGTGGTGAGGGGACAGCGGGACAGTGGTGGGAACAGTGGGACAGTGGTGGGGACGGTAGTGGTGGGGACAATGGTGAGGACAATGGTGGGAACAGTGGGGACAGTGGGACAGTGGTGGAGACGGTGGTGGTGGGGACAGTGGTGTGGGGACAGTGGGAATGTGGTGGAAACAGTAGGAAAGTGGAGGGTACAGTGGTGGTGGGGACAGTGGTGAAGGCGGTGGCGAGGACGGCGGTGGGACAATGGGAAAGAGGTACAGTGGGGACAGTGGTAGGGACAGTGGGGACAGTGGTGGGAACGGTGGGGCAGCTCAGTGGTTCGAACTGGTAGTGACACCCCCCTCCGGTTTTCTGAGGGGGGGGGGGTTCAACCGGTAGTGACCCACCCTGGTTTTCGAGGTTTCGAGCTGAGGTGGGGGGGGGTTAGGGGAGGGGGGGGGGTTTTTTTTTTGCCGCGGGGGAGGGGCGGTGGGGGGGGGGGGTCCAGCATGGGGGGGGGATTTCGGGAGGTGGGGGGGGGACCCCCGGGTTCCGGAGGAGAAGGGCGGCAATTTTCCACAGTAAAGCGGCGGTGGATCACGCTCTCTCTTATCAGGGGAAGTCTTTCGTCTCAGGGTTGTGTTGTTGGCCCCCGGTTTGCAGCAAGAGCAACACTAATTTTAACATTGTTCGTTCTTTCTGTTCGCGTGCCACTCAACGCGTATATCCCGAACCCTCGATACCCGCCCTCTTCGACTTCGACCGTACCCCCTTGGGGGTATATGTTTCTTACCTGAACGTGTAGTTCGTGCAGCCCTTGAGGCCGGGGAAGAGAGGACGGATTGAAGGAAGGGAAAAGGGGGAGGGAGGAGGATGGAGCACGAGAGAGACTAGGAGGAGTGGGGCTAGGAGCAGAAAGCACGTGGCAGAACCAGACGGGCAGGTCGGACGGGTAGACCCTGCCAGGCGTGTCGGGAAGGATTCCAGGCGGCCAGGTCGAGCAGGCGGGTTGCTGAAGCGTGCGTGCTGCATGAATCGTGAGGAGGTCTCGAGCGACAGCTCGATTCCTGAATCAACCGTGAGGAAATCCACGACGAGAGCGTGATTCCTGAATGTCGAGGGCGCGTCGCTTGAATAGATTGAGAGGAAGTCCCACTCGAGAGCGCGATGCGTACATGAATTGTGAGTAAGTCCCGCGCGAGAGCGCGAGTTGGGAATACATTGCGAGGAAGTATCAGGCGGGAGCCGTTGTTGTTGCTGCTGTTGTAAACCAGGGGCCAGGGGCCAAGTTTGAGCCCCGTGATTTTATCTGATGGAAAACAGGGTGCGAGCACCGGGGGAAGCACTTCAATTGTAAAAACTCAACGGTCACCAGAGGGGGGATCAACAACATTTATTGCGAAGGCCTTACGGCCGGTGCCGCCGACCCTGGAGGGCGACCCATGCGTTCTCTAATGTGGCGGGGGGGGCTCTTGGGGCTTCCTGGGGGCCTCTTGGGGGTCTCGTGGTGGCCTCTTGGGGGCATCTTGGGGCTTCCTGGGAGCCTCTGTCGCCGAGGGCTCGTCGGGCCCCCCGTCCGGGCACCCTGTTGGAGCCGTTTGGGGAGCCTCTGGGGCCATCTTGGAGGCATCTTGGGCGGTCTTGAGGCTGTCTTGGGTCATTTTGGGGCTCTCTTGAGGCCTCTTGGGCTATCTTGGGGCAATCTTGGGGGCATCTGGGGCCGTCTTGGAGCGTCGACAAGTTGAAACGGCGAGAACGCCAACATCTGTCAAAAACTGTAAGGAAATCATTGATGTTTCCCTCTTCGTGCCCTCTTGGGAGTGCTCTTGGAGACTTCTTGGAGCGTCTTGGCAATCTCTTGGGCCGTCTGGAGGCTACTTTGGCGTCTTCGACCGATTGTTCGGCGATTCTTGGGGCACTCTTGGCCAGTCTGGGGAATTTTCTAGGTCCCGGGACATCCCGGGGGGGATGCGTATCTGCCCCCCCCCCCCCCCCCCGGGACCCCCCCCTCCCCGGCGGGGAAGGGATCAAAGGGAAGGGGCTTCCCTTCGACTCAGCTACGACGTTGCTCGATTTCGCTTTGGTTTCGCTTTGGCTGGCGCGCCTGAGGGGAGGGCGACGACGACGACGACGACGACGACGACGAACGGAAGAGCATCGACGACGACGACGACGGCGACGGCGACGACGACGACGACGACGGCGACGACGACGACGACGACGACGACGACGTTCACGACGAACGGACAAGCATCTCCCACACGCCGACAGGGTCGGTGGATTTTTCACAACAACAACAACAACGGCTCCCGCCTGACATTTCTTCACAATGTATTGAGGAATCGCGCTCCCGCGGGGGACTTCGTCACATTTTCTGTAGGAATTGCCCTCTCGCGTGGGACCTCCTCGCAATTATTGAGACGATGCGCCCTCGGCGCTCAGGAATCACGCTCTCGCTTTGACCTCTCTCACGATGGACTTGGGAATCGCGCTATCGCTCGAGACTCCCTCGCGATTCATGCAGAACGCACGCTTCAGCAACCCGCCTGCTCGACCTGGCCGCCTGGGCCCGCCTTCCCGACCCGCCCGCTATGGGTCTGCCCACCCGAGCTGCCCGCCTGGTTCTACCACGTGTTCCCAACCATCCTGTGGTGTTGGGTCCTCGTTTTGAAGAGAGCGCCCCGCGCCTCCTTCCCGCCTCTCCTCCTTTCATCCTCTTCCCCTCCTCCCCCTCCTCCTCTCCCCCACTTTGGCCATCCCGAGAGGCGCTTTGGGCCTCCCGAGAGGCGTCTTGGGCTTCCCGGGAGGCGTCTTGGCCTTACCGAGAGGCGTCTTGGGCCTCTCGAGAAGCGTTTTGGGCCGCCCGAGAGGTGTTTTGATCTTCCCGAGGGGCGTTCTGGCCTTCCCGAGAGGCGTCTTGGGCCTCCCGAAGGCGTCGTGGGTCCCCCGAGAGGCTACTGGAGCCTCCCGAAAAACTAGTTTGGGCCTCCCGACAGGCGTCTTGGGCCTTACGGGAGGCGTGTTGGGCCTTCCGAGAGGCGTCTTGGGCTTCCCGAGAAGCGTTTTGGGTCTCCCGAGAGGCCTTCTGGGTTTCCCGCGAGGCGTCTTGGGCCTCCCGAGAATTTGTTTGGGCCTCACGAGAAGCCGCCTCTGGGGACTCACGAGAAGTTCCCGAAGCTGCCCCTCAGGGCCCACATGAAGCGTCAAATCTCGCTCCATGAGGCGCCCGGGAAGCATGACAAAAGACACCGCCTTTCAGGGTGTCCAAGAATCTGGTTGCCCTAAACTCAGGCACCGTAGCGGTATAGGCCAGAGGCCATTGCTAAACAATCGACAGACCCATCCTTATGCAGTCATGTGTAGTGCAGGGCGCGGGTCCCCCTTCATACACTGCACGCCACGGGGCAATGCGGAAATATGGTTGCTGCGGAGCGCGCGTGCACGTGTGCGTTGAACTTTTAGTGGGGCGCGATCCGCGTGAAGGGCCGCGCGAACACGCCCACTGAGACCGCAGGCGGGCCTCCTCGGGGCACGCCCCGTGCGAGGCATGCCCCCGAAGTGGGCGTGGGTCGCCGTGCAAAGCTGTCCGTGGGTGCCACAGGTGGAGCTCCTTCTGGGGCACGATTCGCGTGACAAGTGGGCCGACACGGGCGGGAATATTGATGATGATGGCGATGGCGATGATGATGATGATGATGATGATGATGATGATGATGATGGCGGTGATGATGATGATGATGATGATGATGATGGCGATGATGATGATGATGATGATGATGGCGATGATGATGATGATGATGATGATGATGATGATGGCAATGATGATGATGATGACGATGATGATGATGATGGTGATGGTGATGATGATGATGATGATCATGGCGATGATGATGATGATGGCGATGATGATGATGATGATGATGGCGATGATGATGATGATGATGATGATGGCGATGATGATGATGATGATGATGGCGATGATGATGATGATGATGATGGAGATGATGATGATGATGATGATGATGATGATGACGATGACGATGATGATGACGATGATGATGATGACGATGATGATGATGACGATGATGATGATGATGATGACGATGATGATGATAATGATGATGATGACGACGACGACGACGACGATGATGATGATGATGACGATAATGACGATGATGATGATGACGATGCTGATGATGATGGTGATGACGATGATGATGATGATGATGCTGATGACGATGATTATGACGATGATAATGATGATGATGACGATGATGATGACGATGATGATTACATTATGATGATGATGGTGATGATGATGACGATGATGATTATGATGATGATGATGACGATGATGATGATGACGATGATGCTGATGACGACGATAATGATGATGATGATGATGATGATGATGATGATGATGATGATGATGATGATGATGATGATGATGATGTGTTGTACGAGCCTTGTCTCTGGGCTTTTGGGTGGTGCTCCTCGTGGGTGCGATCCGGTCCGCGTGACGTGGTGTGCCGCAATGGTCGGGGGGATCCGGAAGACTCCGAGGGAGAGCGGAGGATTATGTTGCTCCCATCTTACTTCAGGACCGCATCCCAGAAATAATTTCGAGCACCCGGAAGAGTGTCGAAAAAGTGTCGAAACAGAGTCGGGTCGAGTGCCTACCAGGGCCCGACACGTGACGACCTTTGAGTTTGGGGGTACTGTTCTGGTGCTCGAAAACCTTTCTGGTGATCAAGGCTGAAGCAGAAGCAGGTTGGAACATCAGAAGCGGAGGAAAATTCAGGCCCCCCCGCTGGAAGCTCGGCGGCCCGGCGGCGGACTGCTCCTCGGGGGGGGCGGGGATGCTGGTGCAGAGCCGTGGGGGAGGCGCGGCGCCCTGTAGACGAAGTGGGGTCCTGGATCGGCCTCGCCGCTTGGGTGCGGCCGTCGATTGCACGTAAGAGTGGCCCTTCGCCGGAGTGACTTTTGGTGCGGGCCCATTGGGCCCCCCAGAGATCCACGTATTGAAAAAATCTAGACGTAGGGTTTTCGTGTTTTTTGGCCTCGAGGGGCCCTCGCCAGGCCCCGGACCGTCAAAAAACGACCCAGGACGAAAAACCGGTCTTGGGGAATGGGTCGAGATTTCCGGGGACCCCGCATTGAACAAATCACGACATCGGATCTTTGGGCCCCCCGATCGCCGAGCGCGATGCGATGGTAGCGTCTTGCGCGCTTGTGCCTGGTCCCCCCGCGGGCCCCACACAGCCGCGCACCACAGGTCGCTCCTGCTCAGGGTCACTCCTGCGTGCAGCCGAGACCGAGATGGGCACGGACGGAATGGGGACGAGGACCACTTGCAGTTCCTGTCCGTTTTGGACAGGGCTCGCTGTCGGTGCCGCCGCGTATGTGGTCCATGTGATGCCAAAGTTGCCGCCTGCCCAACAGCGGCCGCTGTTGGTTTGAAGCAGCGTTTGCTGTTGGCCGTCGTTTCCATGGTTGCCGTGCCCGTTTCGGGGAATGCCAGGGTTTGGCCAGGCCCATCCGAGCGCCGGGATCGGTGCACGTGCTTTCCCGTCCTTCCGGCGACGTGGCTTTTGTTCAGTTCCAGCGGTTTTCCTTGACTTCGGCCTCTTTGGGGCTCCCTTGCGCCACCAAAGGCGAGGCCGGGACGAAAAATCACACCCGGGAAGTGGGCTGGGTCGGGACCAATGGGGCAGCTCGTCGGCAAACCGCCAGCCCCCTTGGGGGCCAACAAGCTGCGAGGGCGAAGTTCCCTGCGCCCTGCAGGAGCTCCAGCGAGAAGGCGTCGGACGCTTCCGACACAGACTTTTCGCCCTTCTCCCAGCATGCTCTCAGCCTCCCAGGGGAAGTGAGAGGGGGCGGGCCTTCGCTTCTCAGAAGCCCTCGCGCCTTGTGAGAAGTTTCCTGCGTCTTCGGGGAAGGCTTAGAACACTTCTCACAAGGCCCGCGGCCTTCTGAGCCGTCCGAGAAGGCCCGCCTCCTCGCACGTTCCCCCCAGGCTCGCCGCCGATTCGTCCCTCCTCTGGCCATCCTTGTTCCCCGGCCCCACTCGCCATGAGCCAAGAGAGTCCCAAGGGAAAGGCGTACTTCTTCTGGCCCGCGAGGCCCACCCGGGGACTCGGGAACGTCAGAACTCGGCTCGGATGAGAAGCTGGGCCGGGAAACTTCGGGAGAAGGCGCAGCGACACCACCACCACCACCACCACCACCACCACCACCACCACCACCACTTCCACCACCAGGGGGACCGCCTCCAGTGAGGGGGTCCACGATGCCTCCCCTGAGCTGGGGATAATTCGGGGATGTCTCGAGCGAGAGCGGGGGGGGGGGGCACACCACAAGGAGTCCCCCCCCCTGGCTCCTCCTGCTGGTGGTCCCTTGTGGTGGTGGTGGTGATGGTGGTGATGGTGGTGGTGGTGGTATCGCTTTTCCTTCTCCCCAAGGAAGCCACGGGGGTCCAGGACCCGCTTGCTTCAGGACCCCTTCTGCCCTCTTGCTCATGGCAGAGCCCCTTCCGATTCCCCGCGGATGCAGGATGTGCTGAACGCAGAACAGCAGGAGTTCGTCCGCGGCATGCAGCAGAAGTTGCACTCGGAAGAGCTGAAGGAGTCGTGCCACGGAGATGACGTCGCCCCCGTCCTGCTCCTGCAGTCCACTCCTGCTGTCCTGGTAAACCTCAACGCGACGCGGTCGCACGAGGACTACCACTATGCGGAGACTGCAGCCGAGTTCTTCGGTGCGATGTTCGTCACCGCGGTGGTACTCAGAGGGGTAAAAGGTTCCGATACCGCTACTTTCCCCTCGGTTTCGCCTTTGTGGTGCCTCCTGGGAGGCCCTCGTCGCCACGGCTGGATTCGCCTCGAACTTTTGGTCAGAACGTGCTCTGGGAGAGGCTGGGGGAGTAGCGGTATCGGTATATTCTGGTTCACCCAGATACTTGCGTCCCCCGTAGCGACGATCCTCTACATGCGCTGGCCCAAGAGCCAAGAGACTTGGAAGCCCAAGGCCACCAGGGACATTAACTCGGCCGTCCTGAACCTTTTCCTGTTGGCGCTCTGCTCGCTCGTGCTGGGTATCATGAGCTGGCAGATCTTTGTCGAGTGCGACTACGTGACCGGCGACACGAGTGACGGCATGGCTGGGGAGGCTCGGGCGGGATCAGGACTAGGATATATTGCCCCAGTGCAGTCCAGAACGCCTTCAGGGCGTTCCAGAGCGCTCTGGGCCAGCCGTGGCGCCCGATACATCTTCTAGAACCGCGGGATCTCAGAGATCCCCGATTTGTCCTGGTCCGATTCTGTCCTGGTCCTGGCTACGTCTTCGAGGCGGGGTTTGGCCAGATCCACGTCATAGGCCTCGCTGCCGCGCTCTACCTTGCCCCGGTCGCCGGTGTCGCGACGCTGACCGCCACGGGGTTGATGCTCTCGCAGCCCAGCGGCAGCATCTCCGAGGGCGTCAAGGTCGGCTGGCTCTGCCTGCTCGTGGCCGGCTCCTGCGTCGCGACGGGGATCTCGGGGGAGGAGGAGGTACTGCAGGGCCCTCCTGGCCTCGGCAGCAGTATCCTCGGAACCTGGTCAGAACGCACCCCAGTGGAGGTCCTGGGAGTGGCGATATCGGCACTTCATTTCAGGAGGGGAGAAACACACAGACACAGCTGATCGTCGACATCCAAAAAAATATGGGAAGATATGAGAAGTGGGGGGGGCGAAGACGGAAGCCCAGCAAATGTGGGATACTATGGGGAATCCTGGGGTTATTGTGTATTTATTTGTGTGTCCCTGGGTCCCTTCATTACTTACCCCCCCCCAGGATCGGTGCTCATCTGTGCTGGCCCGTGCTCTCCTGCGGCATCCTGGGGTGCACCGGGGTCGACCACGGTGGCGGGACGGTCCTCGGTGGCCCTGGGCTGTGGATCTTCTGGTTTGGCTTAGGGTGTTCCAACCTACTTTAGCCTTGCTCACCAGAAAGACTTTCGAGCACCATGCAAGTGCCGAAACTCGAGGGTTGTCACGTGTCGGGCCCTGGGAGACACTTGTCCGACACTGTTTCGGCACTCCTTCGACACTTTTCCGGGTGCTCGAACTTGTTTCTGGGATGTGGTGCTTCAGTACGATGGGAGCAACATAAGGTTGGGCGCGGGGTTCACGGTCGTGTTCGTGACCATCCTCGCGAAGCGCGTGCTCGCGGGCCAGGCTCCAGCCCCGAAGGGGTCTGCCTCCCCAGCTCCTGGAATTCGGACGGGGTTCGGTCGGATATAATGGAGGAAAGGGGTGAGGAGGAGGAGGAAGAGGAAACGGAGAAGGAACAGGAACAGGGAAAGGAGGAGAAGGAGGAGGGAGAGGAAGAGGAAGAGGAACAGGAAAAGAAAGAGGAGAAGGAGGAGGAGGAAAAGGAAGAGAAAGAGGAAGAGAAAGAGAAATAAGAAAAGGAAAAGGAAAAGGAGGAGGAAGAGGAAAAGGAAAAGAGGAAGGAGAAGGAGAAGGACAAGGAAAAGCAGGAGGATGAGGAGGAGGAGGAAGAGGACGAGGAACACGAGACGGAGAAGGAAGAGGAGGAGGAGGAGGAGGAGGAGGAGGAATTGGAAAAGGAAAAGGAGACGGAGAAGGAGGAGGAGGACTCTGGGCGCCCTGCCGAAGCACCTCGCTCGGCATCGGAGGCGCCCTCCCAGGACCTGGAAGGCCCGAGCCCTCGGGCTGACTGCGGCAGGCTAGCGTCGTCGTCGACGCGGTGGCGACCCAAGCGCGGGTGTTCAAGGTTTCGGGTAGGAGATCGACTACAGCTATGATGCTCCAACCTAACTTAGCCTTGCTCACCAGGAAGACTTTCGAGCACCAGGGAGAGCACCGAAACTCGAGGGTTGTCACATTTCGGGCCCTGGGAGACACTTGTCCGACACTGTTTCGGCACTCTTTCGACACTTTTCCGGGTGCTCGAACTTGTTTCTGGGATGTGGTGTTTCAGTACGATGGGAGCAACATAAGTTTCGGGTAGGATATCGATTACTAAATTGATTCGACCCACCCACTATTAATTCTTCGCCGAACCGATGGCGATTGCGCAGAGTGTTCGTAAATCTACGAACGCTTCTGCACATCGTCTCGCAGACTCGACGCATGAAAGAATTCTGGTGCAACTCAAGTCTGCAGTCGATCCCACACGGTGGAGGCTTTGTTAAGGGATAGTCCCAGGAGGCGCCAGACCCTGGAGGGTTCCTTATCCAATGTGGCCGATCCGCGCTTGGAGCTCCACTGGCTTCCAGACCCCGGATACCTTGTCTGAGGGCTCCTCGTCCACTGCCCACACCGTATTCGAAGGGCGGGAGCGCGACGGGCGGCCCGGATTCTGCCAGGGCGGGGCGCTCCTGGCGGCTGGGAGGCCGGCCGATCGTCCGAGGTGTCAAGCAGCGGCGAAGCGCCCTGGCGTGCCTGTGGGCCTGCCAGGCAATGCTCTGAGAACCTTGTCGCGGCTTCCACGAGATGTTCTTTAGAACGTTTCTGGCTGGATCTGATTCGTTTCAGCACATCGGGCTTCTGTTCTAAGAGCATTGTTAATTTGGTCTTAGGAGGAGGACGAGGAGGAGGAGGAGGAGGAGGAGAAGGAGGAGGAGGAGGAGGAGGACGAGGGAGGCGGAGGAGGAGGAGGAGGATGAAGAGGAGGATGAGGAGGAGGAGGAGGAGGAGGAGGAAGAGGAGGAGAGGAGGAGGAGGAGGAGGAGGAGGAGGGAGGAGGAGGAGGGAGGATTCTTAGAACATTGCTGGGTTCTCAGAAATGTCGTGGCAGGCCTATAGAGATGCCGGGACGGTCGGTCCCTGCTCCAAGGTGGAGCGATCCGCGCGGTGTCGAGGCCACCTCTCCGCAGCCGGTCACGACGCGAACCCGCCGCAGCATGCCGTCGGCGGCGGGCCCAGGGGTGAGTCGGGCCTGTCCCTTTACCGGGGGAATATTTCAAAAATAGTCCAAAAATCGTGCGGGGACGATTTGTTTACCATGTTCGACCATTTTTGAATATTTTTTGGGTAGTTGGGGGAATTTTCAAAATAGTATGGGGACGATGTTTTGACAAGTTTGGGTTGTTTTTTTCGGGGGGGGGGGGGGGATTCATCGCCCAAAAACCGCCTGTAGGGGGACACGCCCGACCTAAGCCCAGGGGTGGAGTGAGAGGCGCCAGGGCTCCTCGGAACGCGGGGGGGCTTCGGAAGCCCTGGCGCCTCCTGAGAGGCCCTGCAAGCCTCTCCTCCTCCTCCTCCTCCTCCTCCTCCTCCTCCTCCTCCTCCTCCTCCTCCTCGTCCTCCTCCTTGCGCGCACTCCTCGCCCTGGCCTGCCCCATCACGGACGCCTGGCGGTTTTCGGGTCATGGCTCGGGTCTCGGCCGAGCGCGGGACGATGCGGGCACCCCTGGAGCGCTCTCGGCGAGGCGCAGCCGCTGGAACGCATCCCGAGGCTGGACCACCGCCGAGAATCGACGACGACGCCCGAAAGCCTTGATCGTAGAGCCCGAAGACCCCGATACTTTTGCCCCTGGGCTTAAAAGTTGGGCCTCTCCCCCTGCGGGAGGAAGATTCAAAGATAGTCAAACAATGGCCTGGGGACGATTCTTCGACTACTTTTGACTATCTTTGAGCATCTTTCGAAACATATCTTTGACTCTTCGTCCGAAACCCGCCTGTAGGAGGACACGCCCGACCTAACCCTGGGCCCGCCGCCGGTGCTGGGGACCTGCAGGCCCCCGCGGCCGACCCGCCGCGCTCGCTGGAGGGCCAGCTGCGGCGGCAGCGGGCGGCGCGGCTGGCCGCGGCGCTGAGCCTGGCCCTGGTGGTGATACCCCTCCTGTGGGCGCTGGCCTCAGAAATACGAGGGCTCCCACGAGAGCGCGAAGCTGTTCGCGCATCGCGCTTCGCGGTCCTCGTTCCTTCTCCCCCTCCTCCTCGTCCTCTGTTTCTCCCTTGTGGGGGCGGCGCGAGGGCGCGAAGTTATTCACGCTTCGCGCTTCGAGCAGCGCGAAGCGCGAAGTTGGGAGCCCTAGGAAATAGGGGAACCAATGAATGGCATAAACATAAAACCTCGGAGGTCCGCGCGGAGTTCTCGCATCGGCGCTGGGGCTCCCTATGGCGGCGCCTCCGGCGCCGCCCCTGGCGCGCTCCGCGCGCCAGGGAGGGGGGTCCAGCGCGGATCCGAAAAATCCGCACGGACCTCCGAGTTGTCATGCTTCTGTCATTCTTCGTTCCCCTGTAGAAGACGCCGCTCCGCGGCTCGGGTCTGTCTGGATCCTAATGCTCCAATCCTCTGGATGCGGATTGGAGTCCGGATTGGGACCGCCAGATCAGGATCCGGGTCGGGCCCCAGATCGGCCGGAATCGAAGGGGTGCTTCTGAGGTGCTGACGGCCCTGCTGCCCAACGCCTTCATGTATTGGATGCCGACGGATGTCGCGGAATCGATGGCGGGGACTGCCTACTATGCGGAGGACTCTGCGAAGAGCCACCCCAGCAAATCACCCTCAGTAGCAGCAGGAGTTGGAGGTCTGCCAGCGACAACGCGAACGCCTGGGTCTTTCTTAGGGAATCCCAGGCGTGGCAGGGGTGAGAGTGCGGCCCTGTGCACCGTAGTGTTTCGTTGACAGTGGATCGTGGCCGTGTGACCGGGGTGAGAACAAGGCAGCGCCGTGGTGTATTTTGTACAATGGGGCATGGCCGTGTGACAGGAGTGAGTGCAGAGCATGGCCGTGTACATCGTAGTGCGTTTTTTTCCCAGCCATGTTGTGGTGTTGGGACCGCGTGTTGAATTAGCAATGCACCGCGTGACTCCTTCTCCTCACCTCCTCCCCATCCTCTCTCTCCGTCGTAATCGACATCCTCATCATCATCATCATCATCATCATCATCATCATCATCATCATCATCATCATCCTCATCATCGTCACCATCATCAGCAGCAGCATCAGCAGCATCAGCGGCATCCTCATCAGCAGCATCATCATCACTACCATCATCATCAGCAGCAGCAGCATCATTATACCATCATCATCAGCATCCCCATCCATCCATCATCATCATCTCCGACATCGTCATCGTTATCACCATCATCATCAGCAGCATCATCAGCATCATCAGCATCACCACCATCATCATCATCATCATCATCATCATCGTCATCATCATCATCATCTTCGTCGGCGCCATCAGCAGCAGCAGCATACTCCTCCTCAGCATCGCAAGTATCATATCAGCATCAGCATCATCAACATCATCAGCGTCATCATCAGCATCATCAACAACATCTCAATCATCACCGTCAACATACTCAGCATCGTCAACAACATCATCAACACCACCATCATGTTCGTTGCCATCCTCATCGACAACACCATCAGCATCAACATCATCATCATCGTCGTCATTTTCGTCGTCGTCATCATTATCATCATCATCGTCATCGCTGGCGGCATCGTAGCTCGTGTTGTCACCACCATCACCAGCATACTCATCAGCATCCGCATCATCATCACCACCATCATTATCTACAATATCATTAGCACCACCACCATCATGCAGCAGTAACCTCCTCCTCATCCTCCTCATCATCATCATCGGCATCAGCATCAGCATCAGCATCATCCGCATCACCATCATCAGCCTTATCGGTATCATCAACATCATCGTCAGTCGCATTTCTGCACGCACCTCAGGGCCCCTCACCTGTTTCGTGGCTCCCTCGGGAGCTCCACTATAAAGGCCCCCGTGGGTGGGTCCGCATGGCGCCACCGCACCCATTTCGGCGCAATGCTGACACGCTTCGGGGCCCCATAGGGAGCTCATAGGGAGCTCCACCAGTGGCAGCGCCACCGCACCCTTCTCGGCACACCCCTCACACGTTTCGTGGCCCCGTAGGCCACAGGGAACCCCACCGAAGGCTCCAGTAAGAGGGCTCGTGTGGCGCAACCGCGCTCATTTCGGCACACTCCGCACACGGTTCGTGGCCCCATAGGGCCTCAACAAAAGGCCCCGGTGGGAGGGTCAGCGTGGTGCCACCGCGCCTATTTCGGTACACCCTGTGAGTTGGGTCATCTTTTTCCCAACCATCCTGTGGTGTTGGGTCCTCGTTTTGAAGAGACGGTGCCCCGCGTCTCCTTCCTCCTTCCTCCTCCTCCGCCTCCCTCCTCCCCCTCTTCCTTGCGTTTCACCCGCCCAGTACAGCGTTTCGTGGCCCCATAGGGAGCTCCACCGAAGGCCCCATGGCTGCCGTCCGCATGCGTCCCGCACACCCATTTCGGCACACCCCTCACACGTTTCGTGGCCCCACAGGGAGCTCCACCGAAGGCCCCAGTGCTGCCGTCCGCATGCGTCCCGCACACCCATTTCGGCACACCCCTCACACGTTTCGTGGCCCCATAGGGAGCTCCACCGAAGGCCCCATGGCTGCCGTCCGCATGCGTCCCGCACACCCATTTCGGCACACCCCTCACACGTTTCGTGGCCCCACAGGGAGCTCCACCGAAGGCCCCATGCTGCCGTCCGCATGCGTCCCGCACACCCATTTCGGCACACCCCTCACACGTTTCGTGGCCCCACAGGGAGCTCCACCGAAGGCCCCATGGCTGCCGTCCGCATGCGTCCCGCACACCCATTTCGGCACACCCCTCACACGTTTCGTGGCCCCACAGGGAGCTCCACCGAAGGCCCCAGTGCTGCCGTCCGCATGCGTCCCGCACACCCATTTCGGCACACCCCTCACACGTTTCGTGGCCCCATAGGGAGCTCCACCGAAGGCCCCAATGCGTCCCGCCATTTCGGCACGTTTCGTCGCTCCACCGAAGGCCCCACACCCATTTCGGCACACCCCTCACACGTTTCGTGGCCCCACAGGGAGCTCCACCGAAGGCCCCAGTGCTGCCGTCCGCATGCGTCCCGCACACCCATTTCGGCACACCCCTCACACGTTTCGTGGCCCCATAGGGAGCTCCACCGAAGGCCCCATGGCTGCCGTCCGCATGCGTCCCGCACACCCATTTCGGCACACCCCTCACACGTTTCGTGGCCCCACAGGGAGCTCCACCGAAGGCCCCAGTGCTGCCGTCCGCATGCGTCCCGCACACCCATTTCGGCACACCCCTCACACGTTTCGTGGCCCCACAGGGAGCTCCACCGAAGGCCCCAGTGCTGCCGTCCGCATGCGTCCCGCACACCCATTTCGGCACACCCCTCACACGTTTCGTGGCCCCATAGGGAGCTCCACCGAAGGCCCCATGGCTGCCGTCCGCATGCGTCCCGCACACCCATTTCGGCACACCCCTCACACGTTTCGTGGCCCCATAGGGAGCTCCACCGAAGGCCCCAGTGCTGCCGTCCGCATGCGTCCCGCACACCCATTTCGGCACACCCCTCACACGTTTCGTGGCCCCACAGGGAGCTCCACCGAAGGCCCCAGTGCTGCCGTCCGCATGCGTCCCGCACACCCATTTCGGCACACCCCTCACACGTTTCGTGGCCCCATAGGGAGCTCCACCGAAGGCCCCAGTGCTGCCGTCCGCATGCGTCCCGCACACCCATTTCGGCACACCCCTCACACGTTTCGTGGCCCCACAGGGAGCTCCACCGAAGGCCCCATGGCTGCCGTCCGCATGCGTCCCGCACACCCATTTCGGCACACCCCTCACACGTTTCGTGGCCCCACAGGGAGCTCCACCGAAGGCCCCAGTGCTGCCGTCCGCATGCGTCCCGCACACCAGGTGTGTGGCGTGCCGACATGGGCGTCGCGGCGCGCGGGCGCTGCCGTCGGGGTTCCCAGGGAAGCCCCCTGCAGAGGCGACGCTCAGAGTCACGAGTACCGAGAGTCACGCAGACCCAAACTG